>OX422144.1:172467347-173020909 GCA_949129095.1 Volucella bombylans | reverse complement strand
AAGTTTGTGAATATGCATTTGTAGTTGTATTCGGTTAAGAAGTTGTCACTTAACGTATGGTTGTGTATAAACAAGGGAATGAACTCTTTTATTTGTTTAGATTAATTAGCACGTGTTTCGTTTGGTTTTTATTCACAGCAATTTTTGTGTGTAGTTGATTTATGTATTTAGATTCAATTACATATGTACATTTGTATATGTTTGCATACAATTTAATGATAGTCTGCTTGGAAAGTGGAGAGTTTTGTATTTGGAAACATGTTAATGATGTGACGAATTAGTTGTGTTTGGTCTTGGTAATACATACTACTGAAATGTTATACCTCGTCCAATGATTTTAAGTGTTAGAGACCCGTCAAGCAAACATCTATTACTTTACGCTTTTCCTTTTAAAGTCACTTAACACATTCGCTGCCATGAGGATGCCGGCGGTCGCAATATGTGATACCCCCAGGTGTCATGAGGACGCCGGACGCACACATGGTTTTTGTATTGGTTCTTTGTCGTGATGGCTTTGTGGTGAAACATGAAAATCTTGCTGGTGGCTTCCCAATACAACAAATAACAAATATTCTTCATGGTTTTAGGTGATAACCTTGCACTCGATCCAGTGACAGTTCTTTTCATCACACGCCCTTACACTGAAAATCACCGTGGCGTATGGGGAGTCCAAAATTACATTCCACTGTGGCAGCGAACGTTTAAACCCACCCACTATCGTACAATCACTTTTACTCATCAACCTACAACCACACATCCGTTCATCTTTAAACCACCCGTCTAAGCAATAACACCTGTCCACTCTCTATCACCCATACATATAAGCACCCACTCAATACCACCCATCTACCCCCTAACACCAAACCCTACCACCTATTGTTACCACCCATTCTGCTCCCCTCCACCTTACCAACCTTGGAAACCTACCACTACCATGCACCAATCCACCCATTCACAGTCCCATACCATCCCTACCTCCTAACCTACCACGCCTCCACCAACCTCTAGCCACTCTCCTACCACCTCTCCACCCTTCCTTTAAACACCCCCACCGTTCCTTTCCAACCTCCACCCACTCCTACCAACCTAGCTAAACACCCCTCTACCCACCTCTACCACCCCTCCATCAACCCCTACAAACCTCCCTTACCATCCCTCCATCCACTATCAGCCACCTCTACCACCCACACCTAACACCAGTCCAACCACCTTTACCACCTCTATTGCCTATCCACCGATCATCCCACCCATCCTACCCTTCTACGTACTAGCACCCATCCCTAGCACCCACTATCATTATCCAACCGCTATTGTCGACACCTACCACCCCTCCGCCAATTTTTACCCACACCTACTACTCATCCACCCGCTATCACACACCCCTACCATCATCCACCCGTTAGTACCCATTCTAGCACCCAACTACCCATTATCGTCATCCACCCCTACCACTCATCCACCGACCCCTACCACCATCCACATACTAGCACCCATCACTACAACCATCCATCCCAGTATCACCATCCACACACTATTATCCACTCCTGCCACCCATCCACCCTCTATTACACACCCCTTCCGCTCATCCTCACGCTATCACACATTCCTACCACCATCCGCCCACTAGTACCCATCCCTAGCACCCAACTACCCGATATCATTATCCACCCGCTATCAGTCACCCATCCACCGACCCTACATCCATCCACATACTAGCACCCATCCCTAGGACCCAACTACCAATTATCATCATCCACCTACTATTAACTACCCCTACCACCCATCCACCCTTTACCATCTACTCACTAGTACCCACCCTACCGCCCTACTACTTATTTACCCCCTACCGATATCAACCCATAAAAATTGACTGTCACAGCTCACCCATCTTACTAAACACGTAATATATTCTACCTACTAGTACCCACCCCTATCATTCATTCACCCGCTACCAAACTCCCCTACCGATATCCACCCAAGCAAAACTCACTTTCACAGACCCTAGCTATTGCATCTTACTCCGATTCGTTCTACGTCGACTCCCCTTTACTGATATCTTACATTTAACACAATCATCGATCAGCTGAAGCTTATAGACTTACAGTCCATTCCTGTACGCCTGAAAGTAACCGACGACATTCTCTTTATCCAACAGATATTAGCTGATAACATCGACAGCATCTCTTTACTTCGACTTATGTATGTATCTCTCTAGTACTAACCCACGTAATCTTAAGTCTGTACCAGTCTTTCGTATCCACACCCTTTTTGGTATCCACCTTAACTAAATTTCCATAAGGAACTCCCTTTGGTCTACCTTTGCCCCTAGCTCCAATCTCCCAAGCCTTTAGTATTAAGTATATGTACCTTTAAGTCAAATTTGTTAGTCTTAAGCCTAGTATTTAAGTGTGCTTTGTGCATGTCATAAGCTACAATAAATCCGTCCGGGATAACTCAGGCCTTAAATCAAATCAAATCAAATCAATGTACTGATAATGTCTGATAATCCCAAATGCAGTGTGTTTTTATCACTACTCTCTCCGTGCTTTTATTCTTAACAAATCGCGTTCTTTGACATTATTCCGTTTTCTTTTATATTACGTACACGGTTGCTTGTGGAAAGCGATTTCCTCGATTTTTATATTTTGTTCGTTACTGTCCTCCTTTTTCTTTTGCCCTCACTATTCATCCTTTAGCTTACCTTTGCCTGTCGACGAAATCTCCCAAGCCTTTAGTATTAAGTATATATACCTTTAACTGAAAACATCGCTTCCCACTAGTTGGGGCCAGTAGGTTATAATAACATTACTTTTAAGTTATTTAAGCATTTTTTTGTCTTTCAAGTAAGAGTAATTTAAGTGATATAAATAAAAATGCATGTAAACTGAAAAAAAAAAAACTGATCGGCTCCCACTAGAAGATCAAGCAGTGTTGGTCGATCGTAGTACCTAGATGGGGAACCACACTGTTTCTTTCCTTATACTGTGTGCTTTTGACAAACCCCACATGGGCATAGTGGCGTTCCCACTAGATCACCGAAATCAAGCAGTGTTGGTCAATGTCTGTACTTAGATTGGGGACCACACTCTTACTCGCCTTACACTGTGTGCTTTTGACAAACGCCACGTGAGCATAGTGGCGTTCCCTCTAGATCACCGAAATCAAGCAATGTTGGTCTCGTGAGTACACTTAGAAGGGGGACCACTCTGTTGCTCTCTTTACACTGTGTGCTTTTGAAAGGTGTCATTTGGGCATAGTGGCGTTCCGTTAGTACCTAGATGGCGAACCACATGGGTACTCGTTATGTCGTGTTTTCTGTTTTTTTTTTTGTACCACGCGCTTTTTGATTGCCATTTTTGCTATTAAAGGTTCTCTTTGATTGGCTGTGAGCATTCTTAAAGGAACTGTAATTTATAAGCCGGCATGTCTACGCACCCTGAACTTATGCAATTGCTCTTATGTTGGGCATTTGTTCCATCTTTAAAATACTCGTTTACTGTTATCTCATTGTAATATTTTGTTTAGCTTCACCTCGAATTGGATTTTTGGCATCTGGGAAGTACTGAGCACATATCGAATAGTTACGAAGAGGGAATGAATGTGAAATCATTTAGTAAATTCGCAACTGAAAGTATGCAATTATGCATTTAGTTGTTTCGTTTTTTGGATGGCTTGTTATTTGTTTTGTTGAACATCCGCATTTTTAAGTAGAGCTACATATGTACTATGTATGTATTGGTATAGTCGGATCGTGTCAATTGGGGAGGGAATGAAATAGGAATCCTTCAGTAATTCGCAGAGAAGTAGAAAGAGTGCGAAGTTTGTGATGTAGAAGAGTGCAAACGCAGTCTTAGGATATTTGCAATTGAATGGAGTGGAATGCGGAAATGGAATAAGTATTTGCATGAATTGCTATGTAGGGCTATGTGATATGTGTGCATACGTATAGTTGGAACATGTCATTTGTGGTGGGAATAACAGGGGTATCTTTTAGTAAATTCGCAACTGTATGTAGATGATCGTGTAGGTAGATGAAGTACGACGCATGTGATTTAGAAGAGAGCAAATGCAGTTTTGTATGGGAATGGATGTTTTTAGAAGATCAACAATTGTATGTATGTAGTGGGATGTAGAAATGGAATAAGTATTTGCATGCGAATGCGATTTCAATTGTTAATATGCGATGGTGTTCTGCGCATAAGTTTGTGAATATGCATTTGTAGTTGTATTCGGTTAAGAAGTTGTCACTTAACGTATGGTTGTGTATAAACAAGGGAATGAACTCTTTTATTTGTTTAGATTAATTAGCACGTGTTTCGTTTGGTTTTTATTCACAGCAATTTTTGTGTGTAGTTGATTTATGTATTTAGATTCAATTACATATGTACATTTGTATATGTTTGCATACAATTTAATGATAGTCTGCTTGGAAAGTGGAGAGTTTTGTATTTGGAAACATGTTAATGATGTGACGAATTAGTTGTGTTTGGTCTTGGTAATACATACTACTGAAATGTTATACCTCGTCCAATGATTTTAAGTGTTAGAGACCCGTCAAGCAAACATCTATTACTTTACGCTTTTCCTTTTAAAGTCACTTAACACATTCGCTGCCATGAGGATGCCGGCGGTCGCAATATGTGATACCCCCAGGTGTCATGAGGACGCCGGACGCACACATGGTTTTTGTATTGGTTCTTTGTCGTGATGGCTTTGTGGTGAAACATGAAAATCTTGCTGGTGGCTTCCCAATACAACAAATAACAAATATTCTTCATGGTTTTAGGTGATAACCTTGCACTCGATCCAGTGACAGTTCTTTTCATCACACGCCCTTACACTGAAAATCACCGTGGCGTATGGGGAGTCCAAAATTACATTCCACTGTGGCAGCGAACGTTTAAACCCACCCACTATCGTACAATCACTTTTACTCATCAACCTACAACCACACATCCGTTCATCTTTAAACCACCCGTCTAAGCAATAACACCTGTCCACTCTCTATCACCCATACATATAAGCACCCACTCAATACCACCCATCTACCCCCTAACACCAAACCCTACCACCTATTGTTACCACCCATTCTGCTCCCCTCCACCTTACCAACCTTGGAAACCTACCACTACCATGCACCAATCCACCCATTCACAGTCCCATACCATCCCTACCTCCTAACCTACCACGCCTCCACCAACCTCTAGCCACTCTCCTACCACCTCTCCACCCTTCCTTTAAACACCCCCACCGTTCCTTTCCAACCTCCACCCACTCCTACCAACCTAGCTAAACACCCCTCTACCCACCTCTACCACCCCTCCATCAACCCCTACAAACCTCCCTTACCATCCCTCCATCCACTATCAGCCACCTCTACCACCCACACCTAACACCAGTCCAACCACCTTTACCACCTCTATTGCCTATCCACCGATCATCCCACCCATCCTACCCTTCTACGTACTAGCACCCATCCCTAGCACCCACTATCATTATCCAACCGCTATTGTCGACACCTACCACCCCTCCGCCAATTTTTACCCACACCTACTACTCATCCACCCGCTATCACACACCCCTACCATCATCCACCCGTTAGTACCCATTCTAGCACCCAACTACCCATTATCGTCATCCACCCCTACCACTCATCCACCGACCCCTACCACCATCCACATACTAGCACCCATCACTACAACCATCCATCCCAGTATCACCATCCACACACTATTATCCACTCCTGCCACCCATCCACCCTCTATTACACACCCCTTCCGCTCATCCTCACGCTATCACACATTCCTACCACCATCCGCCCACTAGTACCCATCCCTAGCACCCAACTACCCGATATCATTATCCACCCGCTATCAGTCACCCATCCACCGACCCTACATCCATCCACATACTAGCACCCATCCCTAGGACCCAACTACCAATTATCATCATCCACCTACTATTAACTACCCCTACCACCCATCCACCCTTTACCATCTACTCACTAGTACCCACCCTACCGCCCTACTACTTATTTACCCCCTACCGATATCAACCCATAAAAATTGACTGTCACAGCTCACCCATCTTACTAAACACGTAATATATTCTACCTACTAGTACCCACCCCTATCATTCATTCACCCGCTACCAAACTCCCCTACCGATATCCACCCAAGCAAAACTCACTTTCACAGACCCTAGCTATTGCATCTTACTCCGATTCGTTCTACGTCGACTCCCCTTTACTGATATCTTACATTTAACACAATCATCGATCAGCTGAAGCTTATAGACTTACAGTCCATTCCTGTACGCCTGAAAGTAACCGACGACATTCTCTTTATCCAACAGATATTAGCTGATAACATCGACAGCATCTCTTTACTTCGACTTATGTATGTATCTCTCTAGTACTAACCCACGTAATCTTAAGTCTGTACCAGTCTTTCGTATCCACACCCTTTTTGGTATCCGCCTTAACTAAATTTCCATAAGGAACTCCCTTTGGTCTACCTTTGCCCCTAGCTCCAATCTCCCAAGCCTTTAGTATTAAGTATATGTACCTTTAAGTCAAATTTGTTAGTCTTAAGCCTAGTATTTAAGTGTGCTTTGTGCATGTCATAAGCTACAATAAATCCGTCCGGGATAACTCAGGCCTTAAATCAAATCAAATCAAATCAATGTACTGATAATGTCTGATAATCCCAAATGCAGTGTGTTTTTATCACTACTCTCTCCGTGCTTTTATTCTTAACAAATCGCGTTCTTTGACATTATTCCGTTTTCTTTTATATTACGTACACGGTTGCTTGTGGAAAGCGATTTCCTCGATTTTTATATTTTGTTCGTTACTGTCCTCCTTTTTCTTTTGCCCTCACTATTCATCCTTTAGCTTACCTTTGCCTGTCGACGAAATCTCCCAAGCCTTTAGTATTAAGTATATATACCTTTAACTGAAAACATCGCTTCCCACTAGTTGGGGCCAGTAGGTTATAATAACATTACTTTTAAGTTATTTAAGCATTTTTTTGTCTTTCAAGTAAGAGTAATTTAAGTGATATAAATAAAAATGCATGTAAACTGAAAAAAAAAAAACTGATCGGCTCCCACTAGAAGATCAAGCAGTGTTGGTCGATCGTAGTACCTAGATGGGGAACCACACTGTTTCTTTCCTTATACTGTGTGCTTTTGACAAACCCCACATGGGCATAGTGGCGTTCCCACTAGATCACCGAAATCAAGCAGTGTTGGTCAATGTCAGTACTTAGATTGGGGACCACACTCTTACTCGCCTTACACTGTGTGCTTTTGACAAACGCCACGTGAGCATAGTGGCGTTCCCTCTAGATCACCGAAATCAAGCAATGTTGGTCTCGTGAGTACACTTAGAAGGGGGACCACTCTGTTGCTCTCTTTACACTGTGTGCTTTTGAAAGGTGTCATATGGGCATAGTGGCGTTCCGTTAGTACCTAGATGGCGAACCACATGGGTACTCGTTATGTCGTGTTTTCTGTTTTTTTTTTGTACCACGCGCTTTTTGATTGCCATTTTTGCTATTAAAGGTTCTCTTTGATTGGCTGTGAGCATTCTTAAAGGAACTGTAATTTATAAGCCGGCATGTCTACGCACCCTGAACTTATGCAATTGCTCTTATGTTGGGCATTTGTTCCATCTTTAAAATACTCGTTTACTGTTATCTCATTGTAATATTTTGTTTAGCTTCACCTCGAATTGGATTTTTGGCATCTGGGAAGTACTGAGCACATATCGAATAGTTACGAAGAGGGAATGAATGTGAAATCATTTAGTAAATTCGCAACTGAAAGTATGCAATTATGCATTTAGTTGTTTCGTTTTTTGGATGGCTTGTTATTTGTTTTGTTGAACATCCGCATTTTTAAGTAGATCTACATATGTACTATGTATGTATTGGTATAGTCGGATCGTGTCAATTGGGGAGGGAATGAAATAGGAATCCTTCAGTAATTCGCAGAGAAGTAGAAAGAGTGCGAAGTTTGTGATGTAGAAGAGTGCAAACGCAGTCTTAGGATATTTGCAATTGAATGGAGTAGAAAGTAGAAATGGAATAAGTATTTGCATGAATTGCTATGTAGGGCTATGTGATATGTGTGCATACGTATAGTTGGAACATGTCATTTGTGGTGGGAATAACAGGGGTATCTTTTAGTAAATTCGCAACTGTATGTAGATGATCGTGTAGGTAGATGAAGTACGACGCATGTGATTTAGAAGAGAGCAAATGCAGTTTTGTATGGGAATGGATGTTTTTAGAAGATCAACAATTGTATGTATGTAGTGGGATGTAGAAATGGAATAAGTATTTGCATGCGAATGCGATTTCAATTGTTAATATGCGATGGTGTTCTGCGCATAAGTTTGTGAATATGCATTTGTAGTTGTATTCGGTTAAGAAGTTGTCACTTAACGTATGGTTGTGTATAAACAAGGGAATGAACTCTTTTATTTGTTTAGATTAATTAGCACGTGTTTCGTTTGGTTTTTATTCACAGCAATTTTTGTGTGTAGTTGATTTATGTATTTAGATTCAATTACATATGTACATTTGTATATGTTTGCATACAATTTAATGATAGTCTGCTTGGAAAGTGGAGAGTTTTGTATTTGGAAACATGTTAATGATGTGACGAATTAGTTGTGTTTGGTCTTGGTAATACATACTACTGAAATGTTATACCTCGTCCAATGATTTTAAGTGTTAGAGACCCGTCAAGCAAACATCTATTACTTTACGCTTTTCCTTTTAAAGTCACTTAACACATTCGCTGCCATGAGGATGCCGGCGGTCGCAATATGTGATACCCCCAGGTGTCATGAGGACGCCGGACGCACACATGGTTTTTGTATTGGTTCTTTGTCGTGATGGCTTTGTGGTGAAACATGAAAATCTTGCTGGTGGCTTCCCAATACAACAAATAACAAATATTCTTCATGGTTTTAGGTGATAACCTTGCACTCGATCCAGTGACAGTTCTTTTCATCACACGCCCTTACACTGAAAATCACCGTGGCGTATGGGGAGTCCAAAATTACTTTCCACTGTGGCAGCGAACGTTTAAACCCACCCACTATCGTACAATCACTTTTACTCATCAACCTACAACCACACATCCGTTCATCTTTAAACCACCCGTCTAAGCAATAACACCTGTCCACTCTCTATCACCCATACATATAAGCACCCACTCAATACCACCCATCTACCCCCTAACACCAAACCCTACCACCTATTGTTACCACCCATTCTGCTCCCCTCCACCTTACCAACCTTGGAAACCTACCACTACCATGCACCAATCCACCCATTCACAGTCCCATACCATCCCTACCTCCTAACCTACCACGCCTCCACCAACCTCTAGCCACTCTCCTACCACCTCTCCACCCTTCCTTTAAACACCCCCACCGTTCCTTTCCAACCTCCACCCACTCCTACCAACCTAGCTAAACACCCCTCTACCCACCTCTACCACCCCTCCATCAACCCCTACAAACCTCCCTTACCATCCCTCCATCCACTATCAGCCACCTCTACCACCCACACCTAACACCAGTCCAACCACCTTTACCACCTCTATTGCCTATCCACCGATCATCCCACCCATCCTACCCTTCTACGTACTAGCACCCATCCCTAGCACCCACTATCATTATCCAACCGCTATTGTCGACACCTACCACCCCTCCGCCAATTTTTACCCACACCTACTACTCATCCACCCGCTATCACACACCCCTACCATCATCCACCCGTTAGTACCCATTCTAGCACCCAACTACCCATTATCGTCATCCACCCCTACCACTCATCCACCGACCCCTACCACCATCCACATACTAGCACCCATCACTACAACCATCCATCCCAGTATCACCATCCACACACTATTATCCACTCCTGCCACCCATCCACCCTCTATTACACACCCCTTCCGCTCATCCTCACGCTATCACACATTCCTACCACCATCCGCCCACTAGTACCCATCCCTAGCACCCAACTACCCGATATCATTATCCACCCGCTATCAGTCACCCATCCACCGACCCTACATCCATCCACATACTAGCACCCATCCCTAGGACCCAACTACCAATTATCATCATCCACCTACTATTAACTACCCCTACCACCCATCCACCCTTTACCATCTACTCACTAGTACCCACCCTACCGCCCTACTACTTATTTACCCCCTACCGATATCAACCCATAAAAATTGACTGTCACAGCTCACCCATCTTACTAAACACGTAATATATTCTACCTACTAGTACCCACCCCTATCATTCATTCACCCGCTACCAAACTCCCCTACCGATATCCACCCAAGCAAAACTCACTTTCACAGACCCTAGCTATTGCATCTTACTCCGATTCGTTCTACGTCGACTCCCCTTTACTGATATCTTACATTTAACACAATCATCGATCAGCTGAAGCTTATAGACTTACAGTCCATTCCTGTACGCCTGAAAGTAACCGACGACATTCTCTTTATCCAACAGATATTAGCTGATAACATCGACAGCATCTCTTTACTTCGACTTATGTATGTATCTCTCTAGTACTAACCCACGTAATCTTAAGTCTGTACCAGTCTTTCGTATCCACACCCTTTTTGGTATCCACCTTAACTAAATTTCCATAAGGAACTCCCTTTGGTCTACCTTTGCCCCTAGCTCCAATCTCCCAAGCCTTTAGTATTAAGTATATGTACCTTTAAGTCAAATTTGTTAGTCTTAAGCCTAGTATTTAAGTGTGCTTTGTGCATGTCATAAGCTACAATAAATCCGTCCGGGATAACTCAGGCCTTAAATCAAATCAAATCAAATCAATGTACTGATAATGTCTGATAATCCCAAATGCAGTGTGTTTTTATCACTACTCTCTCCGTGCTTTTATTCTTAACAAATCGCGTTCTTTGACATTATTCCGTTTTCTTTTATATTACGTACACGGTTGCTTGTGGAAAGCGATTTCCTCGATTTTTATATTTTGTTCGTTACTGTCCTCCTTTTTCTTTTGCCCTCACTATTCATCCTTTAGCTTACCTTTGCCTGTCGACGAAATCTCCCAAGCCTTTAGTATTAAGTATATATACCTTTAACTGAAAACATCGCTTCCCACTAGTTGGGGCCAGTAGGTTATAATAACATTACTTTTAAGTTATTTAAGCATTTTTTTGTCTTTCAAGTAAGAGTAATTTAAGTGATATAAATAAAAATGCATGTAAACTGAAAAAAAAAAAACTGATCGGCTCCCACTAGAAGATCAAGCAGTGTTGGTCGATCGTAGTACCTAGATGGGGAACCACACTGTTTCTTTCCTTATACTGTGTGCTTTTGACAAACCCCACATGGGCATAGTGGCGTTCCCACTAGATCACCGAAATCAAGCAGTGTTGGTCAATGTCAGTACTTAGATTGGGGACCACACTCTTACTCGCCTTACACTGTGTGCTTTTGACAAACGCCACGTGAGCATAGTGGCGTTCCCTCTAGATCACCGAAATCAAGCAATGTTGGTCTCGTGAGTACACTTAGAAGGGGGACCACTCTGTTGCTCTCTTTACACTGTGTGCTTTTGAAAGGTGTCATATGGGCATAGTGGCGTTCCGTTAGTACCTAGATGGCGAACCACATGGGTACTCGTTATGTCGTGTTTTCTGTTTTTTTTTTGTACCACGCGCTTTTTGATTGCCATTTTTGCTATTAAAGGTTCTCTTTGATTGGCTGTGAGCATTCTTAAAGGAACTGTAATTTATAAGCCGGCATGTCTACGCACCCTGAACTTATGCAATTGCTCTTATGTTGGGCATTTGTTCCATCTTTAAAATACTCGTTTACTGTTATCTCATTGTAATATTTTGTTTAGCTTCACCTCGAATTGGATTTTTGGCATCTGGGAAGTACTGAGCACATATCGAATAGTTACGAAGAGGGAATGAATGTGAAATCATTTAGTAAATTCGCAACTGAAAGTATGCAATTATGCATTTAGTTGTTTCGTTTTTTGGATGGCTTGTTATTTGTTTTGTTGAACATCCGCATTTTTAAGTAGATCTACATATGTACTATGTATGTATTGGTATAGTCGGATCGTGTCAATTGGGGAGGGAATGAAATAGGAATCCTTCAGTAATTCGCAGAGAAGTAGAAAGAGTGCGAAGTTTGTGATGTAGAAGAGTGCAAACGCAGTCTTAGGATATTTGCAATTGAATGGAGTAGAAAGTAGAAATGGAATAAGTATTTGCATGAATTGCTATGTAGGGCTATGTGATATGTGTGCATACGTATAGTTGGAACATGTCATTTGTGGTGGGAATAACAGGGGTATCTTTTAGTAAATTCGCAACTGTATGTAGATGATCGTGTAGGTAGATGAAGTACGACGCATGTGATTTAGAAGAGAGCAAATGCAGTTTTGTATGGGAATGGATGTTTTTAGAAGATCAACAATTGTATGTATGTAGTGGGATGTAGAAATGGAATAAGTATTTGCATGCGAATGCGATTTCAATTGTTAATATGCGATGGTGTTCTGCGCATAAGTTTGTGAATATGCATTTGTAGTTGTATTCGGTTAAGAAGTTGTCACTTAACGTATGGTTGTGTATAAACAAGGGAATGAACTCTTTTATTTGTTTAGATTAATTAGCACGTGTTTCGTTTGGTTTTTATTCACAGCAATTTTTGTGTGTAGTTGATTTATGTATTTAGATTCAATTACATATGTACATTTGTATATGTTTGCATACAATTTAATGATAGTCTGCTTGGAAAGTGGAGAGTTTTGTATTTGGAAACATGTTAATGATGTGACGAATTAGTTGTGTTTGGTCTTGGTAATACATACTACTGAAATGTTATACCTCGTCCAATGATTTTAAGTGTTAGAGACCCGTCAAGCAAACATCTATTACTTTACGCTTTTCCTTTTAAAGTCACTTAACACATTCGCTGCCATGAGGATGCCGGCGGTCGCAATATGTGATACCCCCAGGTGTCATGAGGACGCCGGACGCACACATGGTTTTTGTATTGGTTCTTTGTCGTGATGGCTTTGTGGTGAAACATGAAAATCTTGCTGGTGGCTTCCCAATACAACAAATAACAAATATTCTTCATGGTTTTAGGTGATAACCTTGCACTCGATCCAGTGACAGTTCTTTTCATCACACGCCCTTACACTGAAAATCACCGTGGCGTATGGGGAGTCCAAAATTACTTTCCACTGTGGCAGCGAACGTTTAAACCCACCCACTATCGTACAATCACTTTTACTCATCAACCTACAACCACACATCCGTTCATCTTTAAACCACCCGTCTAAGCAATAACACCTGTCCACTCTCTATCACCCATACATATAAGCACCCACTCAATACCACCCATCTACCCCCTAACACCAAACCCTACCACCTATTGTTACCACCCATTCTGCTCCCCTCCACCTTACCAACCTTGGAAACCTACCACTACCATGCACCAATCCACCCATTCACAGTCCCATACCATCCCTACCTCCTAACCTACCACGCCTCCACCAACCTCTAGCCACTCTCCTACCACCTCTCCACCCTTCCTTTAAACACCCCCACCGTTCCTTTCCAACCTCCACCCACTCCTACCAACCTAGCTAAACACCCCTCTACCCACCTCTACCACCCCTCCATCAACCCCTACAAACCTCCCTTACCATCCCTCCATCCACTATCAGCCACCTCTACCACCCACACCTAACACCAGTCCAACCACCTTTACCACCTCTATTGCCTATCCACCGATCATCCCACCCATCCTACCCTTCTACGTACTAGCACCCATCCCTAGCACCCACTATCATTATCCAACCGCTATTGTCGACACCTACCACCCCTCCGCCAATTTTTACCCACACCTACTACTCATCCACCCGCTATCACACACCCCTACCATCATCCACCCGTTAGTACCCATTCTAGCACCCAACTACCCATTATCGTCATCCACCCCTACCACTCATCCACCGACCCCTACCACCATCCACATACTAGCACCCATCACTACAACCATCCATCCCAGTATCACCATCCACACACTATTATCCACTCCTGCCACCCATCCACCCTCTATTACACACCCCTTCCGCTCATCCTCACGCTATCACACATTCCTACCACCATCCGCCCACTAGTACCCATCCCTAGCACCCAACTACCCGATATCATTATCCACCCGCTATCAGTCACCCATCCACCGACCCTACATCCATCCACATACTAGCACCCATCCCTAGGACCCAACTACCAATTATCATCATCCACCTACTATTAACTACCCCTACCACCCATCCACCCTTTACCATCTACTCACTAGTACCCACCCTACCGCCCTACTACTTATTTACCCCCTACCGATATCAACCCATAAAAATTGACTGTCACAGCTCACCCATCTTACTAAACACGTAATATATTCTACCTACTAGTACCCACCCCTATCATTCATTCACCCGCTACCAAACTCCCCTACCGATATCCACCCAAGCAAAACTCACTTTCACAGACCCTAGCTATTGCATCTTACTCCGATTCGTTCTACGTCGACTCCCCTTTACTGATATCTTACATTTAACACAATCATCGATCAGCTGAAGCTTATAGACTTACAGTCCATTCCTGTACGCCTGAAAGTAACCGACGACATTCTCTTTATCCAACAGATATTAGCTGATAACATCGACAGCATCTCTTTACTTCGACTTATGTATGTATCTCTCTAGTACTAACCCACGTAATCTTAAGTCTGTACCAGTCTTTCGTATCCACACCCTTTTTGGTATCCACCTTAACTAAATTTCCATAAGGAACTCCCTTTGGTCTACCTTTGCCCCTAGCTCCAATCTCCCAAGCCTTTAGTATTAAGTATATGTACCTTTAAGTCAAATTTGTTAGTCTTAAGCCTAGTATTTAAGTGTGCTTTGTGCATGTCATAAGCTACAATAAATCCGTCCGGGATAACTCAGGCCTTAAATCAAATCAAATCAAATCAATGTACTGATAATGTCTGATAATCCCAAATGCAGTGTGTTTTTATCACTACTCTCTCCGTGCTTTTATTCTTAACAAATCGCGTTCTTTGACATTATTCCGTTTTCTTTTATATTACGTACACGGTTGCTTGTGGAAAGCGATTTCCTCGATTTTTATATTTTGTTCGTTACTGTCCTCCTTTTTCTTTTGCCCTCACTATTCATCCTTTAGCTTACCTTTGCCTGTCGACGAAATCTCCCAAGCCTTTAGTATTAAGTATATATACCTTTAACTGAAAACATCGCTTCCCACTAGTTGGGGCCAGTAGGTTATAATAACATTACTTTTAAGTTATTTAAGCATTTTTTTGTCTTTCAAGTAAGAGTAATTTAAGTGATATAAATAAAAATGCATGTAAACTGAAAAAAAAAAAACTGATCGGCTCCCACTAGAAGATCAAGCAGTGTTGGTCGATCGTAGTACCTAGATGGGGAACCACACTGTTTCTTTCCTTATACTGTGTGCTTTTGACAAACCCCACATGGGCATAGTGGCGTTCCCACTAGATCACCGAAATCAAGCAGTGTTGGTCAATGTCAGTACTTAGATTGGGGACCACACTCTTACTCGCCTTACACTGTGTGCTTTTGACAAACGCCACGTGAGCATAGTGGCGTTCCCTCTAGATCACCGAAATCAAGCAATGTTGGTCTCGTGAGTACACTTAGAAGGGGGACCACTCTGTTGCTCTCTTTACACTGTGTGCTTTTGAAAGGTGTCATATGGGCATAGTGGCGTTCCGTTAGTACCTAGATGGCGAACCACATGGGTACTCGTTATGTCGTGTTTTCTGTTTTTTTTTTGTACCACGCGCTTTTTGATTGCCATTTTTGCTATTAAAGGTTCTCTTTGATTGGCTGTGAGCATTCTTAAAGGAACTGTAATTTATAAGCCGGCATGTCTACGCACCCTGAACTTATGCAATTGCTCTTATGTTGGGCATTTGTTCCATCTTTAAAATACTCGTTTACTGTTATCTCATTGTAATATTTTGTTTAGCTTCACCTCGAATTGGATTTTTGGCATCTGGGAAGTACTGAGCACATATCGAATAGTTACGAAGAGGGAATGAATGTGAAATCATTTAGTAAATTCGCAACTGAAAGTATGCAATTATGCATTTAGTTGTTTCGTTTTTTGGATGGCTTGTTATTTGTTTTGTTGAACATCCGCATTTTTAAGTAGATCTACATATGTACTATGTATGTATTGGTATAGTCGGATCGTGTCAATTGGGGAGGGAATGAAATAGGAATCCTTCAGTAATTCGCAGAGAAGTAGAAAGAGTGCGAAGTTTGTGATGTAGAAGAGTGCAAACGCAGTCTTAGGATATTTGCAATTGAATGGAGTAGAAAGTAGAAATGGAATAAGTATTTGCATGAATTGCTATGTAGGGCTATGTGATATGTGTGCATACGTATAGTTGGAACATGTCATTTGTGGTGGGAATAACAGGGGTATCTTTTAGTAAATTCGCAACTGTATGTAGATGATCGTGTAGGTAGATGAAGTACGACGCATGTGATTTAGAAGAGAGCAAATGCAGTTTTGTATGGGAATGGATGTTTTTAGAAGATCAACAATTGTATGTATGTAGTGGGATGTAGAAATGGAATAAGTATTTGCATGCGAATGCGATTTCAATTGTTAATATGCGATGGTGTTCTGCGCATAAGTTTGTGAATATGCATTTGTAGTTGTATTCGGTTAAGAAGTTGTCACTTAACGTATGGTTGTGTATAAACAAGGGAATGAACTCTTTTATTTGTTTAGATTAATTAGCACGTGTTTCGTTTGGTTTTTATTCACAGCAATTTTTGTGTGTAGTTGATTTATGTATTTAGATTCAATTACATATGTACATTTGTATATGTTTGCATACAATTTAATGATAGTCTGCTTGGAAAGTGGAGAGTTTTGTATTTGGAAACATGTTAATGATGTGACGAATTAGTTGTGTTTGGTCTTGGTAATACATACTACTGAAATGTTATACCTCGTCCAATGATTTTAAGTGTTAGAGACCCGTCAAGCAAACATCTATTACTTTACGCTTTTCCTTTTAAAGTCACTTAACACATTCGCTGCCATGAGGATGCCGGCGGTCGCAATATGTGATACCCCCAGGTGTCATGAGGACGCCGGACGCACACATGGTTTTTGTATTGGTTCTTTGTCGTGATGGCTTTGTGGTGAAACATGAAAATCTTGCTGGTGGCTTCCCAATACAACAAATAACAAATATTCTTCATGGTTTTAGGTGATAACCTTGCACTCGATCCAGTGACAGTTCTTTTCATCACACGCCCTTACACTGAAAATCACCGTGGCGTATGGGGAGTCCAAAATTACTTTCCACTGTGGCAGCGAACGTTTAAACCCACCCACTATCGTACAATCACTTTTACTCATCAACCTACAACCACACATCCGTTCATCTTTAAACCACCCGTCTAAGCAATAACACCTGTCCACTCTCTATCACCCATACATATAAGCACCCACTCAATACCACCCATCTACCCCCTAACACCAAACCCTACCACCTATTGTTACCACCCATTCTGCTCCCCTCCACCTTACCAACCTTGGAAACCTACCACTACCATGCACCAATCCACCCATTCACAGTCCCATACCATCCCTACCTCCTAACCTACCACGCCTCCACCAACCTCTAGCCACTCTCCTACCACCTCTCCACCCTTCCTTTAAACACCCCCACCGTTCCTTTCCAACCTCCACCCACTCCTACCAACCTAGCTAAACACCCCTCTACCCACCTCTACCACCCCTCCATCAACCCCTACAAACCTCCCTTACCATCCCTCCATCCACTATCAGCCACCTCTACCACCCACACCTAACACCAGTCCAACCACCTTTACCACCTCTATTGCCTATCCACCGATCATCCCACCCATCCTACCCTTCTACGTACTAGCACCCATCCCTAGCACCCACTATCATTATCCAACCGCTATTGTCGACACCTACCACCCCTCCGCCAATTTTTACCCACACCTACTACTCATCCACCCGCTATCACACACCCCTACCATCATCCACCCGTTAGTACCCATTCTAGCACCCAACTACCCATTATCGTCATCCACCCCTACCACTCATCCACCGACCCCTACCACCATCCACATACTAGCACCCATCACTACAACCATCCATCCCAGTATCACCATCCACACACTATTATCCACTCCTGCCACCCATCCACCCTCTATTACACACCCCTTCCGCTCATCCTCACGCTATCACACATTCCTACCACCATCCGCCCACTAGTACCCATCCCTAGCACCCAACTACCCGATATCATTATCCACCCGCTATCAGTCACCCATCCACCGACCCTACATCCATCCACATACTAGCACCCATCCCTAGGACCCAACTACCAATTATCATCATCCACCTACTATTAACTACCCCTACCACCCATCCACCCTTTACCATCTACTCACTAGTACCCACCCTACCGCCCTACTACTTATTTACCCCCTACCGATATCAACCCATAAAAATTGACTGTCACAGCTCACCCATCTTACTAAACACGTAATATATTCTACCTACTAGTACCCACCCCTATCACTCATTCACCCGCTACCAAACTCCCCTACCGATATCCACCCAAGCAAAACTCACTTTCACAGACCCTAGCTATTGCATCTTACTCCGATTCGTTCTACGTCGACTCCCCTTTACTGATATCTTACATTTAACACAATCATCGATCAGCTGAAGCTTATAGACTTACAGTCCATTCCTGTACGCCTGAAAGTAACCGACGACATTCTCTTTATCCAACAGATATTAGCTGATAACATCGACAGCATCTCTTTACTTCGACTTATGTATGTATCTCTCTAGTACTAACCCAGGTAATCTTAAGTCTGTACCAGTCTTTCGTATCCACACCCTTTTTGGTATCCACCTTAACTAAATTTCCATAAGGAACTCCCTTTGGTCTACCTTTGCCCCTAGCTCCAATCTCCCAAGCCTTTAGTATTAAGTATATGTACCTTTAAGTCAAATTTGTTAGTCTTAAGCCTAGTATTTAAGTGTGCTTTGTGCATGTCATAAGCTACAATAAATCCGTCCGGGATAACTCAGGCCTTAAATCAAATCAAATCAAATCAATGTACTGATAATGTCTGATAATCCCAAATGCAGTGTGTTTTTATCACTACTCTCTCCGTGCTTTTATTCTTAACAAATCGCGTTCTTTGACATTATTCCGTTTTCTTTTATATTACGTACACGGTTGCTTGTGGAAAGCGATTTCCTCGATTTTTATATTTTGTTCGTTACTGTCCTCCTTTTTCTTTTGCCCTCACTATTCATCCTTTAGCTTACCTTTGCCTGTCGACGAAATCTCCCAAGCCTTTAGTATTAAGTATATATACCTTTAACTGAAAACATCGCTTCCCACTAGTTGGGGCCAGTAGGTTATAATAACATTACTTTTAAGTTATTTAAGCATTTTTTTGTCTTTCAAGTAAGAGTAATTTAAGTGATATAAATAAAAATGCATGTAAACTGAAAAAAAAAAAACTGATCGGCTCCCACTAGAAGATCAAGCAGTGTTGGTCGATCGTAGTACCTAGATGGGGAACCACACTGTTTCTTTCCTTATACTGTGTGCTTTTGACAAACCCCACATGGGCATAGTGGCGTTCCCACTAGATCACCGAAATCAAGCAGTGTTGGTCAATGTCAGTACTTAGATTGGGGACCACACTCTTACTCGCCTTACACTGTGTGCTTTTGACAAACGCCACGTGAGCATAGTGGCGTTCCCTCTAGATCACCGAAATCAAGCAATGTTGGTCTCGTGAGTACACTTAGAAGGGGGACCACTCTGTTGCTCTCTTTACACTGTGTGCTTTTGAAAGGTGTCATATGGGCATAGTGGCGTTCCGTTAGTACCTAGATGGCGAACCACATGGGTACTCGTTATGTCGTGTTTTCTGTTTTTTTTTTGTACCACGCGCTTTTTGATTGCCA
The DNA here is from genome assembly GCA_949129095.1 of Volucella bombylans. Classification (NCBI taxonomy): domain Eukaryota; kingdom Metazoa; phylum Arthropoda; class Insecta; order Diptera; family Syrphidae; genus Volucella; species Volucella bombylans. The sequence continues at coordinate 173,000,764 of OX422144.1, read as the reverse complement.
TTTTTGCTATTAAAGGTTCTCTTTGATTGGCTGTGAGCATTCTTAAAGGAACTGTAATTTATAAGCCGGCATGTCTACGCACCCTGAACTTATGCAATTGCTCTTATGTTGGGCATTTGTTCCATCTTTAAAATACTCGTTTACTGTTATCTCATTGTAATATTTTGTTTAGCTTCACCTCGAATTGGATTTTTGGCATCTGGGAAGTACTGAGCACATATCGAATAGTTACGAAGAGGGAATGAATGTGAAATCATTTAGTAAATTCGCAACTGAAAGTATGCAATTATGCATTTAGTTGTTTCGTTTTTTGGATGGCTTGTTATTTGTTTTGTTGAACATCCGCATTTTTAAGTAGATCTACATATGTACTATGTATGTATTGGTATAGTCGGATCGTGTCAATTGGGGAGGGAATGAAATAGGAATCCTTCAGTAATTCGCAGAGAAGTAGAAAGAGTGCGAAGTTTGTGATGTAGAAGAGTGCAAACGCAGTCTTAGGATATTTGCAATTGAATGGAGTAGAAAGTAGAAATGGAATAAGTATTTGCATGAATTGCTATGTAGGGCTATGTGATATGTGTGCATACGTATAGTTGGAACATGTCATTTGTGGTGGGAATAACAGGGGTATCTTTTAGTAAATTCGCAACTGTATGTAGATGATCGTGTAGGTAGATGAAGTACGACGCATGTGATTTAGAAGAGAGCAAATGCAGTTTTGTATGGGAATGGATGTTTTTAGAAGATCAACAATTGTATGTATGTAGTGGGATGTAGAAATGGAATAAGTATTTGCATGCGAATGCGATTTCAATTGTTAATATGCGATGGTGTTCTGCGCATAAGTTTGTGAATATGCATTTGTAGTTGTATTCGGTTAAGAAGTTGTCACTTAACGTATGGTTGTGTATAAACAAGGGAATGAACTCTTTTATTTGTTTAGATTAATTAGCACGTGTTTCGTTTGGTTTTTATTCACAGCAATTTTTGTGTGTAGTTGATTTATGTATTTAGATTCAATTACATATGTACATTTGTATATGTTTGCATACAATTTAATGATAGTCTGCTTGGAAAGTGGAGAGTTTTGTATTTGGAAACATGTTAATGATGTGACGAATTAGTTGTGTTTGGTCTTGGTAATACATACTACTGAAATGTTATACCTCGTCCAATGATTTTAAGTGTTAGAGACCCGTCAAGCAAACATCTATTACTTTACGCTTTTCCTTTTAAAGTCACTTAACACATTCGCTGCCATGAGGATGCCGGCGGTCGCAATATGTGATACCCCCAGGTGTCATGAGGACGCCGGACGCACACATGGTTTTTGTATTGGTTCTTTGTCGTGATGGCTTTGTGGTGAAACATGAAAATCTTGCTGGTGGCTTCCCAATACAACAAATAACAAATATTCTTCATGGTTTTAGGTGATAACCTTGCACTCGATCCAGTGACAGTTCTTTTCATCACACGCCCTTACACTGAAAATCACCGTGGCGTATGGGGAGTCCAAAATTACTTTCCACTGTGGCAGCGAACGTTTAAACCCACCCACTATCGTACAATCACTTTTACTCATCAACCTACAACCACACATTGGTTCATCTTTAAACCACCCGTCTAAGCAATAACACCTGTCCACTCTCTATCACCCATACATATAAGCACCCACTCAATACCACCCATCTACCCCCTAACACCAAACCCTACCACCTATTGTTACCACCCATTCTGCTCCCCTCCACCTTACCAACCTTGGAAACCTACCACTACCATGCACCAATCCACCCATTCACAGTCCCATACCATCCCTACCTCCTAACCTACCACGCCTCCACCAACCTCTAGCCACTCTCCTACCACCTCTCCACCCTTCCTTTAAACACCCCCACCGTTCCTTTCCAACCTCCACCCACTCCTACCAACCTAGCTAAACACCCCTCTACCCACCTCTACCACCCCTCCATCAACCCCTACAAACCTCCCTTACCATCCCTCCATCCACTATCAGCCACCTCTACCACCCACACCTAACACCAGTCCAACCACCTTTACCACCTCTATTGCCTATCCACCGATCATCCCACCCATCCTACCCTTCTACGTACTAGCACCCATCCCTAGCACCCACTATCATTATCCAACCGCTATTGTCGACACCTACCACCCCTCCGCCAATTTTTACCCACACCTACTACTCATCCACCCGCTATCACACACCCCTACCATCATCCACCCGTTAGTACCCATTCTAGCACCCAACTACCCATTATCGTCATCCACCCCTACCACTCATCCACCGACCCCTACCACCATCCACATACTAGCACCCATCACTACAACCATCCATCCCAGTATCACCATCCACACACTATTATCCACTCCTGCCACCCATCCACCCTCTATTACACACCCCTTCCGCTCATCCTCACGCTATCACACATTCCTACCACCATCCGCCCACTAGTACCCATCCCTAGCACCCAACTACCCGATATCATTATCCACCCGCTATCAGTCACCCATCCACCGACCCTACATCCATCCACATACTAGCACCCATCCCTAGGACCCAACTACCAATTATCATCATCCACCTACTATTAACTACCCCTACCACCCATCCACCCTTTACCATCTACTCACTAGTACCCACCCTACCGCCCTACTACTTATTTACCCCCTACCGATATCAACCCATAAAAATTGACTGTCACAGCTCACCCATCTTACTAAACACGTAATATATTCTACCTACTAGTACCCACCCCTATCATTCATTCACCCGCTACCAAACTCCCCTACCGATATCCACCCAAGCAAAACTCACTTTCACAGACCCTAGCTATTGCATCTTACTCCGATTCGTTCTACGTCGACTCCCCTTTACTGATATCTTACATTTAACACAATCATCGATCAGCTGAAGCTTATAGACTTACAGTCCATTCCTGTACGCCTGAAAGTAACCGACGACATTCTCTTTATCCAACAGATATTAGCTGATAACATCGACAGCATCTCTTTACTTCGACTTATGTATGTATCTCTCTAGTACTAACCCACGTAATCTTAAGTCTGTACCAGTCTTTCGTATCCACACCCTTTTTGGTATCCGCCTTAACTAAATTTCCATAAGGAACTCCCTTTGGTCTACCTTTGCCCCTAGCTCCAATCTCCCAAGCCTTTAGTATTAAGTATATGTACCTTTAAGTCAAATTTGTTAGTCTTAAGCCTAGTATTTAAGTGTGCTTTGTGCATGTCATAAGCTACAATAAATCCGTCCGGGATAACTCAGGCCTTAAATCAAATCAAATCAAATCAATGTACTGATAATGTCTGATAATCCCAAATGCAGTGTGTTTTTATCACTACTCTCTCCGTGCTTTTATTCTTAACAAATCGCGTTCTTTGACATTATTCCGTTTTCTTTTATATTACGTACACGGTTGCTTGTGGAAAGCGATTTCCTCGATTTTTATATTTTGTTCGTTACTGTCCTCCTTTTTCTTTTGCCCTCACTATTCATCCTTTAGCTTACCTTTGCCTGTCGACGAAATCCCCCAAGCCTTTAGTATTAAGTATATATACCTTTAACTGAAAACATCGCTTCCCACTAGTTGGGGCCAGTAGGTTATAATAACATTACTTTTAAGTTATTTAAGCATTTTTTTGTCTTTCAAGTAAGAGTAATTTAAGTGATATAAATAAAAATGCATGTAAACTGAAAAAAAAAAACTGATCGGCTCCCACTAGAAGATCAAGCAGTGTTGGTCGATCGTAGTACCTAGATGGGGAACCACACTGTTTCTTTCCTTATACTGTGTGCTTTTGACAAACCCCACATGGGCATAGTGGCGTTCCCACTAGATCACCGAAATCAAGCAGTGTTGGTCAATGTCAGTACTTAGATTGAGGACCACACTCTTACTCGCCTTACACTGTGTGCTTTTGACAAACGCCACGTGAGCATAGTGGCGTTCCCTCTAGATCACCGAAATCAAGCAATGTTGGTCTCGTGAGTACACTTAGAAGGGGGACCACTCTGTTGCTCTCTTTACACTGTGTGCTTTTGAAAGGTGTCATATGGGCATAGTGGCGTTCCGTTAGTACCTAGATGGCGAACCACATGGGTACTCGTTATGTCGTGTTTTCTGTTTTTTTTTTGTACCACGCGCTTTTTGATTGCCATTTTTGCTATTAAAGGTTCTCTTTGATTGGCTGTGAGCATTCTTAAAGGAACTGTAATTTATAAGCCGGCATGTCTACGCACCCTGAACTTATGCAATTGCTCTTATGTTGGGCATTTGTTCCATCTTTAAAATACTCGTTTACTCTTATCTCATTGTAATATTTTGTTTAGCTTCACCTCGAATTGGATTTTTGGCATCTGGGAAGTACTGAGCACATATCGAATAGTTACGAAGAGGGAATGAATGTGAAATCATTTAGTAAATTCGCAACTGAAAGTATGCAATTATGCATTTAGTTGTTTCGTTTTTTGGATGGCTTGTTATTTGTTTTGTTGAACATCCGCATTTTTAAGTAGATCTACATATGTACTATGTATGTATTGGTATAGTCGGATCGTGTCAATTGGGGAGGGAATGAAATAGGAATCCTTCAGTAATTCGCAGAGAAGTAGAAAGAGTGCGAAGTTTGTGATGTAGAAGAGTGCAAATGCAGTCTTAGGATATTTGCAATTGAATGGAGTAGAAAGTAGAAATGGAATAAGTATTTGCATGAATTGCTATGTAGGGCTATGTGATATGTGTGCATACGTATAGTTGGAACATGTCATTTGTGGTGGGAATAACAGGGGTATCTTTTAGTAAATTCGCAACTGTATGTAGATGATCGTGTAGGTAGATGAAGTACGACGCATGTGATTTAGAAGAGAGCAAATGCAGTTTTGTATGGGAATGGATGTTTTTAGAAGATCAACAATTGTATGTATGTAGTGGGATGTAGAAATGGAATAAGTATTTGCATGCGAATGCGATTTCAATTGTTAATATGGTGTTGATGGTGTTCTGCGCATAAGTTTGTGAATATGCATTTGTAGTTGTATTCGGTTAAGAAGTTGTCACTTAACGTATGGTTGTGTATAAACAAGGGAATGAACTCTTTTATTTGTTTAGATTAATTAGCACGTGTTTCGTTTGGTTTTTATTCACAGCAATTTTTGTGTGTAGTTGATTTATGTATTTAGATTCAATTACATATGTACATTTGTATATGTTTGCATACAATTTAATGATAGTCTGCTTGGAAAGTGGAGAGTTTTGTATTTGGAAACATGTTAATGATGTGACGAATTAGTTGTGTTTGGTCTTGGTAATACATACTACTGAAATGTTATACCTCGTCCAATGATTTTAAGTGTTAGAGACCCGTCAAGCAAACATCTATTACTTTACGCTTTTCCTTTTAAAGTCACTTAACACATTCGCTGCCATGAGGATGCCGGCGGTCGCAATATGTGATACCCCCAGGTGTCATGAGGACGCCGGACGCACACATGGTTTTTGTATTGGTTCTTTGTCGTGATGGCTTTGTGGTGAAACATGAAAATCTTGCTGGTGGCTTCCCAATACAACAAATAACAAATATTCTTCATGGTTTTAGGTGATAACCTTGCACTCGATCCAGTGACAGTTCTTTTCATCACACGCCCTTACACTGAAAATCACCGTGGCGTATGGGGAGTCCAAAATTACTTTCCACTGTGGCAGCGAACGTTTAAACCCACCCACTATCGTACAATCACTTTTACTCATCAACCTACAACCACACATCCGTTCATCTTTAAACCACCCGTCTAAGCAATAACACCTGTCCACTCTCTATCACCCATACATATAAGCACCCACTCAATACCACCCATCTACCCCCTAACACCAAACCCTACCACCTATTGTTACCACCCATTCTGCTCCCCTCCACCTTACCAACCTTGGAAACCTACCACTACCATGCACCAATCCACCCATTCACAGTGCCATACCATCCCTACCTCCTAACCTACCACGCCTCCACCAACCTCTAGCCACTCTCCTACCACCTCTCCACCCTTCCTTTAAACACCCCCACCGTTCCTTTCCAACCTCCACCCACTCCTACCAACCTAGCTAAACACCCCTCTACCCACCTCTACCACCCCTCCATCAACCCCTACAAACCTCCCTTACCATCCCTCCATCCACTATCAGCCACCTCTACCACCCACACCTAACACCAGTCCAACCACCTTTACCACCTCTATTGCCTATCCACCGATCATCCCACCCATCCTACCCTTCTACGTACTAGCACCCATCCCTAGCACCCACTATCATTATCCAACCGCTATTGTCGACACCTACCACCCCTCCGCCAATTTTTACCCACACCTACTACTCATCCACCCGCTATCACACACCCCTACCATCATCCACCCGTTAGTACCCATTCTAGCACCCAACTACCCATTATCGTCATCCACCCCTACCACTCATCCACCGACCCCTACCACCATCCACATACTAGCACCCATCACTACAACCATCCATCCCAGTATCACCATCCACACACTATTATCCACTCCTGCCACCCATCCACCCTCTATTACACACCCCTTCCGCTCATCCTCACGCTATCACACATTCCTACCACCATCCGCCCACTAGTACCCATCCCTAGCACCCAACTACCCGATATCATTATCCACCCGCTATCAGTCACCCATCCACCGACCCTACATCCATCCACATACTAGCACCCATCCCTAGGACCCAACTACCAATTATCATCATCCACCTACTATTAACTACCCCTACCACCCATCCACCCTTTACCATCTACTCACTAGTACCCACCCTACCGCCCTACTACTTATTTACCCCCTACCGATATCAACCCATAAAAATTGACTGTCACAGCTCACCCATCTTACTAAACACGTAATATATTCTACCTACTAGTACCCACCCCTATCATTCATTCACCCGCTACCAAACTCCCCTACCGATATCCACCCAAGCAAAACTCACTTTCACAGACCCTAGCTATTGCATCTTACTCCGATTCGTTCTACGTCGACTCCCCTTTACTGATATCTTACATTTAACACAATCATCGATCAGCTGAAGCTTATAGACTTACAGTCCATTCCTGTACGCCTGAAAGTAACCGACGACATTCTCTTTATCCAACAGATATTAGCTGATAACATCGACAGCATCTCTTTACTTCGACTTATGTATGTATCTCTCTAGTACTAACCCACGTAATCTTAAGTCTGTACCAGTCTTTCGTATCCACACCCTTTTTGGTATCCACCTTAACTAAATTTCCATAAGGAACTCCCTTTGGTCTACCTTTGCCCCTAGCTCCAATCTCCCAAGCCTTTAGTATTAAGTATATGTACCTTTAAGTCAAATTTGTTAGTCTTAAGCCTAGTATTTAAGTGTGCTTTGTGCATGTCATAAGCTACAATAAATCCGTCCGGGATAACTCAGGCCTTAAATCAAATCAAATCAAATCAATGTACTGATAATGTCTGATAATCCCAAATGCAGTGTGTTTTTATCACTACTCTCTCCGTGCTTTTATTCTTAACAAATCGCGTTCTTTGACATTATTCCGTTTTCTTTTATATTACGTACACGGTTGCTTGTGGAAAGCGATTTCCTCGATTTTTATATTTTGTTCGTTACTGTCCTCCTTTTTCTTTTGCCCTCACTATTCATCCTTTAGCTTACCTTTGCCTGTCGACGAAATCTCCCAAGCCTTTAGTATTAAGTATATATACCTTTAACTGAAAACATCGCTTCCCACTAGTTGGGGCCAGTAGGTTATAATAACATTACTTTTAAGTTATTTAAGCATTTTTTTGTCTTTCAAGTAAGAGTAATTTAAGTGATATAAATAAAAATGCATGTAAACTGAAAAAAAAAAAACTGATCGGCTCCCACTAGAAGATCAAGCAGTGTTGGTCGATCGTAGTACCTAGATGGGGAACCACACTGTTTCTTTCCTTATACTGTGTGCTTTTGACAAACCCCACATGGGCATAGTGGCGTTCCCACTAGATCACCGAAATCAAGCAGTGTTGGTCAATGTCAGTACTTAGATTGGGGACCACACTCTTACTCGCCTTACACTGTGTGCTTTTGACAAACGCCACGTGAGCATAGTGGCGTTCCCTCTAGATCACCGAAATCAAGCAATGTTGGTCTCGTGAGTACACTTAGAAGGGGGACCACTCTGTTGCTCTCTTTACACTGTGTGCTTTTGAAAGGTGTCATATGGGCATAGTGGCGTTCCGTTAGTACCTAGATGGCGAACCACATGGGTACTCGTTATGTCGTGTTTTCTGTTTTTTTTTTGTACCACGCGCTTTTTGATTGCCATTTTTGCTATCAAAGGTTCTCTTTGATTGGCTGTGAGCATTCTTAAAGGAACTGTAATTTATAAGCCGGCATGTCTACGCACCCTGAACTTATGCAATTGCTCTTATGTTGGGCATTTGTTCCATCTTTAAAATACTCGATTACTGTTATCTCATTGTAATATTTTGTTTAGCTTCACCTCGAATTGGATTTTTGGCATCTGGGAAGTACTGAGCACATATCGAATAGTTACGAAGAGGGAATGAATGTGAAATCATTTAGTAAATTCGCAACTGAAAGTATGCAATTATGCATTTAGTTGTTTCGTTTTTTGGATGGCTTGTTATTTGTTTTGTTGAACATCCGCATTTTTAAGTAGATCTACATATGTACTATGTATGTATTGGTATAGTCGGATCGTGTCAATTGGGGAGGGAATGAAATAGGAATCCTTCAGTAATTCGCAGAGAAGTAGAAAGAGTGCGAAGTTTGTGATGTAGAAGAGTGCAAACGCAGTCTTAGGATATTTGCAATTGAATGGAGTAGAAAGTAGAAATGGAATAAGTATTTGCATGAATTGCTATGTAGGGCTATGTGATATGTGTGCATACGTATAGTTGGAACATGTCATTTGTGGTGGGAATAACAGGGGTATCTTTTAGTAAATTCGCAACTGTATGTAGATGATCGTGTAGGTAGATGAAGTACGACGCATGTGATTTAGAAGAGAGCAAATGCAGTTTTGTATGGGAATGGATGTTTTTAGAAGATCAACAATTGTATGTATGTAGTGGGATGTAGAAATGGAATAAGTATTTGCATGCGAATGCGATTTCAATTGTTAATATGGTGTTGATGGTGTTCTGCGCATAAGTTTGTGAATATGCATTTGTAGTTGTATTCGGTTAAGAAGTTGTCACTTAACGTATGGTTGTGTATAAACAAGGGAATGAACTCTTTTATTTGTTTAGATTAATTAGCACGTGTTTCGTTTGGTTTTTATTCACAGCAATTTTTGTGTGTAGTTGATTTATGTATTTAGATTCAATTACATATGTACATTTGTATATGTTTGCATACAATTTAATGATAGTCTGCTTGGAAAGTGGAGAGTTTTGTATTTGGAAACATGTTAATGATGTGACGAATTAGTTGTGTTTGGTCTTGGTAATACATACTACTGAAATGTTATACCTCGTCCAATGATTTTAAGTGTTAGAGACCCGTCAAGCAAACATCTATTACTTTACGCTTTTCCTTTTAAAGTCACTTAACACATTCGCTGCCATGAGGATGCCGGCGGTCGCAATATGTGATACCCCCAGGTGTCATGAGGACGCCGGACGCACACATGGTTTTTGTATTGGTTCTTTGTCGTGATGGCTTTGTGGTGAAACATGAAAATCTTGCTGGTGGCTTCCCAATACAACAAATAACAAATATTCTTCATGGTTTTAGGTGATAACCTTGCACTCGATCCAGTGACAGTTCTTTTCATCACACGCCCTTACACTGAAAATCACCGTGGCGTATGGGGAGTCCAAAATTACATTCCACTGTGGCAGCGAACGTTTAAACCCACCCACTATCGTACAATCACTTTTACTCATCAACCTACAACCACACATCCGTTCATCTTTAAACCACCCGTCTAAGCAATAACACCTGTCCACTCTCTATCACCCATACATATAAGCACCCACTCAATACCACCCATCTACCCCCTAACACCAAACCCTACCACCTATTGTTACCACCCATTCTGCTCCCCTCCACCTTACCAACCTTGGAAACCTACCACTACCATGCACCAATCCACCCATTCACAGTCCCATACCATCCCTACCTCCTAACCTACCACGCCTCCACCAACCTCTAGCCACTCTCCTACCACCTCTCCACCCTTCCTTTAAACACCCCCACCGTTCCTTTCCAACCTCCACCCACTCCTACCAACCTAGCTAAACACCCCTCTACCCACCTCTACCACCCCTCCATCAACCCCTACAAACCTCCCTTACCATCCCTCCATCCACTATCAGCCACCTCTACCACCCACACCTAACACCAGTCCAACCACCTTTACCACCTCTATTGCCTATCCACCGATCATCCCACCCATCCTACCCTTCTACGTACTAGCACCCATCCCTAGCACCCACTATCATTATCCAACCGCTATTGTCGACACCTACCACCCCTCCGCCAATTTTTACCCACACCTACTACTCATCCACCCGCTATCACACACCCCTACCATCATCCACCCGTTAGTACCCATTCTAGCACCCAACTACCCATTATCGTCATCCACCCCTACCACTCATCCACCGACCCCTACCACCATCCACATACTAGCACCCATCACTACAACCATCCATCCCAGTATCACCATCCACACACTATTATCCACTCCTGCCACCCATCCACCCTCTATTACACACCCCTTCCGCTCATCCTCACGCTATCACACATTCCTACCACCATCCGCCCACTAGTACCCATCCCTAGCACCCAACTACCCGATATCATTATCCACCCGCTATCAGTCACCCATCCACCGACCCTACATCCATCCACATACTAGCACCCATCCCTAGGACCCAACTACCAATTATCATCATCCACCTACTATTAACTACCCCTACCACCCATCCACCCTTTACCATCTACTCACTAGTACCCACCCTACCGCCCTACTACTTATTTACCCCCTACCGATATCAACCCATAAAAATTGACTGTCACAGCTCACCCATCTTACTAAACACGTAATATATTCTACCTACTAGTACCCACCCCTATCATTCATTCACCCGCTACCAAACTCCCCTACCGATATCCACCCAAGCAAAACTCACTTTCACAGACCCTAGCTATTGCATCTTACTCCGATTCGTTCTACGTCGACTCCCCTTTACTGATATCTTACATTTAACACAATCATCGATCAGCTGAAGCTTATAGACTTACAGTCCATTCCTGTACGCCTGAAAGTAACCGACGACATTCTCTTTATCCAACAGATATTAGCTGATAACATCGACAGCATCTCTTTACTTCGACTTATGTATGTATCTCTCTAGTACTAACCCACGTAATCTTAAGTCTGTACCAGTCTTTCGTATCCACACCCTTTTTGGTATCCACCTTAACTAAATTTCCATAAGGAACTCCCTTTGGTCTACCTTTGCCCCTAGCTCCAATCTCCCAAGCCTTTAGTATTAAGTATATATACCTTTAAGTCAAATTTGTTAGTCTTAAGCCTAGTATTTAAGTGTGCTTTGTGCATGTCATAAGCTACAATAAATCCGTCCGGGATAACTCAGGCCTTAAATCAAATCAAATCAAATCAATGTACTGATAATGTCTGATAATCCCAAATGCAGTGTGTTTTTATCACTACTCTCTCCGTGCTTTTATTCTTAACAAATCGCGTTCTTTGACATTATTCCGTTTTCTTTTATATTACGTACACGGTTGCTTGTGGAAAGCGATTTCCTCGATTTTTATATTTTGTTCGTTACTGTCCTCCTTTTTCTTTTGCCCTCACTATTCATCCTTTAGCTTACCTTTGCCTGTCGACGAAATCTCCCAAGCCTTTAGTATTAAGTATATATACCTTTAACTGAAAACATCGCTTCCCACTAGTTGGGGCCAGTAGGTTATAATAACATTACTTTTAAGTTATTTAAGCATTTTTTTGTCTTTCAAGTAAGAGTAATTTAAGTGATATAAATAAAAATGCATGTAAACTGAAAAAAAAAAACTGATCGGCTCCCACTAGAAGATCAAGCAGTGTTGGTCGATCGTAGTACCTAGATGGGGAACCACACTGTTTCTTTCCTTATACTGTGTGCTTTTGACAAACCCCACATGGGCATAGTGGCGTTCCCACTAGATCACCGAAATCAAGCAGTGTTGGTCAATGTCAGTACTTAGATTGGGGACCACACTCTTACTCGCCTTACACTGTGTGCTTTTGACAAACGCCACGTGAGCATAGTGGCGTTCCCTCTAGATCACCGAAATCAAGCAATGTTGGTCTCGTGAGTACACTTAGAAGGGGGACCACTCTGTTGCTCTCTTTACACTGTGTGCTTTTGAAAGGTGTCATATGGGCATAGTGGCGTTCCGTTAGTACCTAGATGGCGAACCACATGGGTACTCGTTATGTCGTGTTTTCTGTTTTTTTTTTGTACCACGCGCTTTTTGATTGCCATTTTTGCTATTAAAGGTTCTCTTTGATTGGCTGTGAGCATTCTTAAAGGAACTGTAATTTATAAGCCGGCATGTCTACGCACCCTGAACTTATGCAATTGCTCTTATGTTGGGCATTTGTTCCATCTTTAAAATACTCGTTTACTGTTATCTCATTGTAATATTTTGTTTAGCTTCACCTCGAATTGGATTTTTGGCATCTGGGAAGTACTGAGCACATATCGAATAGTTACAAAGAGGGAATGAATGTGAAATCATTTAGTAAATTCGCAACTGAAAGTATGCAATTATGCATTTAGTTGTTTCGTTTTTTGGATGGCTTGTTATTTGTTTTGTTGAACATCCGCATTTTTAAGTAGATCTACATATGTACTATGTATGTATTGGTATAGTCGGATCGTGTCAATTGGGGAGGGAATGAAATAGGAATCCTTCAGTAATTCGCAGAGAAGTAGAAAGAGTGCGAAGTTTGTGATGTAGAAGAGTGCAAACGCAGTCTTAGGATATTTGCAATTGAATGGAGTGGAATGCAGAAATGGAATAAGTATTTGCATGAATTTCTATGTAGAGCTATGTGATATGTGTGCATACGTATAGTTGGAACATGTCATTTGTGGTGGGAATAACAGGGGTATCTTTTAGTAAATTCGCAACTGTATGTAGATGATCGTGTAGGTAGATGAAGTACGACGCATGGGATATAGAAGAGAGCAAATTCAGTTTTGAATGGAAAAGGATGTTTTTAGAAGATCAACAATTGTATGTATGTAGTGGGATGTAGAAATTGAATAAGTATTTGCATGCGAATGCGATTTCAATTGGATATGCGATGTTGTGCTGCGCATAAGTTTGTGAACATGCATTTGTAGTTGTTTTCGGTTAAGAAGTTGTCAGTTTACGCATGGTTGTTATAAACAAGAGAATGAACTCTTATTTGTTTGCATTATTTCTTATATTCAAGTCGCCATGTTTACGCACCCTGAACTAATGCGATTGCTCTTATGTTGGGAATTTTTTCCATACTTTTGAAGTTGATTTACAACTGCATGTACATAGTAGTTTGCGGGAGGTAAAGAAGTGTGTATGTAGTTCATGAAGAGAGGCGCGAGTGCTGTAATAATTGTTTGCATGACGATGGTTTATTTGTTCAATGTCTTCATTCTTTATGTAGAGTTAGGTATACCTATATGTATAGTTTTCTCGTCGTGGCAAAGGTGGTAGGATTGAATGCGCACAATGAATATGATGCTATTTTTATGAGCTTATTTACTGTATGTAGTGCAAATGATGTAAGTTCGTAAGGTGGAAGAGTGCAAAGCGGTTTTAATAGTTTATATGAGGTTTGCAGTTTACGCGTGGCAGTGTATATAAACGTTGAACTCTCTTATTGTTTACACTCATGCATTTATTACCACGTGCTTTGCTGGGATCCTATTTATAGCAATCTTATTTATGGTAGCGTTTGTAGTAGATGTTTGTGTGTATGCGTTACATTACATTAAATACAGTGAAAACTCTCTTGGGCGGACAGCGACTGTCGAGCATTTTTTGTCCGCTCAAGAGGAGTGTCCGCCTAATGGAGGAGGCGGACATTCCTCTTAGACAATATTTTCTCGTTAACCGTTATGTACACGCAAATTTTACATAGGACATACAAATAACACAAAATAAAAAGACAACATTTCTTAGACTCTTATCAACACATTTCAAAACCGCAAACATTTCATTTGAGGAAATCCCCAATTTAATTTGTTTTGTTTCTACGTACATATCTGTATTTTATAACGTATTTTAGTGCTTCAGGTTAGTTGCTGAGGGGTCCGCGTCCGGCTAAGAGAGGTACCTATTCACAATTTTTAAAAATATGTTGTCCGCGTCCGGTTAAAAGAGGGTCCGTTTAAGAGAGGAAAAAATGTTTGAAAAACAATGGTTAACGAGAAAATGTCCGTCTAAGAGGAGTGTCTGCCTATTAGAGGTGTCCGTTAGGAGAGTTTTCACTGTACCTATGTATGTCCACACAACTTGATGATACCTAGATTGTTTGCGAAATGGAATGTTTTTGGATTAATGAATGAGCTTATGATGGGAAGATTTAGTTGTATTGGTGTAGTTTCATTTGTTCCTATTGAATTTGAATGAAAGATCCTCATTTTATGCATTAACACTGATAGAAAAAACTACTAACCAGCAACTCACTCTCCACGTACCCATCCACTGTCATCACACTAAACAAACAAATCTCGCCCACCACCGACTCAGCAATCTACTACACTCCCACCAACCGACTACCCACCCTCCCAGTCCAATTAAACTAACTAGCACCCATCCGGTTCACCGACCGCTTTCCAGACATCTATAACTTTCCACACCCCTTATTGAACCCATTATCACCCGCCCATCATGCACCGACCCCCATCTAAATAATTACTATACATATACATATGTATGTAGTAAAGAATTTTATACATACAGGTGTATGTAGTGCTAAAATATGCATAGGGTGTTATAAAACTGTAGCTTATAAGTTTATTATTATTTTATAATCATACTAAAATTGTTTACAGCTTTAGTTTTGTAGTTTAGAATACAATTTATAATTTGCTACAGGTAATATATTATAATTATGTCTAAAACTATTTAGATTCCTAAAGAAATGGACAAGCGATTGTTTATCTAAAACTTCATATGTGATGGAAGTGGCTATAGGATTGTCCGACTTGGCTATTTTGATATCCACAAGTATAAAATGCTATTTTGCTAAACAAATGTGTACACTCACTTCTCACTTTTAACGGGTGAGAAATAAAAAGATATTGTGAATTTTAAAAGAATGCGAAAGGCATATTCTGTCTAAAAGTATATACGGTATGAACGATTGAAATTATTATCTTGATTTTTTTTGATACACATCCATACCCTTAAGTGATGAGTATCATGAGATAAATTCACAAGTTTTTGCGAAATATGCTTTGGGATATTGCAAATTATTTAATTCAGTTCCATTTTGATCTACATTTCACGAGAATCGTATTAGGTTTTACGAATCATACATGCTAAATTAGTATTTGATTGCTTGGATTATACCAGGGAGAAACCAAAGTGTACAAAAGATATTATGAATGTATATAATATGTCGATTTTCATTAATATGTTTAGCCCGAGTTAAATGGCACCAGAATGCAACTTAATACATGGTATCGCCGTGTTATGGTTTCGAATCAGTAGAAAAAACAAAAAAAATAATATGAGAATTCAACTACTTGAATAATATTTAATTTATTAAAAAAGCTAATGCCGCTTTAATTATTCTTGATAAATTCAGAACTTGAGAAATAATTCATAGGAAAATTATGTTGTATTTATCGAAGTATTGAACCTTACCTGTATTTAGAACTATAATTAAAATTAAGTTGATGAAAACGTGGAAGTGAAAACTGTAAGTTTAAAATCTGTTGCAAGAGTTTATTGGGACAGATTACATCTTGTCGTATTCGTAAATCTTACTTTTATGTTATAAAACAAAAACATACAAACTTCATATATTCCTCTACAATTTGTTTTATATTACTTCTTTATATAAGTTTATTTATAGATTTGATGATTCCTTATGTTAATCCATTCATCACTTTCGGCGACTTCATTAGAAATTCGTTTACAACAAGTGATCGCCAAACTTTTTTTTTCATTTACATTAACATTTATTTCATGTTTTAAATCAGTAAAAATATGAATTATGTATACACTAGTTAGTTGATCTTGTCAGTATGTTACCTTTTTAATAACTCAAATATATTTGAATTTATTCCTACGGATATACATACATTTACTTGTGCCAAGCACCCTATTTCAGAAGGAAAACACAGTAGTAATTCTGCGATTAATTATTCAATGACATTAAGCTAAATTGTTAAATGTTCGTTATTTCCATTTTTATTTTTTATGTATTCACATACACATTACAGAAAAAGAATAAATGTTTTATCGAATAGAATCGTCTTTATATATAACAACAGTGAAGTGAGGATGAATACCTACTTTACAACTTATGACTTGCATACACAATTTACATGTGCCCTGCAATTACACAATGAATGTTCGTTCATACAATTAAATTTGTTGATACGTAAATTAACTAGTTAGTAGTGCTATGTTAATCTCTTTAACCATTTTTACACGATGTAACATTTTTTGTAGAGCTTCTTGACTAAGGGCTTGTGTTGAATACCAGACAGGTGAGTCAGGCACGCAAGACCGTTCTGGTTGTAAGTAGAAAACATCATTTCGGGTTTTTACGCTCTCTGGGCTAAAATAAGATGAAAAAATTTAATATTTATTTGTGATTTGATAATTAGGCAGTACATGTTTTTTTGTATTCTCAAACATAAAATTGTTAAGCCAATTAAGAAATTATAAATAACATATTTTCAATTAAATATACAAGAGCCAACACAACTTCGCACAAGCATAGTTCTACTTTTCTTAATTACCATTTGGACAAGTAAAACTCATATAATCTGACAGGACACCTACGTGGATTCTCCTCGTTTTCTTGTTGCTCATATACTTTCTTTTTCCTGGGATTTGCATCTGCAAACAAAAAAACTGTCCAGTGTTATGTTTTCATTTAAATTGTATTACGAGTACTTACCAAGACCGCCTTGTGGTGGTAAAACCGCAGCAAAACGTTTCTTGTGCCGAGTACTTCCAGTGCTTCATTATGTGTGAAAATGACAATTGCATGTGCTCTTCTACTGTCTACGAAGTTAGAGAGAAAAAACAAACCATACAACTTTGTTCATTAATATAATTGTTATCTTTAACTTACTATTAAATTAAAGTGTTTTGTGTTTAAAAACATAAGGGTACTTCCCAAAGAAGTTCTTCCTTAACGCGGCTTCATAATATTCTATTGGGGAAAACAATACAATAATTATTAATATTTTGTTTTTTTTAGTAATTTGTAGCCGTTTCAAAACATACGTTAGTCATTGCAATAGCACATGCTTATGTTATGAACTTTATGTTTCATTGCCTTTATCTTGACTTACGTGTGCAAAATACAATTGGAAATTAGGTTATAAATAGATAAGAAGTAAGAATATTTTCATGTTACAATTAAGTGAGTTTTCAATAAATAGACCTAGTGTCTTAAAAATTTTTTTTTAATTGCAATATTAAATAAAAGACTTTAATTTTGGCAGACAATCCATTTTTGTAAAGAAAAATACGACATTTCACTATTCATTTTGTCTACAGTTCAATAATTGTTTTAATTCTCTTCGAATTAAATTTATAACTTGTAACTGATGGCACACATTGGTCCTTTTGACGAAATTTTCGATGACATTTTGCTGTCCCATTAAGGCCACATATTTTGAATCTTGCGCCACTTTTTTATGTCGGTCGTACGACGTTGTTGTTTGACAGCTGTCATGAGTGGATATTAAGGTTTAGTCTTGGGGAACTACAGGGACGCTTTTTTTTAATTATTATTTTATCAAATCATTTCAAACAATTAATAATATTATTAGTTTTCTCTCTTTCTTTACTCTTTTCTTTTTCTTTTATGTTCTTCCTTTGTGAGAGGGGCAAATAGACAAAACATAGAATTTGTACCTATACACATTTTTTACGTGTTGCTGCACACCTCTATTCGGTCTCCACTGTTATTATTGCCAAAATTGATTCAATGGTCGAAGGCATTTTATTTACTAACTACTAGGACGGTATTGCAACAATCTTTTTTCTCTTGAAATTTATTTTATATGTAAATACTGTCTATAGTTCCGTTTATCTACATTTTGCATTAAATTGTCTAGCATTTTTTTTGTTGATACAAATGTTGAATTTGTTCATGGTGGAAGTGTTCGAAAACATCAATTACACTTGCAAAATCAAAACTGTGATCCGACATTTGTGGTTAGCTCGCAAAACGACAATTGCAAATTACTTTTTTATTACGTTTCCAGAAACACCTGATGTTTTGCTTGCTATGCAAATTGTGTTGCATCATTAAAATTATAGAATTGAGAAGAAAATGCCCGTATATGCCCGTATTTTTAGTTTTCTATATTAAATACGGATATTTGTGTAAAAATAAAGGTCCTTTCACAGCTTATGGAGTTGCAGTCAGCTCTGCGAACCAATCATATTTAGCGCATTTAAAGACAAGCAGATGACCATTTTACTATTACAAAAGCAGAAAGCTCAATTAATCTGTGGATTAATAAAAACAACTCAAATCCAATTGAGTTTTGCGAAGAACGATGTGCTTATTCCTCGCGAATAAGTAAATGGTCTTTGTGAACTGTCAAATTGTACTCGCATTAATAAATGCGTAAAAAATCGGACCTGTCGTTTCTATTAGACGTATTTTGAAAACCTCCTGATTTAAAAGATTAATTAAACAAAGTTTTCTTTTTTAAGGTAAAACTTAAAGCGGTAACTTTGTCCCTTAGCACCCAGAAGAAACGTGGAACGGCACAACAACCCATAAAATGTACTACAAAAGATAGAGGAGGAAGCTATGGATGATATTTCCCCTTACATAAAATCATCCACGTCCGCACCCACTTATGCACCAACATGTGATTCTTTCAACATGTAGTCTTCTTCACCTTGTGAGTGGATCACGACTAATAAAAGATATAAGGCTGCCCCAAAATCATCTTTACCCAACACGACTAATAACACGAATAATTCTTCAATCTCGCAATCTCAATTCTTCAATCTCGCACAACATCGCAAGTTTCAAAGACAAAATTTGTCAAGGGGTAAGTTTTGTCCTGCGATAATTGTGTGCAATATTAGTTTGTTTTAGGATCTAAGAGAGAGAAATATTGAATTCAAAGTGTATAATCGTGATAGAAAAAGTTCAAATTTGGTTAGAGATAGTGCGATTCATCAGAGGTTAAACGAGCTCCTTAAAAAGAACGATGAGGTGAAAAACCTAGGAGTAACAAAGCGTCTCTACAATGTGGGCCATATTCCTAACAACTGCGCTAATAAATATAAATGTGTGAAATGCACCAACCTTCATGACTCCGGTTGTGTCACAATTTTAGGAGCAACGGGTCTTCTGTGATCTGCGTCAACTGTAGTGGTAACCACGTTACCAGTTACAGGGGCGGCTTTGCCTACAAGGAGTATATTAAAAAGAGGTTTAAGGCTGCCAGATAGAACATGAGAAGAAGGAAAAGGCCTCTTTTCTATACATATATATATATAAGTCCCAATAAAATATCTATCTATCCACGATCAAAACATTCGCGCGAATTTAACTCACATATTTTTTTTGAAAACACAGAACGAATGACAGGTTCTATTCGCAGGTTGCTAAGACTAAAGGCGCCTACATAAAGGGCAACTTATACAAACAATTTCTAAGACGTTTGAATGGGGAAAAATGTTTTTCAGCTTAACACACATTCCAATTTGCCAGTACAATCTAGGATTTCGTTCAATATCGAAGAAATAAAAAATTTTAAATTCACAAGAAAGACAAGGCATTATCACACTATAGAGTTCCACTACCTGTATCCAAAATTTTCTTTTCGTTTTCGAACATGTTGTTACCCGAGTACAACAGATATTCAATCAATGAATGCCAGATGAATATATAGGATCAAATTGTGGCAATTTTCCTACACACGACACAATTTTTAGGACGTTATAGAGAGGAGAACAGAAATTGTGAGATTGCGCACAATTTATTTTGCTGGAAGTCCAACTACCCTCCACACGAGGCAATTTACCTGCTTTTTGCAAATTGCAATCGGAAATTGCCCTATGTGTAGACTCTTTAAATGCAAAAGTAGCAGTGAATGATTTCTCAAAAAAAATTATCGAATTTTCGCTCGGTCGTATTTGCTGAGCTGTGGATGGACTTTAAGAAAGGGTGTGTTACATATCTTTCCGAAAGTATTGTACTTTTATTCGAATTTGCAAGTTAAGACGTAAAAGTTCAACAATAATTGTAAGATCTGTATTCTCACATGATGGACATCCTCTGCAGCAACAGATTTTCGGAAATGCATTCCCTCCGAGATACCGGGATTTTAAGTAAAGCATTACCCTGCTCTGTTGTGATTCCTATTGAAGATTGGTACGAGTAGTGTATGGTAAGAAATGGGGTATCGTTGAATTCGTAATTATAACTTCCTTTATAGTTTAAAAGTAAATGTTGCCCTAAAAAGCGACTTGTTTTGGTGTTTCCATACAAGTTTTTCGCTATCATGGAAACATAGGTCTGGAAGCACGGCTGCTATACGCATTAACTCCGATTAATATAATGCATTAACTTGGCGCGTATAGGTTAAGTTGTTAGTGTAACTTACTTACACGTAGAGTGGAAATAATATATTTTTCGAAAAAATATTTTATTAGCCCCCATTTTTTTTAAGCTTATAATCTTTATTTTTAAGATTCAATTTTATTAATTTATTCTCTTTCTTTTTTTTCCTCTATTTTCGCAACTTAAAATTTTTCATAATAATTGTTCTTCTTCAATTATAATATTTAAGGGGGTAGGCTCATGTCCGAGGTTAAATTTTGAAGGTTTTGAAGGTACAATCTTCTTATAATAATTATATGTTATTAAGTATTTAGCTATTGAATAATACAACAATTTTTTTTTAAATAAAAAAAAAAAATATTTTAACGTCATTTTGGTGAGGTAAAGTAGGTCTCTTCAAAAAAAAGTAGGTGGCTGGCCCTCCTGATTGTTCCTTTTGTAATCATCTGAAATCAAAATTCCAAAAAATTATTATTCAGTAGGGTTTTTGTTCTGCCTCGTAGAAGATTTAAAAGATTTGAGTAAAAAGTAACAAAATGGCGGCATTGTAATTTTTTTTTTCAAAAATAGACTGTTTTTATCGGTTTAAAATCGAGATAAAAAAAATTGGATAAAAAAATCTAATTCTGGTACCGGAATACTGTTTTAAAATTTCAGCTGAATCGGCCCAATTGTTTTTTTTTTCAATCATCTAGGCTGACGGATGAAAAGTAGTTTCGAGAAAAACATGTTTAAAGTTTGGTACAATCCTCGCAGCTGCAGGGTACGCTCTCCTATAGTACTCCTATAATTTGCTGTAACTTTAAAATGGCTTAGTGTATCGGTTTTTTTTCACAGTATATTCTTAACTTATTAAACTTTGAAAATATGCAAAAAAAGTAGATTTTTTGAAGATCGAACATGAGACTACCCCTCTAATATTTAAAAAAATCTCTTCTGTTACCCTGTTTGAAAACATTTCTACTTCCTAAACACAATCACATCTTAAAATTTGTAATTTGGTCTAACAGTATTTATCGAACTGTCATTTCGATCATTTGATGGCTGTGTTTCAGATTAAATAAAATTGTTTCAGAAGAAAGCAAAAAATTTCTTGTTTATTTGATGTGATTCGGAGCAATTATGTCGGGTATTCGATTGAAAATTAATTTAGATGACGGAAGAATATGAAGTAAAATATATCTATAGGTATGATTTTAGAGTTATTTTGTGAATAAAGAAATTATTAAAAGTTGTATGAATTGAATTTCTTTACATTACAAAGCGAGAGTGACCTGTTTGGAGACTAGTACCCCTTGAGGTGAGTTTCAGATGGATGTCAGTATATGCCAGGGTCCACTCACCATAGACGTCCTCATGTTGCAAGTGAAGTGAAAGTATATCGATGCTTGCATTTTTCTTAGATATTTAGAATTATTTTTCTATTATATTTATGCTATAGAATAGGTCTATCAACAGAAGTATACAGCTATTAAATGGTATGCAGTCTTTATTTTTTCCATATATTGGTCAACATCCAAGCCAAACTTTTAGATCCGATTTAAGAGTCTATAAAGGACACTTTGATCTATTACCCAGTTTATCCGACAGCTCAATTTGTGTTGAAACAATCCGCATTGGTTCAATACACTCGAATAAACACAATTTCAAAACGCATTGAAATATTCAACACGCATACGTTCATTCCTGCTTATAAAACGCATTGAAAATATGTAACCGCTTTGAAATATCGTATAAACCTTTTCAAATCGCATTGAAACATTTTACTTTCTCACGCTCTTATCATTCTTTCA
This sequence comes from Volucella bombylans, assembly GCA_949129095.1. Lineage (NCBI taxonomy): Eukaryota > Metazoa > Arthropoda > Insecta > Diptera > Syrphidae > Volucella > Volucella bombylans. The sequence goes on along the minus strand of OX422144.1, from coordinate 172,978,079 downwards.
TCATCGTTCAGGTATTAGTTGTGTATTTAAAATAAAGGGTTGCAAATGAAATATTTGGATAGACAAAGAAATAAAAAGAATGTATTTTTCCACTTACATTATCGGGCAGGTAATCAATTGTGTATTTAAAATGTGGGATTGGAAACGAATTATTTGGAAAGAGAAAGAAATAGGAACGATGTATCGGCGTTAGTGTGAAGTGTCAGTTCAACCAGCTGTTTGTTAAACTTTTCTCAATTTTCTCTCGCTCATTTTGGATAATTTCATATAAACGCCAGCATTTCTACGGGTATTGAAATAATGCGCATTGCTACAAGGCAAATTGAGCTGTCGGATAAACTGGGTATATGTTTCCTTTAGTATTTGGTGAATACCTTACAGCCGCCCCCCTGGCTGCTGAGTTTTATTTGCTGCATCTGACATGTTATCAAGATGATAATTTTCCGAAATCCTTATGTGTGATTTATATTCGGTTATTTATTTACATGACGAGAGGGCTCACTGCCTCTGACAGCACGGTTAATGGTTATCATCTTATCTGCTTCCACAAAGCTTTCTTAATATTGAAGTAAATATAATTTCATGAGGCTAAAAGTGTTTCCAATGGGAGTGCTAGTGAATGCAAGGCGGTTTCTACTTATATTAATTTGTAGTAGAGTACATAGCCCATAAAGATTAAGGTCTGTCAGTTTTTCCAGGGTTTTTTAGAAGGGAACTTTCTCCTGGTATGAAAACCCCATTTAAATCGGTCCATTATTTTTGTATGTGAGACAAATCAAGGCAGCTCATTTGAATGACTTCTAGCCCTGAGTGGGCTATGCCACAAGATTTTTGTGGAAGTTAAAAAGAAAGATATAATAAGATATAATAAAGTGTGGTTATGTAAAAAAAATATGTATTATTGGTGTTGGCTGAGCTTTTGATCAATGCTCCGCTAACTCACCCCTTCATCACGACATGTTACCATCATAAAAAAGTTAAAATATAAATACATTTGTTTGAGATAAGTGGTCTGCTCAAATGCAATACCTTTGCAGAGAGGCATTGTAAGTAGTGAATATCATAAAAATTTAGTAAACTTGTACAGATAAGCACTTTAAACAATATTATTGAGCGAAACAAAAAAAGACGAACAACCAATTTCCATGTTTTTGTTTTGTGTTTAATCAAACGGAAGGGATAATCCAAGTGAAATTTTAATTTACATAATAAAATGGAGTGCTATTTTATTCACAATAACATTTGTTTTAATCTTAAGTGCATTTTAGTTTAAGATACATGTATTAGTTTTAAGTATTCCTAAACGATCTCTTTAATGAATTGGTGGTGGCGCCAAGCTTGGACATCTGCAACTCGTATTTTTGAATCTGAAAACCCGTTTAATTTAACCGTATTTGCCTCTCAATTCGCAACAGAGTATTATTTAATCTACATATATTTATATTATTATTTATGTGGCTGTCTATATTATCATATGAATGAAAGTCGTAGATTTTATGTGAATTAAAAAGGGAGGGATTGATTGCATCGAAAATCCACCGAAAGTCCATTCCAAAATATAATTCTCGGTGGAATTATATCTTTTCTCAAAGTGCCTGTTCACATTGGCGTGGGCAGGAAGATTGTCTGAAAGAGAGGCAAAGCCTTTTATTTAAGTGGGAAGAAAAAGGGTTACTTGCATCGAAAATCTAATTCTAAAGTGGATTTTGGTTTTTTCCTACAATATATCGTTCCATTTTTGACGTATTTTTTCATTTTAGCTTTGTTAGTTGATGTGCAAAGAAGTGTAAAGAAGAGGAAAAAAGGTATGTTCCACGCTAACTGATCACATTTAGAAATTGAAATGGTTCCGATTCAAATATACCACTGTCAGAAAGTTTTTCAAATTTATAAAAACGTGAACACGACATTCGTGGGAAAGTCTTTCATGCCTACGATAATGTGAACGGGCAATTAGAGTTTGTTTTCGTAACTTTGGAAACAAAAAATAAATAAATACTATTTTTAAGCTATAAACAACGTAATTAGGTTTGTTAGCAACCAATTTTCATTACATGTTTATACTACACAGAAACCTTAGACAGCACTGATTTTGTGACGCTGAAACTTGCTAGAAATAATCAAAAATACATCGGAAAAAATCAAGTTAGTAGTAATAATTATATGAATACGTGAAAAAAAGTTGATTAAGAATATTGAGGAAAATTGCTGATGCAATTTGCTAGTTTTAGACAACATACGATGGAACAGGATAATCGGATGTTATGGTTAAAATATGCGATTTCAAACATTTTGGGAGTTTTTGAAGCAAAATATATTGATGACTTGGTAGAAGAAAACCATTCCAAATTTTATAAATTTTTAAATACCAGAAATATGAATTCGGAAAATCTTGACATGATGATTTTACTTGTTTGGAGAACATTTTATGACAAGCTGATTGAAGAAGAGATAACCGTGCTTGAAGAGAGTGGGTATTTAAAACATTAAAACAACAACCTTGCTTTTCCAGTAATTTAGTTTTTCCCAAAATTATTTCTATTTCCACCTGTTTACAGCAAAAAACCGTTTTAATTATTCTAGCTCCTGTAGTGATTTCTTGCACTTTGAAACGCAGTATACATTAATATATTTTAATATCACACATATCACCATTGGCCTTACCAAACAAGACACTTGAACTCCAATTGATGTTATGCACTGGATACTTCCCTGGTATGCACTAGCCTCACTATTATCGTATCATGAACAGAACACCTCGAAATTCGTAGTTTTTTTTTATAACTTTCAGCTAAGCCAATCAAATTTTTCATTGGCTGTTTAAGAAGCACGGGATTGCTTGGTCCTATCCTATTTTGAAGCATCATGTTTCCTGTTGCACCATTCTTAAAACTGCAATATAATGAGCAATCAGTTCTAGCAGGCCTTATAACGACATTACGATGATGAGTACTTCTCATTTCGTGGAAAGTTTTTCGGCGTTATTTTATTATAGCTTAATGAGTGTGTGATCCTGTTTAGGTCCATATCTGAGAAATTGCCAAGCATATTTTCAATATTGTCTTTTTGGTGGTTAATCAGAATCTGCTTTCTTGGAAGCAACAAACGAGTCTCACATCTTTGAGTTTGATAACCAATTCCGGATCTCGGAATCATCTTTTCCACAAAGTAATCGATAAATGTATGTATTTTACTTGATGCTCTCGACAGCATGCACCCGTAACATACGTATAGGGTATGATATATGACATTTAGAGTATGATATATGAACTGATCATAAAATTCATCACTCAGATCTCAGCATTTTCAATATGAAAGGTTTCACTATCTCAGTCTTAATCACCTGTGTCAACTTCTGAAAATGACGAATAATTTCTAGGAAGGTGATGTTCAACCTATATTGTACGATTGTGGGTCAACGATTGCTGATTATCGATGAAGTTAAAGATACCGATTCTAATTTACATGAGTATCAGGCACAATTGTGTAGAGTAAGTTATCAAACGTTTCAGATGACTAGCTACCATTGGTAATGATGTTTTCCACATAGCGTATAGTGTTAAATTGCCTTCCTTTTACTCCCCAGACACAGTTTTATTACAAACGTAGCACTATTTAGATTTTTAAACCTCGACTAAAGTTAGATTAGATCAACTTTTTAAGGATTAAAACTAAATTTTGTAGACTAAAGTTAACGTAACGCAATTTGTCCAAAGCCAATTTTTCTGTAATGACTATGTCGAACGATTTAAATTATAACAGACAAAAAAAAACAGGAGCGTGACCACTATTAACACAAGAATATAACAAAATAAATATGAAAGTTCATAGATATAGCATATACAAAATGTTTTTTTCTCTCTTTTTTTTTTCTTGTTTTAACTACAGTTCCTGCCCCAGAACCAGAGAAGAAGGAAAAGAAGACAAAAAAAAAGGAACTGAAAGGTAAAATATATTATTGTACTTTTACTGTTTTCTGAATTAAAACACATACTCCTATTAACTAAATACTGCGAAGCATTTTTTAAGATGAAATAGAACACATAGAAACCGTGGTTATGGACATGGTAGGATAATTTTATGCTATGCGCTTGAATATAATTATGCATAAGGACAACGCAGCTGGCTTGAATAAAGCGAAATCTGGAAGTCCAATTTTCAGCGGCAAATGTTGGCTTCCAAGTGGTGCATCGTCTCTGGACGACTAGCGACTTCACATATCCGCACAGAAAATATTTTCAAGGTGTTAAATCCACAACGCGAAATTATGCGCCCATCGAACGCTTCTTTTAATAAATTTAATGCAATGGGTAATACGTGGAATGTTCTGGCTGACATCATTTTTCAAGAAACAGAAATATGAACTGATGTTCACCAAAATGTGATTGCGATGTAACGGCGGCGTTTTAAAAATTATGTTTTTTTCACTCCAAATGCGGCAATTTTGTTTGTTTGCGTAACTGTTCAATCAAAAATGCGCCTGATCGTTGAACAAATTTTGTGGTGAAAAAGCGGAATATCATTTTCATCCTATTTACCGAACATATGACGCACGCAGTGGTTAATCGGATGCACGAGCTGGAGCTATAGCTTGATCTTCCGCAAAATCTTCCATAAAGTGGATAGACACAGATCCAATTGCTGTGAACGATGGCGAATAGACTCATGTGGGTTATTCTCAATTCTACTCCACAGCAACAACAGCTTCTTCGGTGTGCACTGTATGACTTTTCTAGATGCATATTGTCAACTAGAGCATGCGTGATGCGAAAACGATAGGAATTCTAATTCTGTACTGTTTCAGACGGACAAATCAGCTGTCAGCTGTCAAATTGGCAATTGACTATTGCTAGGAAAAGTGTTGTCAATTCAACAACAAACTTATAAAAAACACCCATTTTATCATACATATAGTAAATGTATGTATTTCTGCACTTAATTGGAATACACAGAGATAGGACTGTAAGGTTAATCGGCTTAATTTTAATGTAAAAACACACGTATGCACGCAGCTACACAGAGTGTGGTCTGTAGGCATACGTTGAGAACAAAATTGCATAGGCTTGAAACGTATAGCCTCCAAAGCAAAACAGTTTTAATCAGAGACTTGGATGGCTTTGATTGGCCTCCAACTGAACATAGCATTTTTATGCTTTATGGAAAGTTAAGACATTTATATATTGAAAATTATAAGCTTGGGTTAAATAAAAACAGGATTAGTGAACAATTTTTTTTCAAAAAAAGTTTAGCGAAGTCAAAATGTTATTCTTTGTAATAAATTAAATTTAGCTTTGATCTTAAATATCTTCTGAACGTTCTCATAACTACGAGCTCAACGATACCGCTTTTGTTCTCACACGACCAGCAACTTTAAATAAGTCATGTTCAATTAGAGCAAAATAGAGCAGCGGTAGCCTTTGCTTAAAACCGCTATAACGCGAAAAGCATCTATTTCTAATAATGGGTTATATTAAAAAATAAGCCATTTAACTTTCCGACACTTTACATGGAACATTGCATATTGTACTAACATATATGTATGGCAACTTAATTCACGTAAGACGAATGGTTACCTCTAATACAACAACAAGTCCAAATACATACATAATAATTTAGTCTCCCCATTGAATGTTGGATGCCACCCATGGAAGGAAATAACCACTGAGCCCAGAAGTCTTTCTTTCTCTCTCCGTCCCATTTTCCTAAAAACTTAACACGTGTTCAGGCATTTATGAGTAAGTGTATTAATACCCACTTGACACTCAACAAGTTCTTTAAAATAAAAAATCGATAATTTAGCTTCGATAAAGTGATAAAGTTATACTGGAATGGCATAAAGGAACCGTTAGGAGTATGGGAGTCCATAGATCTAATATTGAAAAACTGGACTACTGCAACGGGAAAGACGCCCCTTTTCGTATTTTACATTCTTTGTAAATTAAATACTCCAGGGATAATTCATACATCTACGAGTACAGTAGTGAAGATCCTGTGGATGCGGAATATTATAAATTTGTAAAATCCTTTGAACATATGTGTTTTAAACAATATTTTTACATTCATGCATATATAACAATTTTAATAAAATCTAGATTTTCCATTGTTGTACATGTATTTAGATATTTATGTTACGTTCTGTAATATTTTCATTGCCACCATCACCATCATCATATCATAAGTGGGATGAAGCAGTGGTCTCTGATATTCTTTTTTGCGACGGTAATGATAATTTATTTAATGGTGTCGATACACTGGATCTAGATATACCATATAGCTGACGTTTCTGGCTTGTGGATCGCAGTGGTCACATTGTCAATCTTTGGCTTTACTATTGGTATAAACGCCGCGTCGGCTTACAGATTTTTCTTGCTGCAAAGTTCGGTACGGAATATGCTCACGCTAAATAATGTCAGAGCGATTTCCGGCAGTTTCCATGTTTCTACACTAGCAAACTGTCAATGTTGCCGGCTCGACTAACTGAAGATACTCTTAGATAAGATTGCTTCGTGGATTCATATTGATGAAAACCGATATCTGTCACCGTATTTCGAACTACTATATAAAGCAAATTAGTTGAAACTATTTGCAAGTTATCATAGAGACACTGTTTACTATTTTACATAGATGTTTTTCGTTGATGTAGGTATATACGAGTACATAAATATTTATAGGTGTGCTTTCTATTATCCCAAAAGCATAAGTACACAATAAATGTTTTTAAATGTAATTAATAATCATCTTCTTAGCAGCATTAAACAATTAATGTTTTTAGCCAAACCCAAAACACTTCCAAAGACACATCAAAATGTAGATGGGGGACAGAACATATCTAATGAAGAGGCACTTGAGAATAGAGTCGAGCTTGAAAGCGCAAAAAGTTCAATTGTTTCAGGTAAGTGTAAATTTAAGGCTAATTTTAGTACAGAAAACCGTACACACACATAAATATATAAAATTATATTTGTATTCTATTTAAATTAAACAAATTCATACATACATATACCAGGTAGTGAGGATGACGATGACATGGGTAAATGTTATTTTATATAAAATTACATAATATATGTTAAGTTTGACACTTATACCATATTTGTAGCAAAAAACCTCTTAAAGGGGAAGAAAAAGGGCAAGAAATCCAAAGGTCGGGAGATGCCTGTTGAGCCACTCTACGTTGAAGTTAAGGTACCCTTCCTACATGAAATAAAAACATATGTATATATAATGTTTATGTATATTCAATTTTACCTATCAACAGAAAGTAATTCAAAGTTTTGTGAAAACACCTATCTTACATTGTCGGTTTGGAAACATAAATCCATCCAAATTGGCATCAGACACCAAGTATGTTTACGTCATACGTACTTCTGCTTCGCCAATAAGTATGACAATTATGTAAATTCTAAGATTCTTTTTTTCTTGAACATTTGTCTTTTAGAAAATTTTATTGATCTAGACGAATGCTTTGCAGAGATGCCTAAACAATTCCTTTTTGGTTCGCTAAAAGGAAGTATATTGGAAAATTTCAGGACATGCTTAGATAAGGTATTGTAATTACATGTGAAAGCGTAAGAAAAAACATTCTATTGTTACTCTTCGTGAACAGTTTTGCTTTTTATTAATAATTTGTAATATTCATTCAAATATAGAAGTTTTAACTTCTGTTAAAGAAATTATGCCAGTTACTTTCTAACGAATTTTTACTTAATATTTAAATCGTTTCTTTATATATTTATCCATTTATATATCCATTTATTGTTTTTATTTTTTCTATAAGTATATGTAGATATATTCATTATATATATTCATACTCAAGTGAAATTCTTAAACAAAATAAATTGTTGGCCTGACGGTCCATGATGAGCTAAGGCGTATCCCTCCGTCTTGGTGTGTTGATCGCCTTGAAGTCTTGCTTTTTGGATTCTGCTTGATAGTCGTGATATGGTTCAGCAAGGCTTTAAGTGGAGTTTGGCTGTCGCTACAGATGCATATGCTTCGCTTCTTTTACCTATTCTCACAATTTAGTTGATTGCGATTAGAATCGCTTGGTGGACAGATGTATGAATTTTTTAACATGGAGTGAAATCTAACACAAGCGTTCAGTTTCTGAGCGAAACCATTCCTGGGCACAGGGATAGTCAACATTGCATTTTCGCCGCACATGGAGTTCAATTCAATTTCAATTCCATTCATTTTATTAGCATATTTTAAGTTGTAAGTTAAGAACATTTTCTTTTATTGCACTCAGAAGATAACTAAGCCTGGAAATAGTAGTATCTATAAATCCTGCGATAAAATAAATTTAATTATACAGGCGGAGCCATCTAATTGTTAATATAAAAACCATAAAATAAATTAACATTAAATAAGTAAAAACAAAAAAATTAGTTATTTTGTTATCGTATCTGGCATATTTATGCAGCATCAAGTTCATTTGTCATCGCATTATCCGAAACACCAGAGTCAAAAGACAGTTGGCAACGCGTAAGGTTATTAAAACTCCATTGTGTGTTCTAACAAAGAACAATTCTTTTCAAATGGATGATATCTTTGAGAGTGCAGCCCATGATAAGAATATCAAGGACGTGGAGATCAGTCAGTCAGTTAGTGATTCGTCTACGGCGTGCTGTCTGCCCGAGGTACATATGCCGCCAAAAGTTGCGTAATCCTAATTTCGGCGAAAACTCTTTTTTTTCGAACGCTCCTTCAACTCTGTCCACCAAATCTTAAAGCGCAGTCTCGAAGGATATTTCATGTTGGTGGGCATGTTTCGTCTTTGACGGACGATGATAGATATTTGGAAAGCAGTTTTGCGCAAGAAGTTCAATATGCGGGGAATCAGATTGATGGGTCTGAAGCCGTTGGAGAGCGTATGGATATATTTTCTGATTTTCGGCATAAAGGCTACTCTTACGGTTCGCCAGGGCTATGTATGCCAGTGCAAGGCCAGTAGAGAAAATTCTCTTCAGAGTTGGTCAATACCTTTTCGTAGCATAACTGGATATATTCCATTGATGCCAGGCGACCTGAAGCCTCCAATTGAAGCAACAGCGTATTTGATGACATCATTCGTCACCACAACCGATACAGCTACCAGATATGACGACTTGTGTTACTCAGCTCAGTTGTAGATTAGGTGATAGGAGCGAGTTTTTATACTGTTATCTGCGAAGTGAGTCTCAAGCATGAGAGAAGGAGCCCCTGCTTTCGATTCGGAGTAGGCACTATCAGGATTTCTGGGTGATTACAATCTGGTTGCTTTCACCCCTTTGAGGTTTTTAACTACCCTAGTGGTTTTAACGAGAGTTTCAATCTTTTGGGGAAAGTTTTTATAAGAAGCAGTCTTTAAAGTCCGATCTTGCTTCTAACATACTTTTCGCTTCGATCTATAAAGATTCCAGTTTTCTACTAAGTTAGTCTTAGGTGAATTGTTAGTCCGTTTTCTGGTTTTGTAACGTAGTCGCTGCAAATCTGCGCACTTTCTGGTACGGGCGATCTCCGAATTGTTTCCTAGATGAACACATCAGCTCGAAACTCTTGGTGAGGGTACCATACAGGTTCTGAACAGCTTTATCTAGCTTTTGTTTTGTTCTGAGTTTAGAGAAAACATTACAGACTTGCCGATCTCCTCCTTAGAGAGGTGAATTTGGCACAAACAACAAGCTCTCGGTCCTTCTTATCGCTCGTCATATACTGGTGTGAAATCCCTTAACATCTGTGTTTTCTGTATGCATAAGTATTAACATACTTACGTAAGATCTTATATTCAACGCGAGATATTGTAGGGATACAATAGCAGACTTGAAGTGTTGGAGGTTAATCTGAGTAAATATATAAATACAATATATACATATGGTATATAAATAAATACTCTTTTCTGCACTCATCTGCAAGTAAAGTGGAATTAACCCTTTCAAGTTGCAGATACAATAGGTAAACACCGAAAAAAGAGGCGCTTTTGTTTTCCATATTCTTTGTCTCTGAGTCTGTGAGATTAAATTTTCCTCTTTTCAGTGCCCACTCTCGGTTTCCGGGTATGAAGACGTATCAACATATCCTCCGTTTCCCTGAGAGTTGCACTGATTCAAGAAGATGGTGTGCATCAATTTCCTGAAAGTCTCAAAAGAGGGATTGACGACACAAAGTTGCTGAGCTATTGGAGCAGACGGTACAGATTTGTGAGTGGAGCATTTCACTTTAATAGTTGCGTTTCCCATATCGCAGCCTGAATGCAAACATTCTTCGCTTTAACTAGCTCCCACAGTTGATCAACAGAGTATTTACACTAATAGCTGCTCAGATTGTTGTTATTGCTTTCCTTCCCAATTCGAAGTATCAGAGAGGTAATAACGGCGTCATTATAAGTATGCCGGTCTCGTCCGCTTTGGTGTTTCGGGGTCTCTCGCGATATCCAAATTGAGTTCCGAACTGCTTCTCCTGCTGGTTTCAGCAGCGATTTCAAACAGATCTTGCGCGCGTGAAAGCCACTGCTTTTCAGGGTGTATTTGGTTGCATAAACCGACTTCCGTCGACCAGAAGAGCGACCTTTGCTTGTTGTGGCGCTCGGCGTCTCTTTTTATTATATAATGTACATACACGTTTATATTTTATATTTTTTTAATTTTTTTTATTTATTATTTACTTTAGTAGCAAATCGACGGCAATGTTATGTTCTAACCCTGGAAACATAATGGTTGCACGTAGTGAATACTCTTCATTTATATTTATTTCATTATAACCACCTCAAGTATGGATAGAACAATCTCAATACCTTGAATATGTACAGATATTGTAAAGGAAGGATATCGCAGATTGGAATAAAGGTAATAAAGGCTCCCATTTTGTTGTAAATAGAATCATCCAAATCGCCTTGTTTTGGGCTACTTTGACCGGCTGTAGGTTACTGGAAAACCCACTACCAGAGCACGAGATTCCATATTCTAATCGAAAGATAATTAAATGTTTTATATGACGATTTGTTGATTTACGTTATACATTTGTCTTTCGCCCCTCTTCCTCTGTTAGAATGTGTCCCGGGTTATAATAAAATTTAAATAAATCTCAACCAATTTAAACTATCTTAATCTACATATATTACGTAGTTTAATGTGCCCTTTTGTTATTATTTTTCCATATGAGAATGTGTGAATTTTTTTGGAAATTGTAACCATTCACATAACTTGATATATACTATAGATGATGAAATTATTCAAAAATCACCCACAACTCAGCTTTGCCGCCAAATCAAGCTACTCCAAAAATAAAGGGAACGAACAGAAATAGCTGTGCTCTGTTCTTTTTACTCCAGTTGTGTGAATCACGGACGGTCTTTCTGTTGCCTATATTTGTCTGATTTGTCGTCATTTGGATACATATCTCATTGGTAGAGGTGCAACTGATATTTATTGAGCCCTCTTTTATCCATCGCCTAGTAGAATCAATTTTATTTGTATTATATTAATTTATCAGAAAAAAATAAAAAAAAGATTTCTCTCACAACCTACTTATAAGCAGGCGGCAAGTAGTAGAAGAAGTGCAAAGAAGTGAATGATGCGTAATCAATGGAGAGTGAGCCTTCGTTTTCCACTGCATAAATGCGAAAAAAACATGAAGAATTGCAACACCTACCTATCGTGAAACTAATGTCGTACAGCATAAAAATATAATAGAAGTAAGTCGACAATGCAATATTATTAAATTCCTTTGCTGCCAATTGGGAGACAGCACAAATGAGGTGATTCAAAGTTTACAGATAGTAATGAAACAACGTCGAGAAGATTCGAAGGTTCTGCATATCGTCTTCATCAAATTGGGAAAGTTGTTCGATATATTTCGGAGAGTTCCCAGAGCACTTATTTCCTTTCATACCAAGTCATACCAAGACTGAATATGTGCATTATTGTTTTACCGAACCCGCTCAAATTCTGACATCGATTTATTGTCGAAGGAGTCATAGTGCCCAAGTTCGGAAAATTTTTAATACTTAGCCTCTGTTGTTAACAGTCAAGGAAATTTCGATGACGGTGTTGCATATAGAATAGTGTGCGGTGGCTCAAGTGGCGCGAAATCTGTGCACAATTTTGTGATAGAACAATGCCGCTTATTAACCCTCAATGTTTATTTCAAGCTATTCGAACGGCATTTAAGATGAAGGATGTACGAGAAGTATAAATTCAAAATGACAGCGACGAAAATGAGAACATTGCAGATGTCAACGGATCTAAGAATAAGTACGCTCGATAGTGGAAAAACATCGGGCTGAATGACGAATTTTCAATGAAAGTCATTGTAAATATCGTAATTGGATAACGCAAATCCAAAACCGTCGGCTAATTCTTGGATTCTCTAACGATCTAAAATACAATGGCCTATAGAATAGTATATATAATAGTTTGGCTTCACTTTTGTCGAAACTGCGTGCATTTGGGATCGACAAATCCTGTCTTTAATGGATTAGATATTACTTTGCGAAACGTTATTTTGAACGGTTTCAATTCTGATATCCACAAAATAAAAGCTCGTTTGCTTCAGTGCTCCATTCACTTTGCGACACTCTTTTTAATTGTTATTAATAATTTCTTGTATTCTCCTTTTAATCTTGTAAATCCCTTTGTTTTTTGCTGACAACGGTGTTCTGCTATTCGTCCTAACACGCAGGTCACTTTTATTTTGTGGATGTAGAAAGGAATCTGTAGCGTATTATATATAAACCTTATTATATAAACCTTGGATATTAACATAACAAATATTATAAATTTAATGCTTCAAAGAGGCAATGCTATCTTCTTCCGTTAAAGCGAAATCTAATCAACCAGCTTTTATCCATTAATGGTGCTTGTATCGCCGAAAGCAGAAACTTTTTATTCTTCGTATTTATAAGTGTATGCAACCTATGCTGGAATGGCCACATAATCGATATCGACAAAATTCCAATGAAATGGCAAGATTTCTACAAACGATCTAAAAAATACTTTACTCCATCTGATCTGACCGAATCTGTGTCCGAATTTAGAATTCCCAAATATAGTTAGGTGAATTCAAAATCTCTCTGCTACTACTAGACAGAGTTCAAAAGCGTGCGATAAAATTCATAGGGAAACATAATATTGCTAAGTCAATTGATATACTCACTGCTGGCATAATGTCGCCTGACCTACCAAGTGATCGCAACTTTCACCACCAGCGCTGCTCCATCGATATTACTAATAGTAGTCTCCCCCTTCATACCTTCAACCCGAACACCAGTTGTAGACGTAGTTATTAGTGCTAAGCCTTCTTTTGCAAGAAGTAAATTCAGATTTTGTATGTAAATAAAATTTAACTGCTTGAATTGAGAAACTTGAGAAATTTGAGAAACTATTTCATTTTATTCAATCGAAAAAATATTTTTTTTAAGGTTTACAAGAACGTGATTGAGTTTCAATTTCGAGAGCCTATGTTTACTCCTAATAAAAAGTTAATAGATGTGTCGGAAAAGAATCAAAATATTGTAAAAGATAAAACTTCTGGTCTTTTAGACAAAGCAAAGCCATCTGAAATGAGAGCTTTAGCGTTAATAAAACAACAGAAGTAAGTATAATGTTCTAGGAATATTGTATACATTTTTTTTTATTAATATTTTCGTTTAACACAAAGAAACTTGGAACAACTAAATAAAAAGCAACAAGCAAAAATGGACATATTGCAAGGCGAATTTTCAAGTGATGTTGGAAATATAGAAGTGATTGGAATCTCATCAGACAGCGATGTCGGTAAGATTAAGCATATTTAAAAAAAACAAAAAAAAATAATATTAATAATTAATAATTAATAATTGTACGCAACTTTAATTAAATATAAAACAAAAAGAAATTAATGAAATGACCAATATTTTGGGTTTATTGGTTTGAAAATTGTATGACATTTAGTGTTTGAAAACAATGAAAAGCCATCCTATTGGTAGAGCCCGACCAAAGGTGAATTCTTCGGCCGAAGCTTAACTTCGGTTTCTACATCACTTTCGGCCGAAGCCGAATCTAATGGAGATTGTATTTCAAAATGCTAAAGAGCCTAAAATATAATGATCAGTTTGATAAAATTCATCGGTAGATATTTTCTGTTTTATTAATTTATTTTACAAAGACACAAGCAGCAAATAGCCAGTAAAATATTGCAGTAGACTCTTTTAAATAACACATAAACGGAACAATCAAAATGAATGCTTAGCAAAGAAATAAAAACAAAAAATCAACCAGTAAAAAAAATTCAAAAGCCTAGGTACATTCGATAACACGTAAATACAACAAACAAAGTTAATATGAGAAGACAAACTATGAAGTAGAATTAATAATCAAAATTAAATAACTTAATATTATATTCAAGAAATAAAAGTTTTTGTACATTTTCTCGCTGCAAATTAGCCCCGATCAGCATAAATTTGTCCAGCAGCACTGAATAATTGCTCACTCGCTACACTAGTAGGAGGAGCTGATAAATATTTTTTAGCTACTTCTTTCAAGTAGGTATAAGGACTTGAGGCCCAGTAATTAAAATATCAGTATTCCTTGTAGCTACCTGCTACAGAAACGAAACAAACATGAAATGACTTGCTCATTTCGACCAAAACACGGTGCGTGTGATAATTTAATTTTTGCGGAAAAATGGTTCGGTTTCGGCAAAATCTTCGGCCTTTTCTTGCCGAAGCCGAATGTTTTGCCAAAGGTGGAAATTTAAGCCGATTGTGGCCGAAGCCGAATGTTCGGACGGACTCTACCTATTGGTATAATTTTGGAACACTATTTCCAGCATAGCCGGCTTTATTTCGTCAATAACGCGCTAAATGTTGGATCCTAAGTCGTCAACTTTAGCTGATTTATAAACAACACCAAATGTTTGTCCAAATAAAGTGATGGTTTGACCTGCTATACAGCATGCTGCGCAGTCCTGCTGAAAAAAGTTATCTCTTGGACGATTGTTATTGACACAGGGAATCAAAACATCGCGAATCATTTGCTTGTAGCTCTCGCCATTGATGGTAAAGGCCAATAATACTTCTGGCATGCAAATTGCACCAAACAGTGACTTTTTCAGCATATAATGGGATCTTAAGAGTCTCGTGATTGTGTTTACTCCAAAAGTGGCAGTTTTGCTTACTATCATATCCATAAAGCCAGAAATGAGCATCATCACTGAAGATGGTTTGACGGTAAAAATTCTGTTCAACTTCTGTTGCTCCAATTGCTACACCAGTTGAATCTTGTACAGGGAGAGGACGTGTTGCTGGGTTCCCATTCGCACTCACCTCTACAGAGGCGATGCGTCTTCGGTACGCATAGTATGAGCTCATGTTGGATGAATATTATCCATAAGAGTATAAGTAGACATAAATCAATCCATAGTATTGCGTATAAGCTGCTCATATGAATGATTACGAGTACCGTTAATTGAGCGTAATGCTCTATAAGTTCGGTGCACAGAACGCGAATTTTGAAAAAAAAAATTTCCACGATTTCTAAACTTTGTTCGAGTGTAAGTCTTTCCCATAGTATACTGAACTTAAATGTCAAAGACAAATGTCCAGTCTGACAGCTGGTTTGAGCGATAAACCTAT
The DNA here is from genome assembly GCA_949129095.1 of Volucella bombylans. Taxonomy (NCBI): domain Eukaryota; kingdom Metazoa; phylum Arthropoda; class Insecta; order Diptera; family Syrphidae; genus Volucella; species Volucella bombylans. The sequence goes on along the minus strand of OX422144.1, from coordinate 172,962,493 downwards.
CGGAAGTTCTATACCTCTAAAAAAAAACACCCGTTACAAAATAATAAAATCTATATAACTGTTTTGACAGCGACTTTTGACTTTGGAGTTAATATTATTAAATAATAACTGTATGCAATTGTTATGCAAAATAAGAAAATCCATACATTTGTTTTGAAAGTGATTTTTGACTTTCGAGGGAAATATATGTATTTATAAATATGTAGGCTTAAATCCTTCTCTAAAATATTTAAAATGTTGATTTGAGTTCTTTTCTATTTAAGGTAAAAAGAATTTTTTATTGATGTTGGATTTACTTTTTTGAAAGAGTTTAAAATCTATTAAATTCATTAAATTAAATGTTAATGTTCAATATATAAGAGATATTTTAAAATTGTGAAATTGATTTATTATTATTAACATACAATGAAAGGGCTATCCATTTCACAGATTTTTTTAAAAATTTATATATTTATATATTGGTTTTTGTTTGCAGGGGAGGCACCCGTTGTTGAAAAACTATCAATAAGTGAACGTTGGGAAATTCTACTTGCTTCAGCAAATGAAAAAGCTTTGCAATATTATAATGGAAAAGATAATGCTTTGAAAAGAAAATCTTTATATACCACTAACCTTTTAAAATGGGTTGATGAACTCATTTTGGAAGTAGATTGGATAATTGATCACATTATTTGGTCATTTAATCTTCCGACTGCTTATAACGCACCAGGTCAAGAAAATGTTGAATTCGAAGAATCTAAAAAAAAAATTCCAGTTGATATAAAAAAAGCTGTTCTAACTTCTTTTACTATGGAACAACTAGAAGATATTGTCAATGGTTGGATATATTATGTGCAGAAACTGATAAAAGACCTAAAGGAAAAGGTTAGTGAATATTCAAAAGTAATTAATTTTGTATAATATCTGACCCTTTTATTAAAAAGCAATTAGAAGAGTTCACTCCTATGGCTGAGCATCGACTATGGTACTTAAGAGAGTTTGAATTGTATTCCATTTTGGAGGAGTTAAAAACTGATTTTGTGGTGTCTGTTTTAAGTAATAACTTCTCAATTATTATTATTAGAATTAGAGTCTAAAAACAAAAAATAACAGCAAATCTTCAGGTCAACGGATCAGAAATTGTGGAAACGTGGGCAAATTTTGTAGCAGAACTTGAAATTTATTACAAATTGGCTAAGGAAAATTCCGATTATCTCTCAACGATAAAGGAATATTTAGAGGTATTAGGTAAAACTAAGAGATGATTAAAAAAAATAATAATACTATCTTTTTTATATGCTCTTACTTCTCAGAAAATTCGTTCATACAAAAATTTTAATTTTATGACGTTGTTGATGCCTGATCTTATGGTGGGACTTAAACATGTATGGACTATGTCTAGTTATTATTGCCGAGATGAAAATATGAAAGTGCTACTGAATCAAATTTCTCACGTAATTACAGAGAAAATTAAAGGAATTGTTTCCTTGAATAATATATTTCGGTAAGACTATATATTTTCCGTGTACAAATTAAATATGCATAAAACTTGTATTTATGTTTGTATTAATTACCAATCATCTATATACTGATTGGAGTGAATGTTTTCGTAAAAAAAATTGCCACAGTTGTTTGTCTTTTATTTTATTTTCCAATCGCCAGTTATGTATAGGTAATCATTAGCTTTGTCTTCTGAAACAGGTTGGTATAGATAGTCGTATTGTTTATGAGGAATGAAAAAAATAATAATTTTTTTGGTTATTTGTGTTGAAACTGTGCCCAGACAGCAGCGTGTGGTATATATTACTCTAAACATAGTATATACTGCACAATTTTTTTATTATTAAGTGTCTTATTATGAAATACCATTCAAAGTTTGAACTATGCATTGATTTTATTTTTTAGTAACCCCGCAAAAAGTGTTTACGAAATTGCAACAAACTGCGCGAATTTTCTCACATTGTGGAAAAACTCATATATTGGAACTCGCGCTAAAATTGAAAATTCAGCAGTCGGATCTAGATGGGAATTTGACAGAAATATTTTATTTAGCGAAGTTGATCATATACGTCGCATCAGTCAAGATATAGCGTATATTGCAAAAGTTTTTATACAGTTCGAAAATTTATTTGGATACAGATTGAAATCTATTGTTATTGATCCATCGATTGTTGATACAATGATGGAAAAAGTATACTGCCTTTTGGGAGATATAATGCGAGTAGACTATGATATATTTCGGCCATCAAACTGGGAAAATTGGGAAGACACATTAGATGTTTTTAATCGTAAACTTAAAAATGTGGAGTCAGAAGCTAAGCTCGTAATTGATCAATGTATAACATCGTTGCGGTCTTCTCATTTGGGTTTGGCTTTAATTGCTGATGTCCATTCAATAGATACCAGTAAAATGTTGAGTGACTTTTTATCCACAAAACATGAAAATACTCTTCGGTTTTTTGTAACCGAAATTAATATCGTTGAGTATGATTTCATGGTACGATTTGTCCTTACTATTTTTATATATGTAGTATAGTGAGTGATTATTTGCTTTTGGATTTCAGAACAACAAAAAAAAGCCTCCGCTCTCTAAACATCAACCAGCTAGCATAGCAACTATACGGTGGACACGTTTATTAAGCAATAAGTTGAGAAAATCAGTTCTGGCTTTTAAAAAGGTATAATACGAATGATATAAGCTATTTTCTATTTATAAATACTATCCTTTAGATCTATTAACCAAAGACATTCTGTTAATTTCCTTTTTGTGAAATTTATTTAACAAAATTTCTCTTAAACCACTTCGAGTCCGTTTTTATTTTAGTTTTGTGGGGATTTTTGGTCTGTAATAATATGTTTTGCAATGTACCATTAAAAAAAATATTTGTAATGTATATATGTAGTTGCTTTTATATTTATTTGTACACATGTGTATATGTTACAACCTCATATGATTTCAGCCTATAATTTTTCTAACAATATTTTTTTTTGTTAATATTTCCTATGATTACGTAGTTGGAGCACCTGCCGAATTTAAAAAACAGTTACTTAAAACGCAGCACATTCAAGCAGTATTACGAAATTGTTAATCAAATGTATTTATACGAACAAGACATATATGAAAAATTTACTAAAAGATCAACATATATTGTAAATGCTATCATGAGAAATAGTATATTGTCAATACAAATCCGTAATAAGGAGGCTTGTAAGTATTTTATTCATATTCTTATAAACTTAAAGTGCAAATTAAACATTTGGTATGGGAAATTTATATATATCGGAACATACCCATTTTACTTTACTCGTATTTATGTTAATTCATTTTAACAGTATTATTTTACTGTTTTTACATTCTCAATCACTTAATTTTAACTCACTTTATTTTATATTATATTAATGCATTATATAAAATGGTAGTATTTAGTGATAAACAATAGAAGTTCAATTACTATTACTTTAAATACATACTCGTATGTATGCTAAAAAAAATACTTTATGGTTGATAAGCAGAAATTTGAGAGAACTAATTAATTGATGATTAAAACCAATGTAATACAAATAAAGTGTCTAAGACTTTTATGTCGCAGCGTTGCTATATACTTGAAATCATACAGAGTGAGTTTTATACGTCATGCTAATTTTATTTGTTAATATTTTGTTCTTGATTATATGAAGTTTTCATACAGATGGTATATGTATACATACAAGCTGGGCCACAATGTGCTATATATTTTACAAATGGTGCCGAATGTTATGTGGATACGTGAAGAAACAAATTTTGCGGTTCTGGGGCACTGAAAATCCGCGAGTAATTCACGAAGAGCTATTACATGCATTCAAAGACACTGTTATTTACGTTGGTAGAATCATTGGACCTAGGAAAATAGGGTCATAAATTATGGCCCACCTTGTATATGAGTATTAAGTACATGTCTTAATACAGTGCATACCATATGTGTTTTTTTGTTATGGAACAAAATTTCTCCCCTACTCTGCTGTGTTTTCAGATGGTAGAATTTCTTGTAGAACATCTTATTTTTCTATTTTGTCATTTAGAATACCTGTATCCTTCTTTCTTTTTTCTCGGTTCTTCTATTTAGCTGATTTAGTTCATCTTTCTCGTACTTCTTCTTTACTGTCATTCATTTATTTTGTGATTATTTTTTGTCGTATCACAGGTTTTTACTATACTTGGGAGGATGAGAGCCCAATGTTGAACTTGGCTGCTTTCCTGGAGATTGTAAGGTCAGGTAAGGTTGGGTCAAGTGGCAACCTTCATCATGCTTACTTAGGGCAGAAAAGGTATGACTAGATACCCAGCAAATGTGGATTATGAACTATTTGGCCATCTCATTGGGAGATAAGCAGCAGTTTTTAAACATCTTTGACCTTCTCATAATCGAGTTTAGGGTTTTCATAGCTCTATGGACACCAGTACAAATACAGTAGATCCACTCCACTTCAGTTAAAAGAAAGCCTATGCATTCCCCGAAATTTTGACCTGTAATACTCTAGAAGGGTTTGGAAAACGACAAGAGATACTTAATGTATCAGGTATATGTATATACTCCTCCGCCCACTCTCTCCTTAACCTATCAATATATACATATATACGGATGTATTCTGTTATCAGTAAAACATTACCTTTCCCGTCTTCCATGCTTGGAATTATAGCAATAAACTCGATTTCAAACATGGAGAAGAAATGCTGTAGTCCAAACCTTTTTCCGATATCCTTCTTCGATTTATGTATGGACGAGCAGCTTATATGGAGACTGGTCAATTGAAGCGTAAGTTAACATCTTCTTCCATGGATTTTCGGAAAAAAAAATTAACATTTGTGTAGGGCGTAGACATTCTTTTTTTTTTGTCGGAACAACGCCCTCAGCTAAAGAACCACTGTATTCCTTGTAAGTTCTTTTGATGAAATTTCTCAGTTTTTTGTAGAAATACGAGTAAGCTCTTCAGTCATAAAGTACCTAAGTATCAGCACCCATTACGTCAACACTGAGTACCTGCAGCCTGATGCGAGAGTAAGCTGGATGCAGGATGTTGTATCACTTATGTCCAGCCATTCAAGTGCTTAGCAAAAGTGTAGTGCCCCGCCACGACGTCAGTAAACAGCTCACAGTCTTTCCTACTGAGAGAGAGCGGAAAGGCCGATGACCTTTTAGATGCGGTAGAAATTCGTTTGGTCTGCCGGCAATTTGAAGGGTCATGCCATTCACCTGGCATAGCTGATAAACTGTGGAGCTCTATTGAAGAAAAACTGGAGAAGGGTATGGAGAATTTCTCCCTTTTGTTGGATATTAAACTCTCTGATTAGTGAGAATAAGCCGCTTCTTGAATTAAAACTGCAAAAACAGTCTCAAGATATTAAGCGGCTGGAGCTTGTTATGTATTAACAAGTCTGAGCGAGAGAAGATCAATTGTGATGCTGTAGTTTTTTGGTATGTCTCAGTCTTCTGGAGAAAATTTTACAACAAAGTATGCGTTGCAGTAAATATTCAGCCCCCTGACTTAGATTATACTAAAATTTGCTGATAAACAGGGAAAACATAATTTAACGCAAGTAGTTGCGAGCTTTTACAAAAACAGAAAAGCTCTACTAAAACTCCGTGATGTTAGTCTGAATTTTTATCAATGAAAGCCTTACAAGAAGAAATTACCAACTGCATCGTCACGCTCTAAGGCTTTTCCGTTTTATCTCATTGTCGATTCCACATACTTATGTATATACTGACGACGTTCAACTGTAAATTAGCTTTCCCACAGTTTTGCTCAAAGACACAATTACGAAATTAAATAACGACCTACATATGCTCAATATTTGAGTGGTCCACACGGAATGGTCTTAAATTGAATCCTGACAAAACAACAGCCATACCTATGTATATCTACACACCAACCACATTTTCACGATATTCCTTCCGTATCAACACATCTCAACGGTAAAAATCTTCGAATTATTTTCAATAATAAATTAACTTGGGATGCTCATATATATAAATTCCATTACAAATAAAGTCTATGTGTCGCTCCGAGGGTTATCTTTCACAAAAAACAGTTTTGCCGGCATATGTTAAGCTTAGGCAGGTGAAGGCATTGATAGTTCCCATTATCTCATATGGTTGTGAATTATTTGGAGATCCCGAATTCCAAACGCTTCAAAAACTTTGCTTTTAAGTCCACTGCCCGATTTGTATCCAATCTTCGTAGATTTGATCATATACGAGTACATCTCGTCTGAAGCTTGTCAAATTATTGTTGTAACTATGAGACGCACTTGAAATATAGGTGCTGTTCTTTACTTTTCAAAGTTATTTATAAGAAATAACCAATCTATAATACTTGTTTCACAAAATTAACTTTAGCTCATCCAATCGCTACATAAATTTGCGACCTTCATGCAAGCAATTTTTTACTTATGTCCTCAGGCCAAGCTTTGGAATAGTCACCCCAATCAGATGAAGCCTAGAGTTGAACACAGAAAATTTCATGCAGAATGCTTTGAGCACCACCTATCCAGTCTGAACTGATTTAGCTTTTGTTGTAATTCCCAATTATTATACTTGGCTGTAGTCTTGATTTAATTGATTTTCTTTTATAAACCTATTTTTTTCATCTATTTAATATTTTTTTTATCGCTTTTTTTTTAATTTATTGTAGCCTACTTTGTATATACTCGTACATATTTACTCATTATATATAAGTTTTTGTTGGTATATATCTATAAATTATTCTTAATGTACAGTATTTTTATATCAACAAATATCAGATATCAACGGCTTTTGGAGCCCTCCATGAAGACCCGACTGCATTCCTTTCCTGGCTCAGATTCTGATCGAAACCAGTCTTGAGCACTGTGAAAGTCGATTTCATATTTTTTTCCGCAGCAGCAGTTCTAGTGTCGTTGCATTAGCCGGCATGTCCATAAGACCAGAGTTATAAGCGCGAAAAGTCCTCAAGGCTCCAGTACATGTTATACCAAAGACCACTTCTTTTTAAGCGGAAGATGGCTTTGAGAGTGCAGCCCATGATATGAATATCAAGGAGAGGGAGATTCATTAATGCGTCTAGAGCGGAGCCAGGCTTGCTATGGAAAGCGTTCACGTAACCGAAACAGACCGTACTTTGGTGTCTGGCAATACCAGCAATAACGTATTTTCGTTAGAGCTTGTTCCAACAGACAACCAACGCATAAGATATAATTGGCCTTATCATAGTCATGTAGATCCAAATCGGTGAGAGACCTATGTCTTGTTGTCAGCTCCTTTGCACTGCCAGAATGCTGACAGCGCCTTAGAGGCTTTCGACTTAACGTGTCTATCCCATAGAAGTTTGTCATCCAGAATGATGTACAAATACTTAGCTTCTTTGGAGGATTTGGATTTTAATGCCTTTAAGCACTAGATGAGTCTAAAAAGAGAAAAACCTTTAGAGCAGACAGTACAGCTACATTATTCGCGCATGATCCGTGAGTCGACCAACATCCACCATAGCAATGGATTCAGAACATCACCTTGAGGGGAATCCCTGTTTACCCCCGCCATCACATACTCGAATTGGCCGCAGTCAGCATACGCAATTCGCCACCTTGCTTTATTCCACAAAACTAGTGTTTCGTCTCCGCCGTGTTGTCTGGACCAGTTACACATGCTGTTAAAAGTTGCGTTGTCGAAAGCACACTTAATGTTGATGGAAATTTCCGGAGCGTATTCTCTTTGCCGAGTGCGCCTTCCATTCTGCTTACCAGTTTTAGAAGTGCACTCTCGCAAGATCTTCCGCGTTGGTAAGCATGTTGCCTCTCAGACAGAGGGTGAATTTGCAAAACAGTTGTGTACACATGGTGAGGACCGTCTTCAGAGGTCTATATCCTTTCGTAACTTAACTGGATATATGCCATCGGTGCCAGGCGACTTACTCGTAAGGTCATCAAAGGAAGCAACAGCATGTTTAAAGCCAACATCTGTCATCACAACCGATGAAATATACTAGCTACGGCGTGGTGTGTTATTACTCGTAAGGTCATCAAAGGAAGCAACAGCATGTTTAAAGCCAACATCTGCCATCACAACCGATGAAATATACTAGCTACTGCGTGGTGTGTTATTCCGCTCACTAGTAGGTTCGTTTATGGGAGCTGGTTATGAGCTTGTTCTGATTAGATTAAATACCTGTGAAGTTACCCTCAAGCATGATACGAAAAGTCTCTCCTTTTGTTTCAGTGTAGGTGCCATCAGGTTATCTGAATGATGCCAACCTGATTGATTTTCTCCTTTAGAGGACTTTGAACAGCCTACTGGTTTATTGACAGTTTCGATATTTTCGCAAAAGTCTTTATAAGAGGCACCCTTTGAAATTCGAAGTAGCTCCTTATATTCTTTTTCTTTGATCCGTAAATACAGTGCTCCTCCGAATTAGACTTAAGTGACCCGTTTAGAAGTTTTCTTGTTTCTTTACGAAGACGCTACAGATCTGCGTTCCACCAAGGATCTGTAGCTTTGTTTTCTCATTTAAAAACACCAGGGTACCGTCCAAGCCCTGAACAGTTTCCTCTAGCTTTTGTTTTGTCTTGAGCTTAAGGAGAGCAGTGTTGGACTTGCCGAGCTCTTCCTTAAATCGCATCCAGTTGGTTTGCTACGGATTCCTCCTCATCAACAAGGTCGATACCTCGCATCTCATTCTAAATTCAATGTACCTATGCTCTGATATCGAGATCTCCGATAGTATTTTCCAGCCGGTAATCTATAATAACAGCATCTGTTTCAGCCGGATCTTGTGCGCGGGGAAAACCAGTACCAGAGTTGTTTCTTAGTGAAGATTTTACCGCATTTGCCGACTTCCGTCGATTTGAATTACAGCTTTATTCGCACATAGTTGATGGGTTTGGTTCATGCAATTTCATGCAACCGGGCATGATGCGCCGAAAAATCCATTGGCAGGGGGAGTGCAGGAAACTTTCATCCTCTTGGCCCTATTCGGGACATTGAGTCAAGGATTTTACGAAAACACCTGTCGTGTAGACGTTATTTCACGGGGTGCCCATACATCCATGGGGGCAAGAATACCCCATCCCATCGCTCTCCGTTAATTCACTTTGACACCAAAGCAGAACTTGTGTGGGAGGCATAAGTTCCACCCATGGTACGGGTCGAGGCCGATCTAAAACTTCTTGCTGGTCTTAGAGTCACAGCACCCAGTACTTATTGCAAATCTACATTGGGTCAAACCAACAGGAAGACCCTTCCCGCGATTTGGGTTTAAACCACAGCCTCAACAAGTCAGGCCCGGACCGAGATCTGGGGGATTCCTGACTCCATTGTACCGTGATTTAAGTCCAGATAGGGACTACCGGTGGTCCTGAGGCAATTTCATGACCGGCAGCTTGTAACTGGTCAAATCGTAGCAACTTTCGGTGGCGTCATCTGAAAGCCGTTATGATAAGACCAGTACTTTGCTCTGCCCCGCTTTTTATTAGACAACGTTATTGATGGGAGAAGCCTTGATAATTGGGCGGGGGTCCACCCTATTCAGGATATAAGAAGAGGGCCCAGTTTAGATTCGAGAGGTTTGTCGGTTTCAGGTGGTGTCTCCGACATGTTCCTCTTCTCCGTCGCCGGTGGGAAGTGAGGCTTTTACCAGTCGCTCCTTCGACAGCACTTGCGTTTCTTTGCGCCGTGCATTTATCCCAAGTCTTCCTCTTTTTCTGCCCCTTAGACGGTAATCCTTCAGAGTATGTCTCTTCTGGAGCCCGTTCCACCTTTTTCGTTCAACGAGACAAGCCGTCGAAAACAGTGCTCTGACCAATCACTGGACTATTCTGACAAAGTTTAATCGTAATAGGCATACTCTCTAAATCGTTGCACCCAATTTACCCAACGTGTCATAGAAAGAGCCGTAGGAGTCGTCGCTTTCAAGTGATCCAGCAGGTTTTGAAGCGCCTAAATTTGAAGGGGGTTCTTTATGTATGCTGGTTAGGGCCTCCAGAATACGTGCCCCAGGCCGCAGTCGAAAAGACCTCGGTTGGACTGTCGCTATTGCGAGTACCATCTGGAATATAATCTTTCAGAGTCACTTCCTTTAACAGTTTTAAGTTTAGTTTGGACGTCTTTGATGCCCGCCTTAGAACCCGACGGTTTAATGAAATTTTTGCATCATCGGGATAGTTATAGCTTAGTCTATGTAGTAAAATAATTGCGATCATCGAATAATGTACAATGTATATATATATATATTAATACTGCGAACAAAGCCGAAACTTGTTACTCGTTTGAGTTCTAAACTTCAACTGATTTTATTCAACATATTTATGTAAGAAGGAATTCAAATGGCAAGTACAAATTTACATTTAGACTGCAATTTCATTATATATTTTGTAACAGTCTACAACCAGCACCTGCACACACAACTCTTTATTATGTCTCTGCCCTCCTTCCTTTCTTTATCTGCCTTGTCGAGGCAAGAAGGCTTAAAAGTCAAAGACCCTAAGGTTCTGAAAAGAACTCTGGTGAGACGTCGAACTAAGCACCAAAGACTAAATTTAAAACTGTTAAAATTATGGAAGTGACTCTAAAGGATTATACACCAGGTGGTACACACAATAGCAACAATCCAACCGAGATTCAACTGATCAGAAAATGCTCAAAGCCGGAGCTTGTATATCTGAAGGTGCTTTCATCTGGTTACCAAGTATGGGAGATATGGCTTCTATAGATCAGCACGTTGATTAATTTATTGTCGGTTTGAGCATCGTTATCTAAGATTTGTGTATAATTAGGGTTTATTCGTGACACAGTTATTGAATCAACGTGCCACTATCAAAATCAGGAGAGCCAGGTCGTCCTTACGAGACAGTCGTATCCGCCATACTAGATGACATGAGAACGAAATCCTGAATATGTTTAAAGATGTTGTCTTCAACATATTTGAAACTGTTGCTTGTAAGTATTTTAAAATTAGTCATGTGAACAAGAAATGTATTGTACATACATCATACATCACCTTGAGGGGAATCCCTGTTTACCCCCGCCATCACATACTCGAATTGGCCGCAGTCAGCATACGCAATTCGCCACCTTGCTTTATTCCACAAAACTAGTGTTTCGTCTCCGCCGTGTTGTCTGGACCAGTTACACATGCTGTTAAAAGTTGCGTTGTCGAAAGCACACTTAATGTTGATGGAAATTTCCGGAGCGTATTCTCTTTGCCGAGTGCGCCTTCCATTCTGCTTACCAGTTTTAGAAGTGCACTCTCGCAAGATCTTCCGCGTTGGTAAGCATGTTGCCTCTCAGACAGAGGGTGAATTTGCAAAACAGTTGTGTACACATGGTGAGGACCGTCTTCAGAGGTCTATATCCTTTCGTAACTTAACTGGATATATGCCATCGGTGCCAGGCGACTTACTCGTAAGGTCATCAAAGGAAGCAACAGCATGTTTAAAGCCAACATCTGTCATCACAACCGATGAAATATACTAGCTACGGCGTGGTGTGTTATTACTCGTAAGGTCATCAAAGGAAGCAACAGCATGTTTAAAGCCAACATCTGCCATCACAACCGATGAAATATACTAGCTACTGCGTGGTGTGTTATTCCGCTCACTAGTAGGTTCGTTTATGGGAGCTGGTTATGAGCTTGTTCTGATTAGATTAAATACCTGTGAAGTTACCCTCAAGCATGATACGAAAAGTCTCTCCTTTTGTTTCAGTGTAGGTGCCATCAGGTTATCTGAATGATGCCAACCTGATTGATTTTCTCCTTTAGAGGACTTTGAACAGCCTACTGGTTTATTGACAGTTTCGATATTTTCGCAAAAGTCTTTATAAGAGGCACCCTTTGAAATTCGAAGTAGCTCCTTATATTCTTTTTCTTTGATCCGTAAATACAGTGCTCCTCCGAATTAGACTTAAGTGACCCGTTTAGAAGTTTTCTTGTTTCTTTACGAAGACGCTACAGATCTGCGTTCCACCAAGGATCTGTAGCTTTGTTTTCTCATTTAAAAACACCAGGGTACCGTCCAAGCCCTGAACAGTTTCCTCTAGCTTTTGTTTTGTCTTGAGCTTAAGGAGAGCAGTGTTGGACTTGCCGAGCTCTTCCTTAAATCGCATCCAGTTGGTTTGCTACGGATTCCTCCTCATCAACAAGGTCGATACCTCGCATCTCATTCTAAATTCAATGTACCTATGCTCTGATATCGAGATCTCCGATAGTATTTTCAAGCCGGTAATCTATAATAACAGCATCTGTTTCAGCCGGATCTTGTGCGCGGGGAAAACCAGTACCAGAGTTGTTTCTTAGTGAAGATTTTACCGCATTTGCCGACTTCCGTCGATTTGAATTACAGCTTTATTCGCACATAGTTGATGGGTTTGGTTCATGCAATTTCATGCAACCGGACATGATGCGCCGAAAAATCCATTGGCAGGGGGAGTGCAGGAAACTTTCATCCTCTTGGCCCTATTCGGGACATTGAGTCAAGGATTTTACGAAAACACCTGTCGTGTAGACGTTATTTCACGGGGTGCCCATATATCCATGGGGGCAAGAATACCCCATCCCATCGCTCTCCGTTAATTCACTTTGACACCAAAGCAGAACTTGTGTGGGAGGCATAAGTTCCACCCATGGTACGGGTCGAGGCCGATCTAAAACTTCTTGCTGGTCTTAGAGTCACAGCACCCAGTACTTATTGCAAATCTACATTGGGTCAAACCAACAGGAAGACCCTTCACGCGATTTGGGTTTAAACCACAGCCTCAACAAGTCAGGCCCGGACCGAGATCTGGGGGATTCCTGACTCCATTGTACCGTGATTTAAGTCCAGATAGGGACTACCGGTGGTCCTGAGGCAATTTCATGACCGGCAGCTTGTAACTGGTCAAATCGTAGCAACTTTCGGTGGCGTCATCTGAAAGCCGTTATGATAAGACCAGTACTTTGCTCTGCCCCCGCTTTTTATTAGACAACGTTATTGATGGGAGAAGCCTTGATAATTGGGCGGGGGTCCACCCTATTCAGGATATAAGAAGAGGGCCCAGTTTAGATTCGAGAGGTTTGTCGGTTTCAGGTGGTGTCTCCGACATGTTCCTCTTCTCCGTCGCCGGTGGGAAGTGAGGCTTTTACCAGTCGCTCCTTCGACAGCACTTGCGTTTCTTTGCGCCGTGCATTTATCCCAAGTCTTCCTCTTTTTCTGCCCCTTAGACGGTAATCCTTCAGAGTATGTCTCTTCTGGAGCCCGTTCCACCTTTTTCGTTCAACGAGACAAGCCGTCGAAAACAGTGCTCTGACCAATCACTGGACTATTCTGACAAAGTTTAATCGTAATAGGCATACTCTCTAAATCGTTGCACCCAATTTACCCAACGTGTCATAGAAAGAGCCGTAGGAGTCGTCGCTTTCAAGTGATCCAGCAGGTTTTGAAGCGCCTAAATTTGAAGGGGGTTCTTTATGTATGCTGGTTAGGGCCTCCAGAATACGTGCCCCAGGCCGCAGTCGAAAAGACCTCGGTTGGACTGTCGCTATTGCGAGTACCATCTGGAATATAATCTTTCAGAGTCACTTCCTTTAACAGTTTTAAGTTTAGTTTGGACGTCTTTGATGCCCGCCTTAGAACCCGACGGTTTAATGAAATTTTTGCATCATCGGGATAGTTATAGCTTAGTCTATGTAGTAAAATAATTGCGATCATCGAATAATGTACAATGTATATATATATATATTAATACTGCGAACAAAGCCGAAACTTGTTACTCGTTTGAGTTCTAAACTTCAACTGATTTTATTCAACATATTTATGTAAGAAGGAATTCAAATGGCAAGTACAAATTTACATTTAGACTGCAATTTCATTATATATTTTGTAACAGTCTACAACCAGCACCTGCACACACAACTCTTTATTATGTCTCTGCCCTCCTTCCTTTCTTTATCTGCCTTGTCGAGGCAAGAAGGCTTAAAAGTCAAAGACCCTAAGGTTCTGAAAAGAACTCTGGTGAGACGTCGAACTAAGCACCAAAGACTAAATTTAAAACTGTTAAAATTATGGAAGTGACTCTAAAGGATTATACACCAGGTGGTACACACAATAGCAACAATCCAACCGAGATTCAACTGATCAGAAAATGCTCAAAGCCGGAGCTTGTATATCTGAAGGTGCTTTCATCTGGTTACCAAGTATGGGAGATATGGCTTCTATAGATCAGCACGTTGATTAATTTATTGTCGGTTTGAGCATCGTTATCTAAGATTTGTGTATAATTAGGGTTTATTCGTGACACAGTTATTGAATCAACGTGCCACTATCAAAATCAGGAGAGCCAGGTCGTCCTTACGAGACAGTCGTATCCGCCATACTAGATGACATGAGAACGAAATCCTGAATATGTTTAAAGATGTTGTCTTCAACATATTTGAAACTGTTGCTTGTAAGTATTTTAAAATTAGTCATGTGAACAAGAAATGTATTGTACATACATCATACATCACCTTGAGGGGAATCCCTGTTTACCCCCGCCATCACATACTCGAATTGGCCGCAGTCAGCATACGCAATTCGCCACCTTGCTTTATTCCACAAAACTAGTGTTTCGTCTCCGCCGTGTTGTCTGGACCAGTTACACATGCTGTTAAAAGTTGCGTTGTCGAAAGCACACTTAATGTTGATGGAAATTTCCGGAGCGTATTCTCTTTGCCGAGTGCGCCTTCCATTCTGCTTACCAGTTTTAGAAGTGCACTCTCGCAAGATCTTCCGCGTTGGTAAGCATGTTGCCTCTCAGACAGAGGGTGAATTTGCAAAACAGTTGTGTACACATGGTGAGGACCGTCTTCAGAGGTCTATATCCTTTCGTAACTTAACTGGATATATGCCATCGGTGCCAGGCGACTTACTCGTAAGGTCATCAAAGGAAGCAACAGCATGTTTAAAGCCAACATCTGTCATCACAACCGATGAAATATACTAGCTACGGCGTGGTGTGTTATTACTCGTAAGGTCATCAAAGGAAGCAACAGCATGTTTAAAGCCAACATCTGCCATCACAACCGATGAAATATACTAGCTACTGCGTGGTGTGTTATTCCGCTCACTAGTAGGTTCGTTTATGGGAGCTGGTTATGAGCTTGTTCTGATTAGATTAAATACCTGTGAAGTTACCCTCAAGCATGATACGAAAAGTCTCTCCTTTTGTTTCAGTGTAGGTGCCATCAGGTTATCTGAATGATGCCAACCTGATTGATTTTCTCCTTTAGAGGACTTTGAACAGCCTACTGGTTTATTGACAGTTTCGATATTTTCGCAAAAGTCTTTATAAGAGGCACCCTTTGAAATTCGAAGTAGCTCCTTATATTCTTTTTCTTTGATCCGTAAATACAGTGCTCCTCCGAATTAGACTTAAGTGACCCGTTTAGAAGTTTTCTTGTTTCTTTACGAAGACGCTACAGATCTGCGTTCCACCAAGGATCTGTAGCTTTGTTTTCTCATTTAAAAACACCAGGGTACCGTCCAAGCCCTGAACAGTTTCCTCTAGCTTTTGTTTTGTCTTGAGCTTAAGGAGAGCAGTGTTGGACTTGCCGAGCTCTTCCTTAAATCGCATCCAGTTGGTTTGCTACGGATTCCTCCTCATCAACAAGGTCGATACCTCGCATCTCATTCTAAATTCAATGTACCTATGCTCTGATATCGAGATCTCCGATAGTATTTTCCAGCCGGTAATCTATAATAACAGCATCTGTTTCAGCCGGATCTTGTGCGCGGGGAAAACCAGTACCAGAGTTGTTTCTTAGTGAAGATTTTACCGCATTTGCCGACTTCCGTCGATTTGAATTACAGCTTTATTCGCACATAGTTGATGGGTTTGGTTCATGCAATTTCATGCAACCGGGCATGATGCGCCGAAAAATCCATTGGCAGGGGGAGTGCAGGAAACTTTCATCCTCTTGGCCCTATTCGGGACATTGAGTCAAGGATTTTACGAAAACACCTGTCGTGTAGACGTTATTTCACGGGGTGCCCATACATCCATGGGGGCAAGAATACCCCATCCCATCGCTCTCCGTTAATTCACTTTGACACCAAAGCAGAACTTGTGTGGGAGGCATAAGTTCCACCCATGGTACGGGTCGAGGCCGATCTAAAACTTCTTGCTGGTCTTAGAGTCACAGCACCCAGTACTTATTGCAAATCTACATTGGGTCAAACCAACAGGAAGACTCTTCCCGCGATTTGGGTTTAAACCACAGCCTCAACAAGTCAGGCCCGGACCGAGATCTGGGGGATTCCTGACTCCATTGTACCGTGATTTAAGTCCAGATAGGGACTACCGGTGGTCCTGAGGCAATTTCATGACCGGCAGCTTGTAACTGGTCAAATCGTAGCAACTTTCGGTGGCGTCATCTGAAAGCCGTTATGATAAGACCAGTACTTTGCTCTGCCCCGCTTTTTATTAGACAACGTTATTGATGGGAGAAGCCTTGATAATTGGGCGGGGGTCCACCCTATTCAGGATATAAGAAGAGGGCCCAGTTTAGATTCGAGAGGTTTGTCGGTTTCAGGTGGTGTCTCCGACATGTTCCTCTTCTCCGTCGCCGGTGGGAAGTGAGGCTTTTACCAGTCGCTCCTTCGACAGCACTTGCGTTTCTTTGCGCCGTGCATTTATCCCAAGTCTTCCTCTTTTTCTGCCCCTTAGACGGTAATCCTTCAGAGTATGTCTCTTCTGGAGCCCGTTCCACCTTTTTCGTTCAACGAGACAAGCCGTCGAAAACAGTGCTCTGACCAATCACTGGACTATTCTGACAAAGTTTAATCGTAATAGGCATACTCTCTAAATCGTTGCACCCAATTTACCCAACGTGTCATAGAAAGAGCCGTAGGAGTCGTCGCTTTCAAGTGATCCAGCAGGTTTTGAAGCGCCTAAATTTGAAGGGGGTTCTTTATGTATGCTGGTTAGGGCCTCCAGAATACGTGCCCCAGGCCGCAGTCGAAAAGACCTCGGTTGGACTGTCGCTATTGCGAGTACCATCTGGAATATAATCTTTCAGAGTCACTTCCTTTAACAGTTTTAAGTTTAGTTTGGACGTCTTTGATGCCCGCCTTAGAACCCGACGGTTTAATGAAATTTTTGCATCATCGGGATAGTTATAGCTTAGTCTATGTAGTAAAATAATTGCGATCATCGAATAATGTACAATGTATATATATATATTAATACTGCGAACAAAGCCGAAACTTGTTACTCGTTTGAGTTCTAAACTTCAACTGATTTTATTCAACATATTTATGTAAGAAGGAATTCAAATGGCAAGTACAAATTTACATTTAGACTGCAATTTCATTATATATTTTGTAACAGTCTACAACCAGCACCTGCACATAATGTACAATGTATATATATATATTAATACTGCGAACAAAGCCGAAACTTGTTACTCGTTTGAGTTCTAAACTTCAACTGATTTTATTCAACATATTTATGTAAGAAGGAATTCAAATGGCAAGTACAAATTTACATTTAGACTGCAATTTCATTATATATTTTGTAACAGTCTACAACCAGCACCTGCACACATAACTCTTTATTATGTCTCTGCCCTCCTTCCTTTCTTTATCTGCCTTGTCGAGGCAAGAAGGCTTAAAAGTCAAAGACACTAAGTTTCTGAAAAGAACTCTGGTGAGACGTCGAACTAAGCACCAAAGACTAAATTTAAAACTGTTAAAATTATGGAAGTAACTCTAAAGGATTATACACCAGGTGGTACTCACAATAGCAACAATCCAACCAAGATTCAACTGATCAGAAAATGCTCAAAGCCGGAGCTTGTATATCTGAAGGTGCTTTCATCTGGTTACCAATGTATGGGAGATATGGCTTCTATAGATCAGAACGTTGATTAATTTATTGTCGGTTTGAGCATCGTTATCTAAGATTTGTGTATAATTAGGGTTTATACGTGACACAGTTATTGAATCAACGTGCCATTATCAAAATCAGGAGAGCCAGGTCGTCCTTACGAGACAGTCGTATCCGCCATACTAGATGACATGAGAACGAAATCCTGAATATGTTTAAAGATGTTGTCTTCAACATATTTGAAACTTTTGCTTGTAAGTATTTTAAAATTAGTCATGTGAACAAGAAATGTATTGTACATACATATATTCATGTGTTCATTATATATAAACATTTAGTAGTATTTTCGTAAGTCTAGGGGTTCCAAAATATTAAAATGATAAAAATGTAAATACTTGTATTTAATTCTAATACTAAAAAATAATAAACCAGAAAATTATAAACAAAAGACAAAAATAAAGAGATCAAATTAAAAAAAAATTATGCGCGATTATAATTAATTTTATATTATTTATTAAATATTTATATTATTTCTTTAATTGCAGTAAATTTTATAACTCGGGCAACAGAGGAAACTACAAGCAAAAAGGTAATTTTAATTTCGTGTAAACTTAGTGCGTAGAATACATTTTTTTCTTTTATTAATTCCTTAAGCTTGGTACTAATACTAAAAATGAGGAATCTGGCGGAAATATCTCTGGAGGTGGATTCATTCGAAAAATAACGAAATTTACGGTATATGCCACGCTTATACAGTGGCTTATGAGTCGACCGCCACAAACTGATATTCTTATCCAAAAGACGCAAGCATTTTTAGATATCATGCGGAACAAAAAACCGTCAGCTGAAGAAAAATTTCGAATGAAACAGTGCGAACGTAAGAAAACTCTACATACCTATTGTACATACTCGTACATTTAAGGTTTAATATGACCGCCTGTTTTGAAATTTAAAAAAAAAACACGGTGTTCATTTGAAAAGTTGATGTTTTTGTTTTAATAAAGAATATAGAAATGAAGGTTACGTATAAAACAGATATCCGATAAATGGCCGCCTGGCGGCCTATGAAACATGTTCGTCTTTTGGAAGATGCGATATTAATGCGACTTATTTAATATAACTTTTAAGTTCACGTTAAATATATGTACATCATACACGGTAAACCTATGTACCTATGAGTATACACAAGAATGCGACTTATTTAATATAATGCTTAAATATACGTAAAAGATAATTTTATTTTCAGTTATTATCCAAACCAATAACAAAGGGTATATGCCTACCTGGAGGGAGCTAGTTGGAGATCAAGTATTAATTGAAATTGAAATGCAGTTTCAAGTAAATATATCAAAAGGCAAGTTTATCATGCTTTATATACATACATATATGGAAATACAAAAATTATTCCTAAAACTACATTTTTACAGACATTTTTAATTCGTTGTACGAAGCTCAGGAGTTTGAACATTTAGGTTTCAAATTGCCCGAAGTTATCCGAACTGCAATTATGAGAAAAAATTTGTTCTTTACTGATTATGAAGTTATGCACGAAGTTATTAGTGAATATAATGCGATAATTGACGCGCTATCACCTTCAGAGGTATACGTTTTTAACATTTATTAATATGATATGATAATCAAACAACTACATATTCATAAAACTCCTTTCGTAAATATGTTTCCATAACTTGTTTGTCCTCGTCTGCTTTATATATATATGTAATTGTAGTCACAAAATACGAGTATAATAGCCATAATTGATTTCGGAGCATTGAGTCATTCATACCACCGCGTTAGGCATTTTTGAATACACGTATTTTTAAATACCTAGAGTCAAATTCTTCACACTTTTTATATGCTCTACAATTTTTTTTACCTTATCATTTTTCTTTGGAGGCGTCTGTACTAGATCTATAATGACATTTTCCGATATGTTTTGCTTAAATTAGACTGATGCACACCTCTTTGGCTGTATGGTGCAACGCTTCCTTAGATTTCACAGATTTTACTAATATTTACATTAAAAATTTTTGCCGGAGTTCGTTTTAAAATGTCCGCTATGAACTTTGATATTTTTACTGATATTTTCTTCCGGTTTTTCCAAAATTTGGTAATGAAATTGTTTTTCTTTGATTATTATATGTACATACTATACGAGTATATCTCAGCTATCTGCATTGTTACTACTTTAGAAATATTGCGAACTTAAATACCGCTCAATTTTTCAATCCCACATCACCAAATCCTTTAATACTGACACATGCAAATATGGATTTCGCGTTTTGCTAATTTCGCTAACATCCGTAACAGTTTTTGTTACTATCATTTTGTGTTAAAATTATTTTATTTATAGAAGAAGTTTTATTTATAGAAGTTTCTGACCTATGGTAGTTTTTCGTACATAACATTTTGTCATATAGTGATAAACTATACACTTCAACCTGGTTTTATTTCTAAATCTTAATACTAACATGTGCAACCAGTTAACTTACATTCATGCAATTATAAAAAGGGGGAAAAGGGGAAAAAATGTGTACTTGCTTCCACTTTTGTGCAATTACACATTCTTGTGATCACAAGCTCAAAACCGTATAAATAGATTTATATAAACTTTAAAACATTATATTGTATGTTCTAGGTTGATTTTTTACGAAACCACTTGTATGAAGTTGAGGTAGTCATACAAGCAGGTGTTGGTCGCTATACCTGGCAGTCTTTTAACATAAAGAAATTTGCTGCTAAAATAAAAACATTGCTGCGTAAACTTGTGTCGATTGTATCTCAAATTAACACCATTCGAATTGAAATTAAGAATCGCATTAAACAAATTGAGAATTTCAATTTATTTGAAGTTCCTGGACCTGATAATACATCTCCTCAAGAAATTTGTTTTTACGGTTTGTCGAGCACATGCGGTAATGAGCAGGACTACAAGAATAGTCATACCATTTACCCTTACGAAGAATACCTACTAAGATTAAACGAATCACGAAATGAAAAAGTATCTAATATGAAAAAGATTGTCGACTCTCTTGGCCCGGTCTTAGTCAAGTTAGAGAGCCTTGTATTAGGAACTTTTACAGGGCGTTCAAAAAAAATGAGAGAGTACTATGCATACTGGGAAAAGGAAGCATTTGATCGCATTTTAAGGTTTGATGATTTAACAATTTTAAAAACTTAATTACTATCAGTTTCTATTCAATCATGAAGATACACACATAGAAATTTTCAAGAATTCTTACATTCTCTAATGGGGAACATACCAATCCTGGAGGTTAAAAGTTTATTGCTTTTACCAGAAATCGTTCTTGAACCGAGTGCCGCAGAGCTGCAAAATATTTTAGTACGTTTGGCAAAGGACTTCTTGGAACGGTGAGTTCCGACATCATTTACCAAAATTACATAATAATCTTAATACTTTATACATACATGAATATGTACGAGTATGTTAATGTGCATATAAATTTATTTCCATAAATATTCCACTTTATTAGAAGTTCTGCGATCCGTTATAATTGATTTTATACTTTCCAGTTTTATGTAGGTACAATGTAGTATTAATTTTGTAATGTAATACAATTTACTTAAAGGATCAAAGTGTTCAAACGGTGGATGAGAGGAACATGTCTGCCATGTCCATCATTGGAAAATAAAAACTCAAAATATACGTTTACCTTTTATGAGGATATTTGTAAGGTAAATATAAGTCATAATATATATGTGTAAGTCATAATACTCATTTTGCATTCAATTTGAAAAAAAAAACTCCAATCAGAGAAAAGAAATTATTACGTTAATTAAAAATACACAACATTTGGCTAATACGGTAGTAGATGAAGCACAAATTTACATTAAGAGGTAAGATACTAACCTTATACCTGATATTGGTACTTAATATATCAATATTACGATGTTTTTGAGTTATCGCTAATTTTGAATTTTTTCCAGGTACAAAAAATTTTATGGTTTGTGGGCATACGATAAAATAGCGATTTGTGAAAAATTTGTAAATTCTGGCATACCTCTTGTGGAGCTCGATGAAAAATTTACATTCTATGCCAATGTTGTACAGGAATTACGCCGCTTTCCAACATTTTGTGATATACGTTGTATTCGAATTAACTTAAAGCCTTTGATTGACAGTTTGTGTGAACATGCGCTCGAATGGAAGACTACTTTGGGGGAGATATTAGCAAAGAAAACGAGAAATAACATGACTTTAGTAAAAGATGAAATAACAGTGAGTCATACAGTTGGCATACAGTTATGCCAATATCAATATAAATTTAAAATTTTTTCGTTCGAAATAGAATAGTCGATTAGATCGACTCTTACACAATTAATTTGCATAATACATCGAAAACGGAAAAAAAATTAGTTTTCAATGTTGCCACTCTATCTATAGCAACTAAATTCTTGTATCTGACAGGGTAGCTTACTCCTGCAGTCTAAAAATGCGAAAAAACATGAATACACCTTATGAAACAATAAACTAACGACCCAATAATTGCAGAGACTAGAGTATGAGCCCATGTGGATTTTCATTGCAACTTTTTTTATTTTACCTTATTACTGCCGCACAGGGCCAAACATTTATGATTTGCCTTAAGCTTACTTGAATCTAACTATACATCCGAAGGCAAACTATTTATATGTTTGTATCGTGGGAATCTAAGTAGAAACCCCCAATTTTAGTAACTTTTATGTCAAGGCACTGATTTAGGCTTTATTATCATACTTTCTTCACGTTATACAGATGTCAGTGGTTATGAGGTTCAAAATGAAGTAAAGGGTTTTCCAATAGGGACTTGACAACTTTGAATTTAATTTGTGAATGCACTCTTTCACTAATCATCAAACTGTCACTGTCAATTTATTCAGTAAACTCAACATTTTCATCATGGTAAAGTAGACGAACGAGCAACGTCTGCAAAATTATAAAAATTTTCTACCGAAATTCGGAGTCGGTGATTGCAACTTTAAGGGCGTTAACTCCAATTTTCGGTCGTAATTCTCGCCCTAGTAGACAGGCAATAACAAGTTTAGTGCAAACATTTGAGTCTACATATTCGTTGTGTGATGTTGCCGTGTCAGTGAGACAACGGGTTGGTCGAAGTGTCGAAAATATCGCTGCCGTTCAGGCGTCCGTAGAAAACGATCCAAATCAGCCAATTCCACGGCGTTCTCAAGAATTGGGCATCGTTCAGACCACATTATGGCGTATTTTGCGTAAGGATCTTGGTTTACACCCATACAAGATCAAGCTGACTCAAGAATTGAAGCCGATGGACCATTTGAAGTGACGTAGGTTCTCCGATTGGGTTCTGGAGAAGATGCGCCAAGATGATGAATTTCATCGCAAAATTATCTTCAGTGACGAAGCTCATTTTTGGCTCAATGGGTTCGTCAATAAGCAAAATATGCGTTATTGGTCGGGTGAAAATCCACATGTGCTTCATGAATCACCACTTCATCCACACAAAATAACTGTTTGGTGCGGTTTGCATGTCGGCGGCGTTTTTGGGCCATATTTTTTCGTCGACGATAACGATCGTCATGTTACTGTGAATGGTCAGCGTTATCTCGCCATGACCACCGATTATTCTTGGCCCAAATTGGAAGATATGGACTTGGACGACATGTGTTTTCACATGTACCACAACATGGTACCACAAGCCACACAGCACACGCTACAATCGATTTATTGAAGAGTAAGTATGGTGAGCGTGTTATCTCAAGACATGGGCCAGTCGATTGGCCGCCTCGTTCGTGCGATTTAACGGCGCATGACTATTTTCTGTGGGGCTATGTTAAGTCATTGGCTTATGCCAACACGCCGACGACGTTGGAAGAGCTCAGAGCTCAGGCAGTTTCGGCCGAAATGTGTGGCCAAGTATATAACATATATATCCATGGAGATTAAGCACCTTAGCTATGATGGCATGCTTGCGTTTTCACAATTTTTAACAACACAAACCAACTAAAAGTCGTTGTTCATGTCGATATTTTAAGTATTAAGAAATTTACAAATAGTGGCAAGCAACTTATTGGAGGCAAGAGAGTGATTTTGACTCCTATAAAACAGCAATATGCACTGTCCACCTTATGATTTTTTCGTTTAAAGGGATTAAAATGAGAACTTCTCAACCTTCTATACAAATTTGGAGAGGTCACTTGAAAAAGATAGGTGGTTTTATTGTATATAGCAGAAAGTTGTTTAGAATTTGAAATACCGTAGAAGGATCCATGTACCTTTTGGTAGACCTGTAATAGTAAAAATTTGCACGGATTAATTGCATCGTACACGCTTGAGAAGTGTGTACATTGTATGTAGTTTGCGTAGCTCATAGTCACTTTTGGGTATGTGGAACACCCAAGTTTAATTATCCTGGGAATATTTCATACAGCCTAAACATTAATCGACTACTTATTGATGAAATAGTGGGAAGTTGTATTTTCAAGTGAAATCTTCTCCTATTTTCGAAGGCATACTGGAGGAGTGCAGATTGTTAATTGTGAACATTGAGCCAATCGATTTCGGACATTTACCAAGGTAAAATTGATTTGATTAAAACTAGTATTAAATTAGAAAAAGTAAAGAACAATTGAGTATTGAGAGCATTGCCAGAGAAGATAGTATTGAGTCGATATCACTTTGGATGATAAACGGTAGGAAGATTTTAGTAGGCTTTATTTATGCGTAGCGTGTGTTAAAGGGTACCGCAAAGTTGTTCTTACGACCGACCTCGTGCAAATCATGGACGAGCTGAAAGCAGCGTTGCTCAAGGAATTTCATCAACATGCTACAGCAACGGATGTTCATAATTCTCTCCGAAACCGGAGAAAGCATAAGGACGAGAATCTTCAGCAATACGTGCTAAGTATGCAGGAGATTGCTAGTGCCGCCAATATTGAAGAAACCGATCTTGTAAGCTATATAATTAGAGGAATTCCTTACTCCAGTTTCGACAAACATATTTTGCTCACGGTAAATAGTATATTGGAGTTGAAATGTGTGCTACGAAAATACGAAAAAATGAAGTCGGAGTCCCATCAATCAAGTCGAAATGTACCCCAGCAAAATAGTACGGTACAGCAAGCAAGCAGTGCTACGAAAATACGAAAAAATGAAGTCGGAGTCCCATCAATCAAGTCGAAATGTACCCCAGCAAAATAGTACGGTACAGTAAGCAAGCAGAAAATCCATTTTGAAGTGCTTGTTTGAGTGAAAAAAAGACAGGGAATTGTGATTATGTATAGATTTTTGTGAATTAAACAAGATCACGATGAAGGATAGTCTTCCGATTCCCCTAATTGAGGATCACCTAGATAGATTACGCGGGAAAAAGTATTTTTCAATGCTATATCTTAGAAGAGGATTTCACCACGTAAAGATGTCAAAAGAATCAATATCATATACTCGAACATTCTTTGTTACGTTGCTAGGGTAGTTTGAGTACTTGCGCATGCCTTTCGGGCTAAAAAACGCCCACGTCCGTGTTTCAACGCTACATAAACTCAGTTTCCAAAGATGTAATAGGTTCAGGAAAGTTATTAGTATACATTGATGATTTGTTAATTGTATCGGAGACGAAAGAGGGACATTTTTTGACCTTGAATGAAGTTATGGATATGTGTACATACATAGTGATAAAGAACAATTTAGAATTACGTTTGGACAAATGTGTATTTATGTACGAAAAAATCACTTACTTAGTATATGATATTTCTGCAGATGGAATAGGTCCAAGTGAGAATGGTATCAACGCAGTGAAGAATTTTCCTATACCCATAAGCACCAGAAGTTTATGAAGGACTTTTCAATTATAGCCAAGCCTTTATATGATCTTGTGAAAACCGATTCTGAGTTTACCTTTGGTGAGAAGGAATTATAACCCGAAAGCAGGCACAGAATTGCACTGTGATGCAAGCACTCTGGGGTTTGGTGCGGTCTTACTGCAGCGCCATACCACTCGTATAAGTTCGAGACTAGCGATTATATACGCACTCAGACGTGTCCGCATTTACCTCACAGGTGTAAAATTTAAAATTGTTACAGACTGTAAGTCGTTGACTCCCACTCTCAATAAAAAATATTAAATCCAAGAATTTCACGTTGGGCACTCGAACTGCAAGATTATGATTACTTCGTTGAACATAGAGAAGGCAAGAAAATGAATCATGTTGACGCACTCAGCAGGTGTCACAACATCTTAATCATTGAGTCCGATTCTTTCGAGCATGTCCTAGCTGCCTCCCAATAGTCAGATCCATTAGTGAAACAGTTAGTTGAGATATTAGAGAGAAGAGATAGAGAGCCTTACGAATTAATAAATGGTCTTGTGTATAGGAAAATAAAAGATTAGGTTTTCTTCTATGTGCCATCCCGGATGGAACGGAGTTTTATTCAAATGCATCATGAGGCTTTGTGTCACGTTAGCGTTTAGAAGTGTTACGGGTTTCTAAGAAAGACTTATTGATTTCCTTTCATGAAGGCGAAGATCAATAGCTACATTGATAGTTGTCTCAAATGTCTACAGGTCGAAAAGAAGGTATTTTGCATAGCATCCCTAAAGGGAACAAAACATTTGAGACTGTTCATGTTGACCATTATGGCCCTTTACCATCTAGTGTGCGAAACTCCAAGAAACACATTTTTCTAATACTCGTAGTTGATGGTTTTTCAAAATTTGAAAAACTTTTCGCCGTGAGAAGTACAAGTACAAAAGACGTCACTGCATGCCTTGAATCTCATTTCCGAACTTATAACAAACCAAATCGTATAATCTCAGATAGAGGAAGCTGTTTCACCTCTGACGATTTTGCAGCTTTTTTTAGCAAATATGGTTTACCTCAATCCAATGAACAGGTTGAACGTTTAAATCGTAATATTACAGCTATGTTGGCTAAAAAAAGTGAAATAGAACCAAGACGAAACATTTGCCTAAAGAAGAGTTTGCACTAAATAACGTTGCACATAAGAGTACATGTTTTAGTCCGAGTATGTTGCTTTTCGGTGTTGCTCAGAAGGGAGAGGTATGTGATAAAATCCAAAAGTACTTGGAAGAGAATGTTATTTTTGAAGAGGCAAGAGATTTAAACGCAATAAGGCAAGAAGCATGTGAGAGAACTGTTGGAAGTCAAGAATGGTAAATGGTAAAGAATATCGTTAATACTCCAGGCAGTAATAAGAAACTTATTGTTAAATATAAAGGTCCGTTCGAGATAGTAAAAACACTGACAAAAGACAGATATCTGACAAAGGATCTTGAAAACCTTCAGATTTAAATTATACCTTACGAAGAAGTTGTATCTCCTGAAAACATGAATCCATACGTTCCTTAATTTTATTTTTACACGTATGGAATCGTTTTTTTTTTTTTAACTTTTTGTAATATGAAGTTATCTTTTTTATGTATTATATCCTATTTCATGTTAGTTCTAGACAAGATTTGAGAAACATTTCGTAATATAATTTGTAAAGCATTTTAAGTAAACGTTTTGATGTTTTAAATTTTGTCAACTTGTCGAAGTTTAATATGTATTGTAATGATTTATGTGAGTGTACTCGGTGGTAAATCGGGGACGATTAACGGTCAGGATGATCGAGTTGTAGGAGTTTTGTACAATCGAAACATAAATAAAAAAATATATTGATCACAAATTTAGTTAAGTTATCACTATTCTCTGCTCATGCTATGTACGCTTTGTGGTATGCTAAGTACAATCGTGGTGAATAACAGATCAGCGAGCCAGTTGCAATAAAGCGATCATAGAATAAACTTGTATTTTCTTTTTGGGGTATACCTTACAAAATTTAACTAATGAGCAAAGTTTAACTATTAACATCCCGTATCACAGAAATACTGTTCTTGTTTTCATCACTTTTTGCTTTTGAATGGCTTCTTGCGGTCTTTACCGGTAATATTAATTTTTAGCTGATGCAAAATGAGTTTCGTCGAATCAAATAATGAATTAGCAGTCTTCTCAGTTCAATTGTTACGAGTATAAATATTGTAGTATTCCCAAAACCTAGATTTCATATTTTTGTCGTCCACTTATCTAGGGATGGTATTATTCGTATATTGTATTTCTTTTTTTTCGATTGGTATTTCGGTATCCTTGTTTGCCATAAGTCATTTGATTATGTTGGCAAACTTTTAACTTATTGGGAATTTCTCGTGCTGGCAGACCATTTTCTCAACGAAATGATGTTCTTATCAATCATAATATTTTTGTAATATAAAATACCAAAGTGTTATAATCTATAACCGCCAAATAAATCGATCGTTGAACACAAAGTCGCACAATTTAAAATTTGGGATGAAAACAAAGCTCCCGAAGGAGCTCTGTTATTTACTGTTCTATTTTTTTACTGAATTCGATTTGAACAACAAGTTAACAAGTTTTATTGACTGAAAACCACTACATACGAAGTTATGTATCCAATTTTCCAAAGGGGATTTAAACAGATATGGTAGAAAAATATTTTTTGTCATCGTTAAAAATATGTGAGTTATTCACATAACGTAATCGTTCAGGTAGCCTAACCCTTTCATGACCGAATTAATTGGGGCGTGGCTAATTTTTTTAAGGATATAGAGTTGTTACTCTGGACCTTAGTATGAACTGATATCAATTTCAAAGTCCTATGTATCCTGGTTTAACCGTTATGAAATGTTTTCTATAGGCAACATTGAGCAATAGTGGAAACATTTTAAAACACACACATATTTTAATTTCTGTTTTTTATTGATATTTTTATTAATTTTTAGTACAATTTAAGTCTTATATGACACAAAACAATTTTTTTGTGGGTTTAAACACAAATAAACCTTGCATTTAGAGACTTTGAGCGGGGATACCCAGTGTGATATAGCCTGCATCTGCCTTTCGATCCCCATTCAATTCAGTGACCGATTTGGTCAAATCGTATGGTTCTGCAACATATGATCCTTTATAAGAACTTGACGAAAATTGTGATGAAGGTGCAGGTGATGAAGCTGTTAATGGTGGATCTGACTGTATTGTTGAGAAAATTGACGATGGGCGACGTCTTTTGCATGTTGGAGCTGTTTTTGTTTTTGCGTTGAGTAACTCGTTAGCAAAATCCAAGTTATTATTATAATATTTTCCAGGTTCGTGGTAATTCTTTCCTCTTCTTCTCCATTGTCCTCATCAGCAGAATCATCCCAATCGAATTCGCAATTTTTTTTAATTTCTTGCTGGGTCAAACCTTTCGGACGCATCTCTAACGCATAAAAGAGCATTATTTGACTTATAACCATTATGGACCTATAGGCAACATTGTGTTTGACAAATTTCTGACCACAAACTAAGCGTATTTTCGACTTTTTTATTTTTTTCCTAATTTTCATACATGTGTTTAATTATTTTATACACTTTGTTTTGTACACTTAAATTTCTTCATATATTTTTTTAAATTATTTGTACATTCACTTGGCATAAAAAAGCAGATCGGCTACAAAGTGATCACTAGCAGTACTTACGAGTATAATAAAATATTCGCCAACAAGCTTGCACAACATATCGAGCTATTCTGAGAAAAAAACCCTTACAGAAAAAAATAAAATTACGGGACTTAGAAGCTCAAACATATAATGTTGCACTAAACTTATTTATAAAAATAAGCTTAAAAAAAGTATTTTTTATGAGACACAAGTCTCTTTATTGTCAACTCACTTAATTCTAAATACAAATTGTTCTTACACTATTACTTATAGTCTATAAATGCTGACACCGCATGAGAAAATATGTAGTTCAGATGAGAAATTTTTCGAGGGTGTTGTGAGGGCAATTGGTTTCGAAGAAACTAATATCCCATCTTATAGTCCAGACTTTTCACCGAGTGACTTAAAAAGGGACATTTTTAATGGCATTTATAGTTTTTAGTTTCGTTTCACGTATATACGAATATGTGACAAAAGTTACACTGGTTTTAAGTTTTTTATGAAAAATTACTTTATATAGCCAAAAAAATTTCAATGAAATGGAATGCACGTTCCATTTGTTTTTTCAAATAGTTCAAATTTCTGAGGGCTGGAAGACTGGTTCTGCCATTCTTCTATTCGTGTTTATTTCAGCTAAAAAATAAATTTATTTTCTGTGAATCGTTTGCGACAATTTAAACGTAACATACGCTTCTTTAATATTTTTTGAATTACTTAAAAAAACGAATAAACAGTTCGGTTACAAATCTGCAGCAACTGCTTGAAAAAAAACTCACTACTGTAATTTATCCATATCCATAAAAAAACCATAAGGTGCAACCGAGGAGTAACCGAGTACATAAACTACCACGTTCCTTGCAAACACAGCAACAATTTACTAAAAAGTTTTTAGTATCTTGTTGCTATTCCTGTGACTATCTACGGGTATTTTAATACTGTTCTGTGATTTTCTTGTAACTGTTTCTGTAACATTCAAGAATTTAATTAATTAATTTTAAGTCTTTAAAGAAAAAAACTAATTCTTCGAATATTTTAAATTTCATCGAAATTTATATATAAATACTTAAGCGTCCTTACTGGGTTGGTTCGGATTTTCGGTAATTGTATTTAAAATTTTAGTAAAATAAATCATGACGCAATCGGCTCTGATTTTATTATTATTCTTATATTTATATATACATATATTTATTTTAAATAATTTAACATTACATATTTATATTCAGAAAAGAATTAAAAATATTGAAACCGAACCTCTTTTGGTTGGTTTAGAAATAGGAAATCTTCTTTAACTTGAAGAACTTAATGTTGTTCGTTCACAGATATGTATATTATATATTATATTATTTTTTCTTAAACTCGACTTCCAGCAATTTCAACGTAATTTAGATAAAAGCCCAAAGAATCTCCAAGATTTTAAAATTGTTATGGAATCAATTGTTGCGATTCAATCAAAAACACTTACAATTCAAATTAAAATAACAGAGATGAAACAAACCTACACAATATTCAGCGAGCACAATTTGCAGGTAAGATTTAGTGGAATGTGTATATGTCCATATATTGTTTTGCATCAGTAGCAAAATTCGGTAGAGTAAATTCATATGCCCATATTTTCGTTTACATAATAATCATAACGCGTCAGAATTTGCTATATGGATTTCTAAGGTTGACCTTTGCAAAGGGACGCTTTGGATGTGTCTTGATAAGTTTTTAAATGTGAATATTTTGTTTATTTCAAGTTTGACTATAATGATATGTTAATGGCACATCACCTAGAAAAACGATGGAAGAAGTTGTTTCGTTCATCATTGTACCGATCGGTAAAATTGGAACCAGTAAAACAGAAATTTGCTAAAATCGTAACAACTGAAATAAACTATTTTCTTATAGAGGTAATCAATTCTTATTCCATATTACTTAGAATATAACAAATGTTGTTAATGTGTCTGTCCGCGTATGATAAACCGTATTAAATCCTTTCGCGCAATACTGATAATTTTCGTTGTTTATTTTTCCTTCCTTTTTTTTATTTCAAGTCAAAAAATTCCTTCAGACAAATTTGTGAAAACTATGGAAATATATTTTTTTCGTTTACCTAGAGTTATGTTTAAAAATGGAATTGTTTTTATATCTTTATTGCACCATAGAATATATACATAATCCAATTAAACTGAAATCCAAGATTAAGCGATATTTTAAACCTACCTTTTATTTATCTAAAAAAAAATTTCTTTTTTTTTAACTATACCTCCTTTTATAAAAATATCTTCAAATGTTTATTATTATTACACATCACTACAGTCATACGTCATATGCTTTTCAAATTTGTTTCAAATTCTAATTGTTTCCCTTCTTTATTTATCTTATTGTATGTATGTACAATATTTGGAAAAATAATTTTAGAAAAAGACTGGTAATGCTGATTGAACAGTCTTGGGTTCTGATATTTATTTGTTTTCGTTTCATTACTTTTAATGTGAGAGAATTTTATTCTTTGAAATCTGAATTTGACAGTTTTCATATTTTTGTACAAAAGTAAGCGATTTATTGAAAGCATTAAATATTTATACATATATCTTTAGATATAATATGTTTTTATAAGTATGTGTACTACTAGTTTTTAAAATGGCAGTGAGTATATTGTATTAAATCACAAGAGCCAATTGATCCATTAAGGACTATAGATTTTTATTTTGGTAATACATTTTAATGATTTGTAAAAGTTGATCGTTTAAATATTGAACCATGTAATGGAAAACCATGTATCTTAATACATTCGAGCAACTAAAACTACCGTTTCGAAATTGAATTGAATTGAACTAACATTTTTCGTATAGAAAAGTTAAATGACATTTATGCTATTAGTAACTGATACCCACACTACTTTTTAAGTTGCAAGCTTTTATAGATGACTTTGAGCAAGATGGTCCGGGTGCAGTTGGACATGAACTTGACAGGGGTGTTAAGCTATTTGATATTTATGGCACTAAAATTCAGGATTTGGAGAAGCGGAGATTAGAATTATGTATATATATGTCATATAAAATTTAACTCAATAAATATGTTTACATTATGGTATAATTTGTAACAGCTAATGCAGAAAAACTTTTTGATATACCGATTGTCGATTACAATAATTTTATAAAAGTGAAATCTGAATACGAAGGAATGCAAATGGTAAGCCATTTTTTATACGTTCATACATAATATATGTTTATAAGCAACCTTTTGTTTCGATGTAAAATTTTTGGACAGATCTATAAGCTATACAAGCAACAAAAAATTGCAAGAGAAACTTGGTCTAAAACTTTGTGGAGTGATCTAGATCCGCAGATTTTGAACGATGGTATAGAAAGTTATTTGAAAGAATTTCGGAAATTTCCTAAGAAAGTAAGTAACAATTCAAACGCACTATTTTAAAATGAGAAATTTATGTACGCAAAGCTAATGGAACAATTGAGAAAATTTATTTTGATAGATAATTGCAATACTGCAATTTCAAAAACTTAATTGCTTTCTTTATTTTTCTCAATTGATATTTGTATGAAGTTATTTTTAATGTTTTGTTGTTATTGTTCAAATTGAGACTTGCATTACATACAAAATATTACTCTTTCTGTTTATTTCTTTCTCTGTATAACAATTACCTACTTGCGTTATATTTCTAACGAATAAGAATTAATACGTACGCGTATGAATAAACGGTGTCCCATTAAAACCGCCTATTTTAAAATGTTATGTACGCCTTCACACGCAGAGTTTTTCTGTCTGAGTTCCAATTACACAAATGAAAAACTGACTTGCGATGGGCAGGATTCGAACCTGGACACTCCGAGTGAGAAGCGATTGCTAGTACCACTGCTTCACGGCCACCGCCAAGTTAAGAATAGTGATAAATGACACTTCATTTTAAGTATCTATTTCAGTGTGGGTTGGAAAATATTGTACATACATACGAATTTAAAAAGTTTTTTATAAGCTTAGACCTTTTGATTTTACAGAGTAAAGGAGGAAATAAAATTAATAAGTACGCTTTGTTGAGACTTGAAGAAGATTCGCCTTTTTTAGGGAAGGGCTGGATAAATTCTATTTTCCATCTGCTCAGAAAGAGTCCTAAAGAGTAGGACTGATGAAAAAGCTTACGCAGTGGTTTTGCCAACATAAAAGAACGTCTCTTCAGAAGAAGGGAAAATATACCATCTGGATCTTTAAGTATTCTTGCTACTACACGAGCACGAAAGTGGATTCGTTCCATCGAAGATTCGACTCACTCAAGTGTTGGCGGAGACAAATCCTGGTTCAAAGAGCTGACACTAGGAATATCATTATAAATGAGCCTTGGGTTTGGAGGATGACGCAGAACTTCTGGTATTTTTGACGAATGACCAACAATTGTTACTAACTTTGGGACATTGTAGTATTTTTTGCCCCTCAGTTTTTGATCGTATTGAAATTTCACATGGATAGAAAAAAGATGTTGCAGTCATTCCTGGCTCATTTAAACTTTTTCCGGTTTTCCTCTGACGGGTTAGTCTTGAATGACCGAAAAAAACATTTCTCTGAAATTTTCTAACAGCCTCTTTACAGCTTGAGTTGTACTGTGCCTTTTCTTTTAGTTTGATAATCTTCATCCGATGAGCGATAAACGATCTCATTCCAAAGAGAATAGTGTCGTGATCATATCAGCAGCGGCATCCGCATCGTTATCGAGAAAACATAACGACCAGTTAAAATGCTTAAAAAAGCTTTTAAGTCCGCTCTAATTGGCTTTCTCGTATTGCCTTGCCATTCGGTTCTTTTAAGAATCTTTTCTCAAACTGTGTGGTCGGCGTATGAGAAACATGCTGATATGACACAGTGGACCGAGGAGCCTAAAGGAGATAACACATTGATCTTGTATTTGTCAAGGTGAGAAATTAAAAACAAATTCAGAGTGTAGGCGGTATGACTATCAACGTCTGGTATTCGTGTGGGCTCGAAGTGCGAAAAAGCGGAATCCTAACCATGGTACTTTTCTACTTCGAATGAAGAAAACTTTTAGTACTTTGTAATGGCATAAGTGCCTTAAAGGCAGAATTTTCAATTTATTAAATAACCTTAACGAGTTGGCTACACGAGACTAATAGCACATTTTTCTTAACACAGATTTTTGTAATAGACAGTTTTTGTTTTTTATTAAAGTAAGTACCACCGAAGGAACTAATAACATATTATAATCTGGAAAATGTCAAAATAAATATTTTTTATATGTATTTTCATTATGGATGGTACTATAATCGCATTGAAGTAGACTAAATCTGCGGCGAAACGTTGCATATATCACGATGCTGACTTCCGGACATTCTTAAATGGGAAGACTGAAGTACATGAGCTTAATTTTACTGCTAATTATTCACATTTTGGTTGACGCGATTATTTGAGTCATACGCAAACCGAAGTCATCTGCAAAAGTCTTAAGTTTTCCGAGAAATGGAGATTTAAACATTGAATTAACGTAGATTAAGAATAGAAAGGGACCTAGGATATAACCTTAAATGGTTGACATTTTAAGATTCTCCAAAATTGTTGCCATTTTTTACTTTTTGCATTAGGTTTTTAAGATGAAATGGAACACAAATCTTTAATAAAGCCTCGGATTTCTATACGATATGATATAATTAACTAAAAATAATTTTATGATGTATATAATTTTATGAAATTGTTGTCACTAACTTCCTTGAAAATCCAGAAGAGCATCTTGAGTAGAATGATTTTCTCTGAAACCAAATTGATTTACGCTTAAAAAGCTAATTTTAGTAAGAAAGTACAGAACTTCCTTGAAGGGCGTGATAAGATAAATTGCTTTCAATCCGGTTTTCGATTCAAGTATTATTGCACAATATCACTTCTAAAGGTAACAGGGGCTCTTAGGAAAGCGGTAAATGAAAATTTGATTTCTTTCCTAATCCTGCGGAATTCGAAGGCGTTCGATACGATTAATCGCAATCTGTTGATAAAATAGCTGCAAAATGTATTTTATTTCTCATCAAAATACCAAAGGCCATTATTGATTTCACTTTTTATAAACGGTCTGCCACTTTGTATAAGAAACTTGCCAAAACATACGTACGCTGATGAATATCAGCTTTACTAAGCTGCCAGTTAGGACTGATTAAAGATAGAGTTAAAAATAAATCAAAGTAAATCGAATGGCTTGATTTCATATAGACTTTTATCAGATCAAAACCTAACAATATCCCACCTTTTGTTTTTGGAAACTTCGCAATCAGCTGTTGTTGAGAAGTGCAAAAAGTTCATCTATGTTTACTTATAGAATTTTATTAACACGCGAAGTTTAGAGAATATTTTGTTTAAGTATTGTATATGGCCAGCAATGAAAATTGGAATTTTATTTATTTCTTCTTATTTTATGTAAATTCTATCCTATTTTTACATAGAACTTTCTTTGAATATATTTTATGAACGTTCGTCGTGCTCAGCATATTTAAGTTCTTAACAAAAGCGTAGTGCTCCGTTACGATGCAAGTAAACACTCTGAGGAGGAAATCGCTGACCTCTTAGAGAGGTTGAGAAGCATCTAATGGCAATCTGGGGAGTTATGCGACCTACAATTATGCTCTTATGAGACATAGCTATCAATGAAAGTCCTAACCCAAGACTCAGGCAGACCTCTGAAAAACTCTCCCCAGAGCCTTTCTCATCAAGTTTATCGACAATTCCATTTCCCGTGAGCTAATTGTGACCTGGGACCCAGACAACACTCAATAAATTCAGCCTCGCTGCTGTGTTCAGTAAAGTCTTGCATTCTCAAACTAGCTTGGAGGTCGTGATAAGTCTTAGCAAGGTTTTAAGCGCCAAAGATGCAAATGCTTCGCCCGTATTACGGATTCTTCACAGTACGAATATACTTCGTTGCCATTAGGATTGCGGATATTCCTAACGAGGAATGAAATCTACCATCAATTCAATTTATTATAAAAACATTGCACAAATAAGGACCTAGTCTTTTATAGTACATAAAGTAGCGGATAGATTACAATATTAATTATTAATTAAACTAAAATTTAATATAAATATTACTGATAGTTACTTAAAAATAAAAAATATTGGAAAAGGAAGGGTTGTGAAGAGAAGGATAGTGAAAATATTTAAAGAATATAACAGATATGTAAAAGATAAAAGATTTGAAGAGAGTAGTTATGTGTTGCTTATTCAATGTCTTCCCATACGGCACTTTTGATTTTAATACCTTCCATTGTTTGCTTTGTTGTTGTCGAAAGTTGGTTCCAGAGCCTGGTGACATACACAAAGAAGAGACTTGACGAGTTCAAATAGTTGAAAGAAGGCGTTATAATATTAAATGTTCTGGAGGACTGAGCAAATTGAAGTTTATCAAACAGATACTTATGGGATCTGCTGTTTATGACCTTGTGCATAAACAAAAGCTATCGAATTTTTTTGGAACTGCTGAAACGAACAACCAAGAATTAGCTTGTGACAGTGTGAAATGTGTTCATACCGACGGAGACCATACACGTACCTAAAAATATCATTAAACGCCACGAGCAACTTGTGCTTAAGTTGAGTTTGCAGTAAACAACAGTGGCATAATCAATAATAGGCATAAATAATGTTTTTATTAACCTTAGTTTAGTGTCAACCGGAGTAAAACTAGAAGACAACCGAAGTTTACGTAGCCCAACATAGATTCGTTTAATAACATAGTTTGTATGGTCAACGGCAGAGAGAGAACAATTTAATTTGAAACTGAGATTTGTGACAGCATCCACAAATTTAAGTTGCTTATTGTTCAAGCTTACTGGCGGCAGCAGATCAGTATCGTAATGCTTCTGAGAAATAAAAATAAGCTGGGATTCGTTGGGTTCAGATTGAGACCATTGCATAGTGAACAGTTCTATACTGCCGACAGGTCTTCATTTATTCTGACAAAAATATCCTCAATGAGCCCAATCGGTCGTGACAAGTATATCTGAGCATCATCAGCGTAGATATGAGTGTGTTAACACATTAATAAAAACACAGAAAAATATTGGTCCTAAAATTGATCCCTGCGGTACTCTTGCCGTTAAGATTTTAAACTGTGGTTTTTTCCATCAATAACAACGCTTTGGAAGCGATTGGCCCACCGATGTTGCACTAAAACCAAAATATAGTCTGAGCTTGTGGCATAGTACTTTGTGATCCACACTGTCAAATGCCTTAGAAAAATCTAGCAAGCAAATCACTGTTAAAATTATTATGTGTATTAAAATTGATTGTGTGTAAGAGAGATTATGATATGCGGTAATATCATCTTCACAAAGCAAATGGGTCCTCACCTATAGCATTGGACTTAAGAGAACGAAAGGTATTTACTAAGTACATCAACTTCTGAGACGACTTCAATGTCAAATTCAGAGCTAAAAAACATTTGGCTATCTGGAGTAAATCACGGACTATTTGGAGAACTTGAAAGAAACGAATCATTAAGGTCGTTTGCATTCGGAACGTTATCGACAACAGCATTTTTTCCTACACCAATGCTCCACAGCTTCTTAGAGGTTTGGTTGGTGCTCAGTTTTGATCGAAAATATCTTTTTTCGTTCTTCGGGTCACAAAAGCGAAGTGATTGCGAGCGCAACAAAAAAAAAATCCCAATTAAGGCTTGAGGGCCTAAGCTTCCATCTAGCGTACAATTTGTTACGAACTTTCATGGCATTGTGGACCTCGGTAGTGAATCACGAACACTTTGAATTTTTTATCGCAACCGTTTTTAGAGGAACGTGCCAGTTAAAAAGGTCCACGAGCAGGGTCTGCAAATGGTCTACTTTTTAATTGACATTCGAGACGTAATAGTAATCATTCCACAACATACTGTTGTAAATAGAGGAAAAGCCTCTAAATTGAAAAGATGATGGTTTAGAGGAACAGATAAGTCAACATTGTACGCACAATATATTAAATCAGACATGCCGGCTAGAGATAGCTGATCCTGGAGTAACAAGTTTGACCGATCTGAAACCATCCAGGAGGAACCCCTGGAGCGAATCGGGTAGCGTGGCCGCAAAATCTAAGAGTCGACGTGCTGTGCTCTCGTTTTTAAGAAGGTCGGCGTTGAGATCGCCACAGATAATAATATCGTCATATAGAGCAGTGAACTCAATGATTGCTGAAAACAGTGCCTCTGTAGAGTGACATTGGTTTGGATTGTACGCAACACCAATCAGACCTTTTGAGTTGCAGTTACTAACTTTTCAAGTAGGAGATATTCAATAACGCTACCTTCAGATTTCCTTTGTATTTTGTACTTAAGTGAGGAACTGCAGTACACCGCAATTTCTCCACCTTTTGAGTTGCAATTACTAACTTTTCAAGTAGTCTCCTACTTCAGATTTCAGATATTCAATACCGCAGAAGACATCAGGCAGCTGTGTTTGCGATAAGTTGTCCAGTTGCTGCAGTGACAGGCCTTTATTGGCGCGAAAAGCTGCCAGTAATGCACTTTGCTCTGTATGCGATGAAAGTCTCACAAGAAGCGGTCCGATGCCATCGGCGGATTTGGTGCTCAGATGAAATGCATCGAAGTGCGGGGAAATGTGGTGACCCAGCTTTGCAGCAATTTTTCTTACAACCTCAGTAAGGTTTTCGTTTGATATCCATGGAATGCCGCGCACAATTACGTCACACAGTCGCTCCTTACGTCGTATGTCCGCTAGTTCCTCTCTTAGCTTTCGATTTTCATCTTGAAGGTCAGATAAGTTGCTTTCAAAGAGTTACACCTTATTTTCAAGAGAAGCAATGGCATCGCATACTTTTTTATTAAAATTAGATTCAAGTTCAGAAAGCAGCAATTTGAATTTTTTCATTAAACTGGATTCAAGATCGCGGAGCTAGTCGGATATAGATGTTTTTGTTATCAGAAGCATTTGATTTGCTTGTTATTACTGCAGGAGATTTATCTGGAGTTGAAGAGGGGCATTTGTAGGTTTCTTTTTGAGTGCTTGCTGACGTGTTGTGGTAGACATAATGATGAACAAAGGAAGTAATAGCTAAGACAAAGGAAATAATTTGTTTTACTGATGACCCGTTCCACTGGCTGAATGAAGAATCACTTGAGAGTTCAAAACTATTTCGATTCAACTAATTGGCAAAAAAAAAACTTTCAGTGTAATATTGAAGAGCTGGTTACAAAATACTTTAACAAACGGGAGCTAACTCTAACACGTCTATTCACTTGACATACTTGTCATCGACCATGGTCATCATTCCAAAAGGCACCACCTATATTGGATCTGAAACCATCTGTGAAAACCCCACTACATTCCTTTCCTGGATCAGTTTCTGACCGAATCCATTCCTGGCACATAGGACATGTCCTGTCCATATGACCAGAGTCAAATGACAGTTGGAGAGCAGGGTCATTAAAGCTTCAGTGCGAGTGGTACTAAAGACTGTTTGTCCTTTGAAAGAGCAGCTTGTCATATGAATAAATGCTGAAGTACGCCTGGTAAGAATATGACTGCACGTAAAACGTCTGGGACCTATATTTTTGTAATCACGACATTTTGTTCTTTCGTGTAATACAAAATTCAACTAGTTATAATATTACTCGTAATACTAAGCTCAGTTGTGGCAAAAAGCTACCAGACTTCCGCATTTGAACATACTTATTCTAGTTCATCATATATGCATACCAATTTTTGCTTATATCTTCACGCCCAACAATTGCTGTGGTATCTAGGCCTATTAGCTTCGTTGGGGAATTGGATGGGAATGCCATTAGGCACTATACGAGTCAGACTAGTCAGCTTCCTCCTACTCGTAAAGTGAACAGCCTCAGAGGATTGAGTGAAAGCCCATTACTAGTGGACCAATTGTCGATCCCGTCTAGGGCTTCCTATGCTTTAGAACAGGTAGTAACCACTGTCAACAACAATGACATGTTCAAACACAAGCATATATGTACGTTAGAATTATTGATAGCGTTAAGCATTGAGTCGACCAACAAGAATCTTCCTAAGTATAAGTTGAAGGTTCAACCACACTCAACCCTTTTTTGGTATTTCAGCTAAAACTTACACCCAAAAATTGCGATATTTTCGCATATTTTATCCTCTGTTTCAAACTCAATTCGGTTTTTCTTTACTTTTCGTATACAAATAAATATTCCTGTCTTCCCCTGAAATAGCCTAAATAGAGGACAAGGACTTCAGATCCATAAGGAAAGCATTTAAGGTATGATGATTTCAATTGGGAAACTATTCGCACAGCACTATGCAGTTTCATACTCGTGTATACTCGTATGTATTTATATGAGTATGTAATTATGAAAATGTATTGCATTTTTTTATATTTTGCTTCTGGGGTTATACACTTATGTAATCTCATATATGCATAATACAATACATACATAAACTTATATATTGGTTTGTTAATTTACATCACTTTGTATTGTGTACAAGGTTCGAGATTTAGCCGTGGGCCAAATGTTGGAGTTACAGATGAAACAATTTAGAAATACTGTACCATTAATGGTTAGTTTGAAAAATGAGGCATTACGTGATCGCCATTGGCGCTTGCTTATGCAAAAAACTGGAAAAGTGTTTGACATGACCCCGGATAGATTCACTTTGGAAAATATGTTCAATATGCAATTACATGAGTACCAGGTATACTGTATAATTTTTGATTTGGTTCTTAATTATTTAGTTTTTGTTTTTATATTTTAGGAAATTGCAGAGCAAATTTTAAATAATGCATTGAAGGAATTATCGATTGAAAAAGGCATAAAAGAAATTGAAGATACATGGCAAATAATAATATTTAAAGTTCACCCTCATTTTAAGGGAAAAGAAGATCGCGGATATAGACTTGGTTCGGTGGAAGAATTGATTCAGACTTTGGACGATAATTCGACAAGCTTACAGTCCATGAGTGCATCGCAGTAAGTTCTATGTTTTTATTTGGATTTATATTATATTTAATATTTAAATTAAAACATTCATGTTGTACATCGGGACGCTATCTTCCTGTTAAAAAATTAGTTTTTAGTAAAACTAGTAATGAAATTTCGATAAACCACGATAAAAAGAGCATTTCTCATGGCATCTGTTATTCGCTTATAAAAAGATTATCAACAACCCGCTATTAAGATCTATACTTTTAATTAAATTCGAATACAGTAACTGCTGGGTAATTTCTGTTCATTTATATGAGTTCTACATTCGTGTACATTCGTGTACATATATACCTATATATATATACATATTTGCTGTTTTACAATAAAAGTCATATTTTTGATTTTATCCTTTTTAACTGAAAATAATAAGAATCGGATGAACATCTTCTATACTCTTATATGTTCTTTAGTGCAGAATATTGATACGTACAAAAACAAAAGCCGAAATGACAGCATTGCTTACTATTTAATACTGTGTACACATAAGACATTTCGCAAAGCTTAAAAAATTGGTACTTTTTATTTTTTCCGATTAGATTTATAGGCCCTTTTCTACAAACGGTGAACAAATGGGAGAAAATGTTGGCCTTAATATACGAAATTGTAGATGAATGGACAGGAGTGCAACGAAAGTGGTTGTACTTAGAAGGAATTTTTGTTGGTGGCGATATTCGAACACAACTTCCCGATGAAGCTAGAAAGTTTGATGATATTGATAAATTATACAGGCGGGTGAGTTCATTCGTTGACAAGCTACTGTTTTCTGTTAATATACTTGTATCTTGAAAATTCTAATTTTTTTTTGATTAAATACCTAAGTAGAGGCTTAACCCAAATTATTTATAATTCATTTAGTTCATTGAAAAGTACCGCAAATTGATATATGTTTTGCATACCATATATTTATATGTACATATGTATATGACAAAAAAGAAGTTGTTGAGAAATCAAATGCAATGTGTATTTGTAAAGAATATTTATTAGTGTACATAATTACGAGTATACACACATATAGGTGTGTATGTTACTCGTAAGTACGAGTATGTGACAATGTACACCTGGATGAATCAAAATTAATTTCAGATGCTGTATACATATATAATAAATGCATAAGAATTACTTTGTTACTTTTATATGTTATGACTACTGGTAATAAAGCATTTTTTCAGATAATGGTAGATTGTGCTAAAAATCCGCTGGTTATTCCAATTTGCTCAGTAGCTGGTCGTTTAGCTGAATTTCAAACTTTGAACTCGGGCTTAGAAGATTGCCAGAAATCATTAAACGAATATCTGGAGTCAAAGCGTCGAATATTTCCAAGATTTTATTTTATATCAACCGATGAATTGCTGTCGATACTAGGCAGTAGTGAGCCAACAATCGTACAGGAACATATTATCAAGGTTTTAGTTATAAGACGATGTCATAAAAAAATTTCCTACAGTGTTCTCTCTTTTTATGCAAATTCTAGATGTATGATAACATTAAATCCCTTAATTTTTCAAAGGATACAATGGGGTTAAGTATTGTTACAGCAATGATATCTTCTGAAGGAGAAACAATGCCCTTTCAAAATAATGGTAAATTGTATTATAAATATAGGCTTTTTTATGAATTTAATATTAAAAAAATTATTTTTCTTTTGAAGTTCCTGTACATGGGCGAGTTGAGAATTGGATGAACGATATTTTAAGAGAAATGAGACATGCAAATTGGTATATTACAAAGGAAGCAATCAAAGAATATGGCAAAAACGGTCTCTCAAGGTATGGTTATTTTATTAGCAATTGACATTTTAAGTTTTTAACAATTAAGCATACAGCAGATACATAGTTAGCTACATATATCTTTTATTTTTTGAGGGTTCAACAAATTAATTTTCTGAATTCTACTTTGTCATTACTAACCATTAATATGGTTGTGGCAAGCGCGTTTTTATCGTAATGATTCATTCTTA
Source organism: Volucella bombylans (assembly GCA_949129095.1). Classification (NCBI taxonomy): domain Eukaryota; kingdom Metazoa; phylum Arthropoda; class Insecta; order Diptera; family Syrphidae; genus Volucella; species Volucella bombylans. The sequence goes on along the minus strand of OX422144.1, from coordinate 172,919,278 downwards.
ACTAGTTTCTTGGTTGATTCTACTTGCATGTAGCATAATATATGTATGCAATATGTGTCCTTTATTAATATTGCAGATTTTTGTTTAATCCCTTTTTGTTATTTTTAATAAAATATTAAGGAATGATTGGATTATGATGTATCAAGGAATGGTAGCTTTGGCAGGAAGTCAATTATGGTGGACTGTTGAGGTTGAAGAAACATTTGCAGCTTTGAAAAGAGGTCAGAAAAGAGCGATGAAAGACTTTCTTCACGCTCAAAATAAGCAAATTGAGCTTTTAGTTTTAAAAGTTCGTTCGGATCTAACTCGAAATGACCGACTAAAATTTAAAACAATTACTACAATAGATGTTCATGCTAAAGATATAATTGAAACGTTTGTGCGTAACAATGTATTAAACGCCCAGGAGTTCGGTTGGGAAAGCCAATTACGATTTTACTGGTTCAAACAATTTGATAACTTATTCGTTGTACAATGTACTGGCCGCTTTAGTTATGGATATGAATATATGGGCCTTAATGGACGTTTAGTCGTTACACCGCTTACAGATAGAATATACTTAACTATAACTCAAGCTCTCTGTATGAATATTGGAGCAGCTCCTGCTGGACCAGCTGGAACTGGTAAGACAGAAACATGTAAGGACTTAGCCAAAGCTATGGCACTACTTTGCATTGTGACAAATTGTGGAGAAGGCATGGATTTTCGGGCTGTTGGGAGTATTTTAGCCGGTCTCTGTCAATGTGGAGCTTGGGGATGTTTTGATGAATTCAATCGTATTGAAATATCGGTTCTTAGTGTCATATCAACACAATTACAAAATATTCGAAGTGGCCTACTCAAGAAATTGAAAATGTTTATTGTAAGTATATATTTTAAACTAGTTCACCTACAAAACATGTATGTTAACTATTAAATATTGTATAAAAATAATATAATTAAGGTTTATGAAAATGTATACAAGTACTATTATTATTACTATAGTTTCATTTTTCATCAAGTTGAATAAGAATAATAACAAAATGAAAAATGAAAATTCACTAATCCACCCATGGCTTTCGACTATCTGTGAAACTGGCTTTAGAATATTCATTATTAAATTTTTTGCTTCTTACCTTAAGTTTAAGGGTTAAGACAGGTCTAAGAAAGTGACTGTCTACTACCTCCGTAGTAATCAACGATACTTGGCCTCGATGTTTTAATTGGCTACCATTTGAACTACGTAGTATTTGTAAATGCTTTTCTTTCAAAAGAAAAATTAAAAAATGGTTATTTGCTTTGGATTTCAGCGAAAATAATAATCTTGTTAGAGTGTTACATAGTTTAACTTTAATAATTTTCTCTTTCTTGTTTAAGTAACTTAACTTCTGTTTTTCAATTTGTATCTTAACTACAATACTTTGCAAATTTAAATTCAAATACAAATCCAATATTGTCACCCCACTATTAAATTCTCTTTTGGTTTTCTACATGCTCCTTACATCCGCCACTAGCTTTATTACTACAGGATGTATCCGTTATATTTCTCATTTTTATATTATGCCTAAGGATGTTTTAACCTGAAATTGTTAACTTCTTTTCATTGAATGAAAAAAAAAGAAAACAATAAAGATCCGTGACATTATTCTGGACGATCGCCAAACGAAAGTTCGCGAATTAGCAGAGCCGTACGGGATGGTAATAAATAATTCCATCAATAACTGCGATTTTTTTTTGTTTTCAATTATGAAAACGTGAGTCGCAGGAAAAAAATTCCGTTTGAAAGAGGAATCATCGGCGAAACAGAAATGGCAAAAACGTTGGGAACTTGAGTGTTAAGTTCTTTAAAAGAAAAAAAAAGGAGATTACGTTAAAAAATAAAATACAAATTTGGTTTTCATATCTAACACGGGTACTTATGAATCCATCCCCATATATGGTATATGAGTATATTTGTGATCAATTTGTCTATATCCGAAGCACAAATAATTCGGCATCCGATGTATTTTGATAATAAGTGAATTTATAAATAATCTAAATTTCGACTGTAAAAGATGATACTCCGGAGCTGATCTAAATAGGTTATAGATTCATAAAAAAAATTCCTGTTCCTTATTTAGAAGATAAATTAAAGGAGGAATATGGAAAAAGTGAAAAAAATGCTTAAAGTGGTGTTGGAATTATTGTGAAAATGAGTTTCATATACAGATATTGTTGGAAATTGAAATAAAACGCTGCGATTTGATGATGGGGAGTTAACAACAACAATTCTAACAACCATGTGATACTACATGTGTATATGTATATGTATAGCCAAAGAATTAAAGTGATCTTTCGTTTTCTTTATTTATTTGTTTTTTGTTTTTGTTATTTTTTGAAGTAACTTGTTTAAGTAAATTAATTTTTTGTTCTTAGTTTTATGATTAAGTTTATTTGGTTTTTGATTATTATCAATTGACTAAAAGTAAATTATAAAAAAAAATTGTTAAGTATTTCATTTCTAGTATGCATTGCATTTCTATGGTACTCTGATATGGAAGTAATAAAGTTAACATTATTTTGTTCATCAGTGTTTGTTTCTGAAGCATTTCCTTCAAAATCCATAACATCGTTAAAAAAAGGCATATATTATGTAAGGCACAGCATACGTTAGCAATTTGAGCGACCTTTAGTGGAGAGCAATGCAATTGAGGCACCCAATAAGCATCGGAATCTGTTTTCGGGGAAACCTATGGTTCTTTCAACGACGTTTCGCTTTACAGAGTGATTTATTATATCAACTTTCTGGGCTATTGGGAATTGGAGTCCTAAAGGGTTTCATTAACCAGGGCACCAATGGATATCTAGCATCACCTTATAAAAATAGCATAGTTTAAAAATGTTGAATTAAAAAGTATCTGTACACACCTACCGTCGCTGGGGAGAAATATTCCATACATGAGAGTCATGATTGGCTCCTTGGAAGTTAGCATTTACGGCTCTAATCCAAATGTTGTAATCGCAAATCTATTACAAAAGAATAAAAATAAAGGAGTTGCTTTGTTTCATGATTTTCTTACAATTAACACGTTAAGGGAATGGTATCTATTCTATTGTAAAATAAATGCTTGTCATCCGTAGGGCTAATTATTTTAACATGTGTCCCATCCACGCAGAATGTTACATCGGGAAATCCTGTTTTTGTGTGAACTTCCACCTAGCTTTCTCTGAATTGTTCTGTTGACATATCCAAGGAAATCCATTTAGTTCACAAGGTTTCCTCGAGAATATTTAAAAGTTCTTGAAGAACATTAGAAAATGTTGACTGTGCCATCGGCGAATCATAATCTTTTCCAACACCATACTGATAAGTTCCCTCACCAAAAAATCTCAAACAAGCTGCTAGTTTCTGTTCAGGGTTCAAAGCATCAGACCGAAAAGCTGGTTGTATTTTCATTTGAATTTCGTTTAAAACAAAACGAAATGAATCTTTGCGTAAACGAAAATTTCTTTTGAAGCTGTAAGTAAAAATTATGGAAGAATCATCTACGAGTACTTTCACAAACTGAAATAATTTGGTTTCCGCTGCATCTGAAAGTTCGAAAGTGGATCAAATATCCACTTTTCAAAAATCTTCTTTTTCTTTGCTTAATGTTCTCTGTTCATATGTTTCTGCTTCCAAAAATATCGCTACGGTATCCATGATTTCGTTTACGATTCGGATACCATGAAGCAAATAAATCATCCCATCGGAACTTTTCTCCGATCGGTTACGATGATAGACATCATAATGGCAGGTTTTACATAATTTACTAAAAGCTGAAATATCATATTATTAACAATATCATATTAGATCTTATATTGTGATATGAAGTAACATTATGGTGTTGTTGAGAGTATATCGATTGCTTAGATGTTTATGATATTGATTCAAATGTCAAATTAGACGAAGTGTTTTGTTTTTGCAAGCGCTTACGCTGGGCTGTATTGCACACTTTTTTATTGGTAATTTCTTTTATCATTTCAATAAATTCTTGATACGAGTACTATTTTTCAGAAGAGTGATGGCCGAATAAGCAATTGGTATGGTAAATTGAAAATTTTGGGATTTCGTTTAATGGGATCGCAGTACATTTATTCTTTGTATGATCTATTCTATGATGTTCTGTGCGTATTCGATGGCTTTCGCGTTGAACCATCCAATAACTCCTGTTAATAAATAGGGAACAGATCAATCGCTTATTTTGAGCAGATTTCCTAGAATTATTTAGGCTATGAATATATTTGCAACTCGTTAATTTTTGATTAAAATAAGCATATTTAGTTCTAACGTCATCAACATATTTTCTGAGTATAAGACAGCTATGTGAAGTCAGTAGTTTGTCTTCGTATTTTGGAGAAATCAGTGTGAACCTGTGGCTTTTGGAGGATATATTTTTAGGAAGGATACAATATTTATCTATGGTATTGGAAAAGATTTTATACTTTTGAGCCAGAAGTTCGAGAGCGTACATGTATAAAGTAAATCGCTACACCGATCTGCTCGTTTTATTTTGGCCCATGGAGCCATTCATTAACTTGATTCACTTAGGAAACATTAGAATATATAATACTGAAAAGAGATATTTGCTGTTTCATTAATGTATAGTGTACGGTTGAAAAAAAATCAAAAAAGCCAAATGCCAAACTAGTGAGATAAATATCTATTTTAAAGCTATTTGGAGACTGAGGTATACAAATGGTATTCAACTTTTATTAGAAGATACTTGAAGTAAATGGGTGGTGTTCATTCAGCCAACACATCATTTCATAAGGTAGATGTTATTGTATTCGTTTTATGCAGACGGGATCGAAAATTAACTTTTCTCTTAAAGGCACCGATGGCATTTTTATCCACTTTTGATAAAATTCATGTTTTTGTAGGACATGGACTACAAGGATCTTGCACAGTGGTTTTCAGAGCAGTGTTTATCTTGAGATGTATTTATTTTAATTTTGTTCTTAGTTCAAGGAAATAGTTTCAGGCGTTCACACAGGATCTAGATACGAGATAGGATAGGTAGATAGGATCTTGTTCGTGATATTGAAGCGTTATCGGTCTTTATTCAAATCCTCTGTGTTGTTTTTCTGTTTTTTTTTTTGTGTTTGCTAAGCAGTGCGACCTCATTTCAGCAAGTACACAGAAAAGTTTTTCATGTGATTTCCATTCGTATTCTAATAATAGTAAGAAAAAATAAAACAGCATTAAACTAAAAGGGCATATACAAATTAGACATTTATTCTGAATTGAAGCAACTATTTTGTTCATATGGCATGTAAAGATGCTTTTGAAATACATATGTATTTTAAAATTAAGACGACAACCGTCTCATTCAATCTTGCTGCTTTACCTTTTATATTGCATAAGTATGAAGGTTTTTTATTATTATCTTGATATCTATTAAACTCTACAAACAATGTTATCCTTAATATTAATTTTTAATACATATGTATGTATTTTGTCTTTAATAAATAAGTAAAACGATTTTAATGAGTACTTATAACAAGATATGAAGAATTGATTATCCAAAAGGTCGAAATTAATTTTGTATTTATTTTCATCATACATAATATACAGAAATACCGAACAGAATAATGATATTTGTATACACAAGTGCATATTCGTATATACATGTATACATACATGCATATATAATTATTAGAGTAATTTTGTTTTAAATAAAAATAATGTATTAGATTATACATATTAAGAAAGTAATCGCTTTAATTTTTTTGTACTTCGCTTAATATAGTTTGAAGGAGTAGAAATTGCTCTTGATCCGAAGGTTGGGGTGTTCATTACCATGAATCCAGGATATGCAGGACGAACGGAACTTCCCGAATCTGTGAAAACTTTATTTCGACCTGTGACTTGTATTAAACCTGACCTTGAATTGATTTGCCTGATTTCTTTGTTTTCGGACGGTTTCCTAACATCAAAGGTATGTCATAAGAAATATAATCCACTTTACTGCCAGAAGACTAATGGTTTAATTAATAAAATTGCAGGTTTTAGCTAAGAAAATGACGGTTCTTTACAAATTAGCAGAGGAGCAACTTTCAAAGCAATGCCATTATGATTGGGGACTTCGTTCGTTAAACTCTGTCTTACGAATGGCGGGCGTAATGCAAAGACAATGTAGTGAGTTGCCGGAATCAGTTATCCTTATGCGCGTTCTGCGTGATATGAATTACCCCAAATTTGTTTTTGAAGATGTGCCATTGTTTCTTGGTTTAATTAAGGTAAATTTGTAAGCATCTATTTGCTTGTATTTCCTTCTTATATGTTTTAATTTAATTTTTTACTACAATTGCCATTTATATTTATGCCACTAATAGATTTTCAAATGAATATTTTCTTCTACTTATACAGGATTTGTTTCCGGGTATTGATTGCCCTCGTATTGGATATCCGAATTTTAACAACGCTGTTCAGCATGTTTTATTAAATGATGGCTATATATTGATCTCGGATCAGGTAATTTATAGAAATCTATAATAAACATTCTTCCCACCTCGTATACAATCCGTTTGAGAAACAATTTTATTTGTTTAGAAAATTCGACCAAAATCAAAATCATAATATATCGGTAAAAAGTAAAAAGTACTACCTATCTAAGAAATTAAATATTTTCCTAGGCGTCACAAAAAAGCTTTTCTTAATTGCAGAGTTCAAAGTGGGTCTCTAAAAAATATAACGCCTCAGTCTATTAACTGAATTTTATAAAATAAATAAAAATTTAATCAATTCATTACTTAACGGAAATTTTTTTCAATAAAATTAAATAGTACATTTTGTCAGTCCACAGTTGATATGTTTAGAGTTTCTTGTATTTTTTGGAAGATTTGTAAGTGATAATAAGAGACTCCATGAAATATAACCCGTAAACTTAAACGTCGCTATAAAACCAGCGAAAGTAACATATTTATTAACTATGGTACATTTTATCATTAAACTATTATGTTATTAGGGATCTAAAGCAAATTTCTGTATTTATCAGTTTCAGTTTTAAATGCATTTTATTTTCTTAACACTAATTCTTACATTCTAACACAAAATGCTTAAATGCTAACTTACAATTACTTAACAATCTTATGCTAACTTACTGGCCCCACACAGGCGCTCTAAGTTACTCTATATTCTTATAACTATGTCTTTCGACTTTATTTACATTTCTGTATTTATAGGAGGACAAAGTTGTACAGATATACGAGACAATGATGACACGACATTCAACAATGATTGTTGGACCTACAGGAGGAGGAAAAACCGTCGTTATAAATGCCTTAGTCAAGGCACAGTGCCATCTAGGGCTGGTAACTAAATGTGTTACTTTAAATCCCAAAGTGAGTGATACCACATTTTTTACTGTAAACGGTATGTAAACGAAATAAAGTAATTACTTTTTGATTGAAAGTTGAAAGCTATAAAAGTATTGCTAAGTTTATACTCAAACTTAATAACCTTAGAATAGAAGTAGATAGAGGAGCTGTCTTACAGTTACAAGTTTAATTTGAGCTAGTTACTCACGTATGTATGTACAATATATATGTAAGTAACTTGGAAACAACTTATGAACTAAATTCTCCCAACAAAAATTTTAAATCACTTGCTGCCATTCCAATCGAATAAAAAAAATTAACTTTCATTTCCATTAAGCGATTTAAGAAAGCTCCTTTAACATTTTTTCTTTGAATCTGTTCCAACTTTTTTTGTGTTTGGTAATATAATAATAATTCAGAGGTCCTGTCGACGTAAACCACTATCCAAAAAAGTGCTTACGTAACTTAAACTTTCTTCTAACAAACAAATGCATTTTATGTAAAACACCTACGAGTATATGTAGTGTAAATGTTCCTGTAAGTCACTTCTGTAACCTAGAGTTTACTCAGGCGAGTTAAACTACAGATGCATATGTACACGAGTGAGCGAACTAGTGACCAACTAGTAGCTTTAATTTAACAAGCGAATTAGGCTGCTTGTTACCCTGCTAATAATTTCGGGTTTGTTTGTTGCTTTCTCTTTTTTGCTACTAAAGATGTTGTTATTTTAGGATTTTCTTTTTTTTTTGAATTAGTAGGTATATTGCACAGACGATTTTTTTTTTCACTTTAGGTATGGAAATTTTGAAATAACATACTTATTGTAGGATAGATTCGGTTGTATACTTGGTTTTCTGCTTCGAATTACGACCGAGTTAATAAAAATTAATTTATCCACATAGTTCTCCTTATCGTTCGTCTATTTTCTTGCACTTCGGCGTTTTCAACTCCTTCTAGTGCGTCCAACCGCAAAATTTGTTTCATTTTTATCCTTTTAAGCAGCCTACTCGGAGACAAAATTCATCTGCTATTAAAGCTAATAGTTTGCCACTCGCGTAGCGAGATATTGTAACACGTGTAAACACTACAAGTTTAACTTGTGTGTGTAAGCCCTAGGTCTACTTACCAGTAAAACATAAAGAAAAAAACACTTAACACCATGATACTACCCTCTTAGTTTAACTCGCGTGTGTAAGCCCCAGGTAAGACTAACAAATACAGTGTAATCCTGCACTAAGAAAGAAACAAGTATTGTATTAGCAGAAATAAAATATCTTTTTCAGACATTGAAAATAAAATATGGACGTACTAGTATCTTATGATACTCGTAATTTTTTTATAAAACTTAAAATGTCTCGTGTGCTTTCAGGCTTTTTCAGTGATTCAATTATATGGATATTTAGATATAAATTCAAGAGACTGGGTAGATGGACTATTTTCGAATATATTTAGAGAAATGAATAAACCAACTACTAAAGAGGTAAGTGAAACAAATATTGAAATATTGATTTAAACAATAAATTTAATAATTATTTTCCTCCATACGAGTATAATATAATACGTATTTGTATAATATATGTATATCGAGATATATTATCTACCAATATTTACAAATTTTCGTTTTCAAACAAATGGGAAGTTGCTCTACCTGTAAAAAATTTTATTTCAAAGATTAAAAAGATGATACAATAAAACTAATCAAACTAGTGTTCATATTTGTCGTATATAGGAGCGTCGATATGTTTGTTTCGATGGCGATGTCGATGCACTCTGGATAGAAAATATGAATTCAGTGATGGACGATAACAAACTTCTTACCTTAGCGAATGGGGAACGGATAAGATTGGCAAATCATTGTGCATTATTGTTCGAAGTAAATGCTATTTGCTTTTATCTGTTGTATTCTTCTTCTATATATATTTTTGTATGTAGGTAGGAAATTTGTCATATGCTTCTCCTGCGACTGTATCCCGCGCTGGAATGGTGTACGTTGACCCAAAAAATCTTGGATACACTCCCTATTGGCAAAAATGGACACTGTCACGACCTGAATCTGAACGACAATTTTTACAAGTAATTTGAGTTGAAATGAAAACCTTATTAAAGATACATACGATTACATAGTCTTGTATATGTATATCCAATGTTTATCAGGAAATCTTTGATCGACTTATGACACCAACAATAGCATTTTTGAAAGAAGGAGTTGACGGTACACAGCAAGGGGAGCCTTTAAAAACAGTTATATTACAAACAGATCTAAATATGGTTGTACAATTTTGCAACTTATATAGTGCAACATTTCCATTTATGTTAAAAACGGAGGACTCTGATCAACCTCTTATTCAATACGATTTAGCAATTCTAGAGTGTGGTTTTATTGAGGTAAATTAATTAAAAAATCCTTGAAAAAACCATGTAAAACAAATCTTTATATTTATTCGTACATCAATTAAAATGAAAGTACTCGCATTCTATATAAATTAGTAAATAATACATTAAAATATTTATTAACACTTGTAAATTAAATAATCTCATAGTGTATGTATGGATCATTGGGTGCTTGTTTATTTGAATATGAAAGAATCCGCTTTGATGAATTTGTAAAAAGAAATTCAGGACTGATGCTAGTCGAGGACTCAAAAGCCAAACCAGCAACTGAAGGTCAGCTCCCCATTTCAAAGCCTACAATTTTCGAGTATTTTTATGATCATCAAGCAAAAGTTTGGACTGCATGGGAATGGATTATTCCGATATATCGGCATGATCCTAAAATAAAATTCAGTGAAATCCTTGTATCTACTATTGACACACTTAGAACCAACAAGATATTGCATCTAAGTAATCTGGTACGTAGGTTCGCCTTCTTCTTTGTTGAAATATAATTGTTTTTATTTGCCTAGAAAAAACGTCCTGTACTTTTAATAGGTGATGCAGGCTGCTCAAAAACAGCAATTATAGCAAAATACTTAAGAGATTTGGATTTCAATAACCACGTAAATTATTTCTTCACCAAACGCTTACATTTCTTTATTGTTCATTGTAATTCATAATCGCAGATTATTCTGAATGCAAATTTTTCTTCACGAACAACTTCTCTTGATGTTCAAAGGATCATTGAAGCTTCTGTGGAAAAACGTACCAAAGATACTTATGGACCGCCAATTGGAAAACAAATCGCATGTTTTATAGACGATATGAATATGCCACAAGTAGATGAGTAAGATAGTACAATAATATATAAAATTTTGTATATGATTTTTGATTGTAATTTATGCAATTGTTTCGAAATTTTACATAGATTTATTTTGTATTTCAAAAAAAGAACAAGTATTTAAGTAGTTTCATTTTAAATTATGGGACAAGCTTTATTAGATACGGAATAGTATAACATTGTTAAGCGAATTTCATGATGCATGTTTGTATAAGGTGTTTTTTTTTGTTTCAGGTCGATTTGGTTTGGCTGTCATTTATCAATTCGTCATATATGAAGCCGTACAGATATATATATGTATATATAATATATAATAATAATTTATTATGGAGCATCTAATAATATTTTATTTAAATAAATGTATAGTTATAAATACGCAACGAAAACTGAGGGACTTGTTTTAATGTTGCCAAGCAAGTCAGCAATTCAGTTTCGAAAATTTCAGCACTAAGAGATAAAGCAAAGTATGCGCGATAACGTAGCCAATGAACGATCGAAAATATTGACCTAGTGAGGTAGAGTATTTGTGAATGTACCTTGAAGAGGACAGTGAAATTTCGTGTATTCACCATTTATTGGTGAGACTAAATTATTAGGGTAAATTGACATCTCACGGGATTTTAATTGCCTGAAAAAAATAATGTCTTTCGGACACGGTTGCCATAATATTTATACATTGTTGTGACAGACATTGTTGTGACGTTAGAAGCTCCATAATAAAATGTTACCGACAATTCTACCCGACTCTTCAATAAAAGCTGACAAATGACTGTCAACCCAAAATGGTAACCAAACAAAATAAGCCTGCAACAGAAAACGCATAATATACGAGTATAATATAATACAGGCTGATGTTCAGTTTCAGTTCACAATAGTCGAATTAATTAAAAGTTATTTAAGATTCCTTGTGTTATATAGTGATAAGACAAGTATTTATATGTTACGAGCGAGTTAATATAACAAGTATCAAATCTTTTTGTTGCATTATAACGAAAAATCATTAGTTATTTTTGAATATGTAAAATTTAATAGGATACAAAGCTGAGTAAAGTCCAATTAAATTCAGCTCCCAATTCTAAAATGAAAATTTTGAATTTATTTTTCGAATAAAAAACTTATGAAGAACTTATGTATTGTAAGTTGTTGATTGTCAGAGTTAAATTTTAGATTCATTTCTTCAATTCTTCTTTCTACAATACACGATAAAAAAGAATTGCAGTCGTATACATGTACCTATACATTGCCTTATACTACATATTCTTGTATTCCTTTTTTATTTATTTATAATTCTAACTATTATAACGTACATATTTTATGTTTATTTTCATTTTACCACTTGTTTTATTATTCTGTCTACATGTTATATTAACATTTATATATGCATGTATATGTTATATTTTAATTATTTTTTTTTTATTTGTCAGATACGGGACACAGCAACCTGTAGCTCTGCTAAAACTTTTGTTTGAATTTGGTGGAATGTTCGATAGAGGAAAGGATCTTCATTGGAAAAAGTTTAAGGATTTGACATTTTATGCAGCAATGGGATACCCTGGTGGAGGACGAAATGAAATAGATTCCCGATTTATATCAATGTTTTCTGTATACAATGTGATTTTTCCAAATGAAGATTCTCTCAAACTTATCTACTCTTCAATTTTACAAGGTCATTTGGTTTGCAACAATTTTCCGGAAAACCTTCATAAAATTGCTGATATCGTGGTTCAACTTACTCTTAGTTTGTTTAAGGTTTGTTTCGTTTATTATTCAAAATCTGAGGGTTAAAAATACTATATACAATTTAGTTGTGTTCCCAATACATTTTCTAGTTCTACTTAATTCTATTTCATTTTTGGGTTTCTTATTTGACAAATAGCTTTGATTCTTTTAATGTTGGTTTGAGAAACTGTTCATCCTGTTCAGCTATCATTTCATCCAAAATACTATTAACCTTAAAACTGTGTGAAATATTTTTTTCTTAAGATCTTCGTTAGCATTGTAAAGTATAATAAATATAATAAATATTAGACCTTCATTTGGGTTAGAATCATTAGAATCAGCAATAATATATTCCACACCTAATTTGTCCTTGCTGTATTCTGAAAGAATATGTAGTAATTGAATTTGCAATCTGTATTTGAAAGCCGCCATACGCTTCTAACTTTGCAACATACCATGACCACCTTTCGTGTCTCCTCGAACTCGTTGCTCTTAAGTAGTTTTGTGAGATCCGAGAAAAACTGCACAATTCGTTCATCTTCACGTTGACAACGGGAAAAGAAAAAATAACGCTCATATCCTACATTCGATCTAGAGACGCAATACACATACTCGTATATGAAAAGCTTCAGAGAAGTTATTCATATTTTTGTGCTTCGTTTTTAATGGCAGGGTGTTAAAAACTTCTATAGCTTTGTTCACCCGCATACAACAGAAATTATGTAACTTCAGCACTTACTAAATGGGATTTAAAACCATTGTTAATATTACACCGACGTAATGTTTTCTTCTTTAAATTATTCGGTCGCTTTTTCACCACAATGGGGAACAATTGCTAGTAGCATTTCCCTCTTTTCAAACCTTGACCCGTAACATTCATCGGACTGTGAATGCTCATCAATTTACTCTCAAGCCTACTTTCTTACACATTTATGTATGTACTTTCAAATAATGTATCGTGGTTCTTTCCTAAGCCTTTCAACTCGCTTATGGAATGCCCTGCCAAGCTCTACGATTTTTCTAATTTCATAATTTTCATTTGCCTGCGCTGTGTGCAAACTTTTTAAGGGTACGTGGGTACGTCTCTTGAGTCCGCGACAATAATAAAAAAAATAACTTATATACCTTCGATTTCATAGATTTTTTATAACATATGTCAGTGTTTACTCGTAGATATCCCACATATTTTTAAATTGTTTCCATTTTTTTTTCTATTGTCGTGAAAAAATATATTTAATAAATAATTATGATGAAGTAAAGAAGAAAGAGGTCAGGAAGTAATGTGTATAAAATTGTACTCAGCTCTGTCATATATCATACATACGAGTATCATTGTTTTATCCAATTCGTCGATGTTGTGTTTTGCATCCTGTTGACAGCATATACTTGGTTTTGCCCTTATTCACAGTTTAATAATTTTTTGCCGCTTCTTTGCTAAGTAGCCTTGTTATACTTTGCTTTGCTTTATTTTGGTCGGATGAACGAACATTTTGGTATTCATCGCAAAAGTTGAATGAGCCATTCTGCTTGACAGCGGAGTTTGGGTCGTACTCGCCATTTAAAGGTTTGCAGAAGTGCTTTTCCATAATGCTCAACACTAATTATGATTCTATTCTTACATTTCCGTTCTCATATCTAAGGATTTCTGTTTGGGTCTTGTTGGCCTGACAAATTCATTTTACCTATTAATGTAGGTTCCGAACATGGTTCCTGGAGAAACACCTTTCATTTTTTCTTCCCGGAGGAGCCGATGTTCCTCCCTATTTCCTTGCTCGGTGAGGAGACGGGAAGCTCTCGTCCTTCTATTCGGCACCACTTCATAGGCAAGTTCTTTTGCTGCATGTGCTTACCTGCATTCTTTACCAAAACGGGGGTTTCGTGGGTGTGGTTCTTTGCATCAATGTCACTGATCTTTGATCACTTAACACAGGTTGTAAAGGCATTGACGAGAATTAAAGGGATTGCACCCGTTTAACGTTCAACGTTAAATCTTCTCCCAGTATTTCTCCAATGTTGTGGCATCTAAGATATAAGTAGATGTACCTTTGCTGAAATTAGTTAGTGGTGTGAGGCTAAATTGACAGCTTGGATTATTCAGGCATCTGTAATGCCCATGGCAACGTGATCAATTTGATTGGCTGTTTTATGGCCAGGTGAACATGTCCCTTCTCGAATATTGGAGTGAGGAACCATGTGCTAGCTATATTTATATTCTGCCGCAGCAAAATCAATTATCCATTGTCCGCTTCCAGGCTTGGCGTCGTATTGGTTATCTTTTCCGACTGCACTATCAAGGATAGTGCAGTATCAATCTCTTTGAAATTCGTGTACCTTATTACATCTTTCTGCTATTCAGTCCTTTCTTACAAGAAAATTAAAGTTTTGCTACTCGTATATCCTCCTGCTCAAAATCTGAGCTTACAAGTTTGGTAGGTTAGGTTAGGTAAGAGTGGCTGTTGGAAATACCAACCCACTTAGGCCTATTGGCCCATTGTGATGCCACGTGGATCTATGATCTTCTTACTACTGGAACCAGTTTGAGCTTATAATAAAGCGTAGGAGACTGTTAACGTCTATTTTTAATAGATCGTTTAGGTCGTTGTAGAAGAAAGCTCCTAGATGAAGCTTCCTTTTCTGAGAGAGAGCTGGGCATGTGCAGAGTAGGTGCGGGATTGTCTCCTCCTCTTCCTCGTCCATGCAGCTTCTACAGAAATCGTTAGTAAAAGCGCCAAGCCTTCTTGCGTGCTTGCCTATGAGGCAGTGTCCGGTAATGACACCTATTATGGCGCTGAGATGTTTCCTATCTAAAAGGATCAGACACTTAGATCGACTCAGATCCAGCCTTGGCCAGATCTGTTTGGTCGCTAGACATGTTTTTCCAGCAGTCCACCTAAGGTCTGTTCTTTTATTGGCATCTAGCTTTAGTGTTAGTTTGCACGTAGTGATTGGTATACCTATACTACCTTTGTCTGGTAGGATAGGTAGAGTGGTTCCAATTTTGGCGAGTTCATCGGCTCTGCAGTTCCCTGGAATGTCTCTGTGGCCCGGCACCCAACAGAGGTGAATGTTGAACTGCTCTGCCATCTCCATGAGAGATGATCGGCATTCAAGGGCAGTTTTAGAACACAATGAGACCGAGTCCAGGGACTTGATGGCGGCCTGACTATCCGAAAATATGCGGATATCCTTTGCAGATATCACGTTTTTCTTCAGCCAGGACAGAGCTTCTTTAATCGCCAAAATTTCCGCCTGGAACACGCTACAGTGATTTGGAAGGCGGAAAGAGAGGCTTAGATTTAGCTTATCTGAGAAAACACCGCCACCAACTCCGCTGTCGGTTTTAGATCCATCTGTGTAGAGATGGATTGACTTGTCCTCCATGAAAGCATCCTCCTCCCAGAATGATCTAGAGGGGAAGCTTACATGGAAGTTTTTGTCAAACCAAAGTTCAGGTGTAATCGGTGTTCTCTGTGATTATTCCTAATGTATTAAGAATGTTGGCGTGGCCTAATGAATTATTTGTCCACTGTTTAGTCGCTTTAAGGCGAATAGCTGCAGTCGCAGCTACTTCCTTGCTAAAAATGTCGAGGGGTGTCAAGTGAAGCAGAATATCTAATGCCGCAGAGGGGGTAGACCGCAAGGCTCCGCTTGTGCATAGACATGCTGTTCTTTGGACTCTGCTTAATTTAATGCGGTTGACTGCATTTTCCAAGGCCGTCCACCAGACAACCACCCCGTAAGTAAGTATCGGTCTTATGACCGAGATGTATAGCCAGTGGGTTATGCGAGGTTGAAGGCCCCATTTGTTCCCAATGGCTTTCTTGCAAGAGAATAAAGCTATTGTAGCTTTATTGACTCTTTCTTGAATGTTAGGTTTCCAGTTTAGTTTCCTGTCAAAAATGAGACCCAGATATTTTGCTGTATCGGAGAAAGCTAAACTGGTACCGTTTATTGAAGGAGGGTCTATGATTGGAATTTTATATTTCCTAGAAAAGAGGACAAGATCAGTTTTATGGGGGTTTATTCCCAATCCACAGCGATCTGCCCACCAGGTTAATATATTAAGATTTACTTTGAGGAGTTCTTTAATGGTATTTAGATGTTTTCCTGAGACGGCTATGGCAACGTCATCCGCATAGGCAATCACTCTGCTACCACCCGCTTCCAGGTATATCAGTAGTTCGTTAACCACTAAGTTCCAGAGAAGGGGGGAGAGGACACCGCCTTGCGGCGTACCCCTACTGACATATCTTTTAGCAGAAGTCTCACCCAGTTTGGAGTTGATTATCCTGCTTGTTAGCATTAGATTAATCAGCTCCCCAAGTGAGCCGTCTACCTGCAGAGTTGACAGCGCATTCGTGATTGCGGATGTGTTGACGTTGTTAAAGGCGCCCTCTATGTCTAGGAAAGCAACCATTGTGTACTCCTTATATTGTAGGGATCGTTCGATGTGGCTAGTCAGAGAGTGCAAAGCCGTTGCCACCGACTTTCCTTTACAGTAGGCATGTTGAGCCGTAGACAGAAGTCTTGGATCAACTTTAGCTCGAATATGGATATCAATCAGTCGTTCTAAAGTTTTCAGAAGGAATGATGATAGACTTATAGGTCTGAGGTCCTTTGGGACTACATGAGAACATTTTCCAGCTTTGGGAATGAATACTACATTGACTTCTCTCCATAACAGTGGAATGTGGATAAGTTCTACACAGCTCCTCATAATATTTTCCAACACTGGTAGAATAATATCTGAGGATCTCTGTAGCTCGGCAGGTATAATACCGTCCGGACCAGCAGACTTGTAT
Source organism: Volucella bombylans (assembly GCA_949129095.1). Taxonomy (NCBI): domain Eukaryota; kingdom Metazoa; phylum Arthropoda; class Insecta; order Diptera; family Syrphidae; genus Volucella; species Volucella bombylans. The sequence goes on along the minus strand of OX422144.1, from coordinate 172,902,223 downwards.
GGTTTGAAGCTATGAAGCGCCCAGAGCAGTTTGTCTCTCGTAATCAGACTATGAATTTTGGTCACGGTTGCAGTAGGCTTGTTTGGGCTGCTACTGGCCGCGAGTTGGGAGCTACCCGGAAAGTGGGTGTCCAGAAGCAGGTTGAGTGATTCATCACTTGAGGTTGTCCAAGAGCCATCGGTTTTTTTCAAACAGCTGGGCATCATAGGATTTGTGGAGAGGATTTTTCTTAGCCGCGAAGCCTCAGAGGTTTCTGTAATTTTGTCGCAGAATGACCTCCAGGATTTTCGCTTTGCCTTCCTCAGTTCTTTTTTGTATAATTTGAGGGATTCTTTATATGAGTCCCAGTCGGTCACTTTTCTTGTGCTTTTTGCTGCGTTGAAAAGTTTTCTGCAGGTGTTTCTGAGCAGTCCTAGTGCCGATGTCCACCAATGTGGCTTTTTGTTGCCTCTTGGTTGAATAAGAGGGCAGGAAGCGGCCATAGCCTTATTGAGAGTCAGAGTAAATTCCCTGACTTCCATGTCGAGCTCATTGGTGTCACGCGGGGGACTTGATAGTTTAGAGGATATCGTTTCCGACAGTATTCCTCTATATTTTGTCCAATCAGTTTTCCGGTAGTTCCGGAAAGCTGGTTGGCTGGGGGGAGCATCACTCAGACTGAATTGGATGTATCTATGGTCTGAAAAGGAGTGTTCAGACGATACCATCCAGTTTGTTAGCCTTTGGGTGATGCTGTCGGAGACAAGAGTAATATCTAATACTTCTTGTCGGTTTTTTGTTATGAAAGTGGGCTCATTGCCAATATTGCAAATTAAGAGGTTAGTACTTAAAATATAATCTAAAAGTGACTCACCTCTATCATTGATGTCGGTACTGCCCCATACCGTATGATGTGCGTTAGCGTCGCATCCGATTATGAGGCCAGTTTTTTGCCTTCCCGCTTCCAGTACCATCCTTTCTAGGTTATCACCAGGGAGAGGGCCCACTTGGTCGTGGCCAAGGTAAGCCGATGCCAGCCAGTAAGAGCCTTTGGCAGTTTCTAATCTGGCAACGGTTAGGTCGGGGTCACTGAGGTTGAGAAGTAGAAATACATTAAGGCTACGTTTCACTAATATACAAGTTCTAATCTTACCTTTGTCTCTTGTATAGAGCGGAACGTATGAGGGTGTCCTAAGTCCACGAACCACGCCTTCTGCAATCCATGGTTCCTGGATTAGAATTATGTCTTCTGCGCTTTTGGAAAGACGCAGAATGAGTGCGGCCGAAGCCTTTTTTGAGTGGTGGAGATTAATCTGGAGAAACCGTATCATTGCTACAGTCTTCCAGAGTCGCCTCCACCACGGTGTTGTTGAGGTCCTCCGATTCTGAAGATGTGCCCAAGAGCTCATCTTCTATCTCTGATCGTGTAGAACCTCTGATTGCTTCGTCATCGGTTTCCATTTCCGACAATGTATCAGAAGAGGAGACCGACGGCTTGGTAGTCACCTCGGACAGATTGGAGTCGTCGCTATCCAATTCGGGAAAGGATATCGACGCTCCAAGATCCAAGGTTGTGATATCAGGTGTTAAAGGAGGAGGAGGTTGCTTATCAGCATCCAGCTCATCCTTTTTGTACACCCTTAAGTGAATGGACTCGAATCCGAACCGAATCATGCCTTTCGTCTGCGCCAGAGGATTAAGGGATTCCTTATTGATCACAATTAACGCGCATCTATAAGAACCCCTTAGTTCCTCCAGTTTCGCGACTTTCCAGTCATGAGTCGGAAGAGTCGGGTTGCTGAGCCGGATGATTTCCAGGATATTTTCTGGAGAGGAGGGTTCGGCTGGAATCCAGGTACGAGTTCGAGGTCTACTAGGAATGTCTTCCTTAGATACGACCTCGAGTTTTGCACCTGGCCAAACCTCTCCTAAACCATCGATGGCCTTGGTGAAGAGATCGAGAGATCTCTGGTTGGAGCAAGCGATGAGCTTGACATGGCCTTGGTGCCAGCCAGCGTCGCTTGTGATAGGAGGTGGTCCTGGGTTCTCCCGCATGATGGCCAAGAAGTTGGGTTTTGGTAGCCGCGACAAGTCCGTGGCTTGCCACAAACTTGCTGCTGCTAGGGGTGGATGAGGTGATAGAACCATGGCCTGCCACAGTCCTAACACTTCCTGAATTCTTATTTTTTTTGGCTTGTCCCTTTTGCCTTTAGAGGATGGCGCACCATGGCCTGCCACAGTTTTGCCTCCTCTCGGCAATGCAGGAGCCTTGCCGGTAGTCGGTGTAGTCACCGTTCCACCGCCCGGTAATGAAGGAGTACCGGCCTCGGTTTTTGTTTTTTGGTTTTCCATTAGTGGTCCCACGAGTAGCGGAGAAAGGAATGTCCATCTGTACAGAGATCCGCCATATACAGATAAGGCTAGCTAATCCGGAGGTCGCCAGGTATTCGGATACTTCGTTCGCGACTGAGCTATTTTTGGAGATACTGGGCCCTCAGCCAGGTTGATCTTCGGCACGGGTCGTATAACACCTTGATCCGGCCCAGGGGAATGATGGAGTGCTTTTTCGAGTTGGGGAGGGGGGGGGAGCATCCTTTGGTTTCAGGACTCGTCTGGAGAATTTCTTCTCGAGATTCATTGACCCTACTCAGCCTCTACAACTCGACAAGTTCGATGCTCGCGGTAGAAGAACAAGTTTGGTAAGTCCAGACCAGTTTTATGACACGACGGGACCTACCACGAGAAGGTAAAATATGCGCAGTCATAGTTACAACACTGGGAATCGATAGGTACAACATCCGGCCACTAAGTGGTCATTCAAAATTGAAAACTTGTGATGAGCAATGTATTGTGTTTCAACTAAACGGCCAAAATCCATACGCAACTAATTTGAGGTTTTTCTTATATTTTTTGGCTGGGAATGGATGGAGCGCACAGTGTTTTACAAGATGACTTCCTTAGTATTTTTCCTGAAATCCGATCAAAGACCGTTTTGAAAATTACTTCTTTTTTTGAAGGGTTAGCCCTATTTTTTTTTAATTCGGTATTTTAGATCTCAAACCAATGTGCATAACGTTGAAATGGCGAAACATAATATTGCGTAATTCTGCCACCTAACAATCCTAACGATTACAATTTAAGCTTATATTCAGGAACAGATTTCTTTAAAGTGTAAAATAATAAACATTTTCTGCAAAAGTTTAAAACACGATTGTCTTTTAATCTTTAAATGCTTATGTACTTGTATTTATGTTAACATAAGGTTTTTATGTATTATATTTATAATTTTTAAATCCATAGATAACAATTAGCGCGCTGCCACCAACGCCTTCAAAATTTCATTACATATTTAATCTTAAGGACCTGTCGAGAATATTTGGCGGGATGCTTCAAATACATCCAAACTACTTCACTCAAGCAAGAGAAATAATACGAGTTTGGCGGAATGAATTTCTTAGATGCATATGCGATCGCCTTATAACTGAAACTGTATGTACACTCATTTATATAATATAATGTTTGCTTGCATCTAATTATTTTTTTTTACGCTAAGGATAAGAATTTAATTAATACGCATCTCAACGCCCAGATAATAGAGACATTTCCTGCGACATTTGAACAAGATGAAGGATATGCAATACCGAAAATACCTTCAGCTTTAGAAGGTCTTAAGGAAGTAAAAGTCGAAGTAACAGGTAAAGGTAGTCCACATTTCGGACAAACCATTTCTTTCTTAATTTACTCATTAAGCTATTTTATTGTACATGCGCAAGCAGAAAGCTAATATATCATTTTAAATAGAATGTATTGACGAACTAAACTTCCCTTAGTCTGACGTTTTCTGATTATTAAATTCCCATGAATACGCGTACATTTATTTATCAAGATATTGATTTTTTAACTGACCGACCGTAAAACAAATAATTAAATGATTAATAAAAGGCATATCACGATAGATCTTTCACCGGCGAAAAGGGGAGAAGTTGCTCTGGGTTCATGAGTTTAACCTTTATTTGAAACCTAGCATGGAATAAGACAAATTAACTTCAAACAATACATTTTATTTTTGTGCTGACATAATCTCGCATATAACATACTCGTGTGTATACTTTATCTTAATTTCATACTACAATATTACGTAGCACCATAAATATTGGATCGTTTTATATCGTGGATTCTGAAAAGCGTTGTAGCATTTCTTGTATCACACGACTGTCTAAATTTCCCATATATATTCTTTCTACACGGTATTAACTCCATCATCGTCAGTTGTTAGGGCTTCTCGTATTATTTGCAATAAAAAAAATATGGCAGCAAAAAATGTTTGTCTAAAAATTAATAAAATTACTTTTTATAAAGGCTCAATGGTGTTGAATTGAAAAATGAAGAAAAAACGCAGTTTGCTAAATAAATTCTATATAAATTGCATACTGATCTAATGAGTTAAAGAGTGTTAGCTAAAATTTCATAGAATGTGTACCTTTAAGACTTATCAATTAATAAATTAAAATTAATTAATAAAATAAATTATTAAATTGATTACTAAGCCGTCAATTTAAATACTTTTGTGTAACTTGTTAATTATCCATGTTATAATCAAAATACGCCCATTGATTTACTCTGTGATATATGGTTTGTTACGCCATATCGATTCAAATGGGATATGTCAAATTTGTTTGAATTATACGTGTTTGAGTAGACGCATTTTCAGATAGAATCGAAGACTTTATATTTCTGTAATAGGAAAGCAAAGTTTATCAGATTTAGAAGGGTATTCGCGTTCAACCACATATCGATTTAAGCCAGTTGATATGGTTTATTTTTAGTTCTAAGGGAATGTAATATATTTTGTGGTTGGAGGTTAAAAGCGGTTCTTAACAGCTATCTTTGCCTTTTGTTTTTTTTCTGAGTTTAGGGGGAGTGCGACGAATTGGTCGCAACTAAGACACTTCGTGAACCCCCAAATGATGGCAACAAAAAGCAGACATAAATTTATTGTCTTATGGGTGATTACAAAATCTAGAATTTCATTTATAATTTATTTATATCTAAATACCATACAATTCATTAATTTTAGACAATTGAATTAAAATTTAATTAAAATTGAAGAAAGTAAAAGAAATAAATGGCTATATTAAATTAAAGCGTTGGTATTATTGGTATGGATATACCATGCCAAGTAAGTACTTCAAAGGAAAGAGAAAATTATGACCCAATGTTATAAAATGGCTGCCGCTTTCTTATGAATTTTTAATCCGTAAACTATGTTCGTGTTAGCTATAATATATATATATATATATATATATACTCCGCCATGGTAGTTCCACCCTTTGGCTCTTCTCTTAAAGCTGTTATATCCAGTACTGCCAGTTTCACCACAGGTCTTTCATAAACGCTTTTGGGTTTGTACCGTCCCACTCCTTCTTGGACATCCTTTGATATCCGTTTTCGTAGTACTATTTTGTTCATCTGGTTAATGTAGGAAGATATTCTGCAACCCAGCGCCTCCAAAAGCATACTTCGCAGAAGCCTAATCAGTGGGATTGCGAATCGGCATTCTTGCATAGAGCACCGTTTTGACAGAACGCACCATTTGTTCCAAACTTCCACCCATATGGGAGCGAGCCCGGTGGGATGAACTTCTGCTTTGTTATTGTTGAAGTGAAGATTTCTGCTAACTTCTGTTTCTGGACCAAATTTCCAAAGAAAACTTAACACGTGCTCCAACGTTTTAAGAGTAATAATACCCTCTTGAGTTTTAAGTTCTTTTTTTCTAAATGTGTGATATCTGCAGCATCGGTGAGCGTCCGTAATAATGAGCGTTGTGACCGGATGTGGGTTGGGAAGAAATGGGACTAAATTGTTCTCTTTACGAGAAGGAAGAAGCTGATTCCTCTCCTCAATCCTCAATGCCACCACCCTTCGTTTTTCAGCGATGCATAGTATTTGAATGCCATCCTTCCAAACTTTTTTGGAGTGAACATTTTAGATCGAAAACCTTCGAGGCGCTGTTGGTCTACTGACATTATTATGCATCAGCTGTCTGGTGAATCCGTAAATGTGTCGCAAACGGTCTGTCTCAACTGAACGCCTAGCTACACACTAGACGAACTGTTAAGTCTCCCTCCCCTTGATATTTCTATCTTGGGCTTCGCTACCAACGATGCGTTTGGTGAAAAAATAAGTCTGTAAAAATGATATGTATTGTAAAGTTTGTTCTCTTTCTCCTATATGCTCCCTACAATATTCTGCTCCATATCAGTTGGACATTAAATGCTCATGCATGCTCGCTTCTAGTAGTCTAAAAAATAATGCCCTTAACTGTCGGTGACGTTTTGTCCTCCATCATATATACTCGTATATTAAACTTGTTAATTACATAATTAAACTTGATAAAACTTAAAAATATATAAAAATAACATTAAAAAATATTGTTTATATTTGTCAGAAACTGATAACATAAATGCAACTGAGGATTCAGTTACTTTTGAAGTGAGTAAGACAATCCCAATAGCGGAATATGTAATGCGAGATCCGATACTATATGGAGATTACAGAAATTCATTAAATGATATGGAACCAAGATATTATGAAGATCTATTGGATTACAAAGCTATTTACTTTCTTTTTCAAGAGGTATTTAATTAAAAATTTTCAATTACAATAATTAGGTTTATAAATTAATTCACCTGGAGAAATATCATACAATAGGTAAAAACATTAAACATTTATTTTTGCAGATTGTCGAAGAATATGGAGAAAGAAAAGGAAAACTTAGCTTAGTACTGTTTGAAGACTGTCTCGAGCATTTAACGCGGGTGCATCGCACTTTACGGATATATCGAGGCCATATTCTTTTAGTTGGCATTGGAGGAAGTGGAAAAAAAAGTATAACAAAATTGGCTGGCTTTGCAGCAGGTTTGTGCATACGCAATAATAATACAATGACAACCAAAATTACCATTCATTATGTCTTCGTTTTCATTATCTTCGCCCCAACGAACCGCCATAAAGCATAACTTCGCGTACAAGGCTGTTTATGTACGTCGGAAGAAAGGGAAAGGAGAGTTTTGGGTCTGTGTATGGGGCGCATATCTGAGAGTTTTAGTCGGGTATATGTTTGTGTCCATATTTACGTGTGCTCACGTCGCTGCGGAATTCTTAATTTTCACTACTCTCCTGCCAAACCTTCCTTATTTTGCAAGGCTGGTTAGTAGTTTCTTCATTGCCTACGTCTGCTATCGCAGGCAATATATGATCTGAATCCTCCTTCTATTATCCTGTCCCCAACAGATTGAAGAGAAGTCCTGTCCAAATTTAGAAGCTATGTGATATAGGAGTATAGTTCTTTGTTACACTAAGTATTCTATGTTGGGGATAAGTTGGTATGTCCATATTGCTTTTGTGGTATTATCCCGTCGAATCTGCTGCTTTTGAACTGAGATATCCCTTTCCTCCTTATGGATCTCGCCAATTGACCCGTTGGATACACAAGAACGTATTCTCTCGTCGCATTTCTTCGGCCATTATATCAATGGGCATCATACCAGCTAAAACGCACGCCGATTCCTCTGAGATGGTCCGGAAGCCGCAGATTGTTCTTAAAGCGATTAGACTTTAAATTCGCGACATTTGTCTCCTAGATTCTTTTATTGCCAGTACACCCGCCCGTACTAGGTGATCGATGCTTTTCCCAAAGTACTCTAATTCCGATTTTGATTTCATTACTTGGTTTCCTATGGGTACATACATGTATTCAACGTCCTTGCGACTGGTGATAAGAACTGCTTTTGTTTTATATTATATCTCAATTCAAATTTTGACCCAGGAGATTGACCCCGTGCGATTCTACTTCGTAGATGTGCTTGGCCACATCTTCACGTTAGGGAGCCTGAGGACACCTTCATACATAATATTCCACAGCAAGTGGCCTAGGACGAATTCTTGTAGCACACCTGCTGTAACGTTGTAGTGTTTTGTAGTCAAATATAATTCTGCGGATATAGTTTGGTATGTCCATTCTAGCAAGAGCATTCATTACAAATGTTTAATTTGCCGAATTGAAAGCATTTCCGACGTCTAATATGACCACTGCTCAGTACCTACTTCTTTGTTCCGAATCGGTATCGGCATCACTCGATGTATGTGCTTACTACTGTTTTGATTGCGTCTACTGTGGAGCGGGATTTTTGGAACTCAAACTAGTATTCTGACAGTGCACGGCACTTTTCTACTATTATCACCAGTCTGTTGTAAATTACCTTTTCCACAATTTTTCCTATGGTATCCAGAAAAATGGGATGATATGACGAAGGAACTCACGGAGGTTTATTTCCTTTGCGGAGAAGCACAGCGTATGCTGTAGTTTCCAATGTTCTTGGAATGTCCCTACTTTAAGACATCTGATTTTGATTCTGCCTCATTTTAGTATTGCATTAGCGTTACTCGCTAATTAAGTCACTGTCACACATATCGTTGAGCTGGTATTGCTTTTTTTACCGACTCATAGATGTCCTCTATTTTTGGCTTCGTCAAGGTCCTTTACCTCCAGAAGGCGATGCGATGCTATGCGTTAGTGCCCGAATTTCTACTTCGTTACCAAGAGTTTCAGGTATAAAGGATGTTCCAGCTGCCTTCGACCGATGTCCTACCCTATGTATCACTGGTGTGAGTACCAACCTGCTCACCTGAAGTGAGTATGAGAGCACTTATAATGTCTCAGCATTTGTTAAGTTTTTTGAAAAATGTGATAGAGAGAGAGAGAAAGAAAGATATTTGGGCTCAGTGGTTTTTTCGGTCCATGGGTGGTATCCAACATTTAATGGGGAGACCAAATTCTTAGTGGAAGTTGGCTTGTTGTTGATTTCTAGTCAACTACTCATCTTACTTGATTTTCGTTAACTGAAAAAATGAATGTCTTTCGGGCGATTCTGGGAGTTACACATGCCGCCAAAATTTGCTTTGTCGAAAACATACCTAAGCGTATTCCTTCTTATCTAGTCTGCCTTTAGTTTTGCCTACCAAATTCTGAAGTGCACTCTCGCAAGATTTTGCATCACAGACGCAAGGGAGTTTTGCGCACATGGATCCCGACATTCTGCCGATGCGTTTCAACATGAAGAAAGTGAGACTTATACGAGGTCTGAAGCTCTTGGCGAGCATGTAGCCCTCTTTTCCGATTTTCGATATAAAGGCTACTCTCACTGTTTGCCAGGGTTCCGGCATGTATGCCAGTGCCAGGCTAGCAGTGAAGATTTTCTTCAGAACTACCAGCAGCTGATCCATACCTTTTGCAACATAACTGGGTATATGCCATCAGTGCTAAGCGATTTGAAGCCATCAAAGGAAGTAACAGCATATTTAATCGTTATAAAGGGCACGAAATCCGAATTAGCTTCTTATATTATTTTTGCTTCGATTTGTAAAGACTCCAGTCATCCTACAAATTAGTATTAAGTGACCTGTTTAGAAGTTTTCTGGTTTCTTTACGAAGACGCTGCGGATGTGTAGTTTTTTGCACATGCTTAGTTTTTCGGAAAATTGGATAGCGAGAAAGAGAAAGATGTCTGGGCTCAGTGGTTATGGGTGGCATCCAACATTTAATGGGGAGACTAATTCATTAGTGTGAACTGACTTGTCATATTGTAGGCAATCATTTATCTCACGAAATTTTAGTTACCTAAAAAAACAATGTCTTTCCGACATCTTCCTCGAATCGTCCAATTGGGAAGCCAATACCTTACTATTTGAGCCATGGCCACCCAATTGATGGAAATAGGCCGCATCCGAAAACATGATTTTGATGTTCAACAACCGGTTCAGAATGTACAGCGCTGCGGTCATTTGGAAGATATTGTATTCCATAAATAATCCTCATGTCTATTTTATAAAGCAATAAAGGTTTCAGGATTCAGAAACAATTGTTCTTTTTATTCAAAAAGGAAATCCTTCACCTCCAGATATATAATATCTGCGAGCCATTTCTTATATACCATATACAATATTTTGAGGTTTTTACGACTCCTCTAGTTTCACAGAGGCTTTTACCTAAAACTGTTTACAAGAGGCCCTCCTCTAGTTTCACAAAGCTTTTACCTAAAACTCTTTACAATACGCCCTCTTGGAAATCCGAACTAATGTCTTATATTGATTTGGTTCGATCTATAATGTTTTTTACTAAATTGATCTTAGGTGACCTGTTTAGAAGTTTTCGGGTTTCCTTACATAATCGCCGGAAATCTACATTCCACTATGGAACTGGCTTCAGTTTAAAAGATTTGGTATAGGCTCCCTTCAGATTCTGAACAACTTCGTCCACATTCTATCACGTCGTGAATTTTGGCGAAGCATTGACAGATTTTTCAAGTTTCTCCTTAGAGCTTGTCCGGTTAGTTTTTCTCAGATTCCTCCACTGCAACAAAGTCGAAATTTCGAATCCGATTCTAAACTCCATGTGGCTATGCTTTGAAATGGAATCTTGCGGAAGCGCTTTTAAGTCAGTAATCCCCTTAGCGTACGTTGGATTTCTTCATGTCGATTACTTACTTCATTGACATTGAAGTTGCTTTCGAGAACGCAACTTTTGTCGAATTACGACTTTTGTGGATAATGAAAGAGTACACAGGAGTTATCCGCGAGGCAGCGCCCCATCCGCACTGTTGCTGGCTGTTGGACCATGCCTAGCGATTATCGGATTTAAAGCGCAGGTAGCCCTAAACGTGTTCGACAATTGGTGCACAAGAAATGGCTCCTAGTTCTGTAAAAGCAATACTGTAAGCTTTGTTCTCGTCCTCCTATATACTCTTTACCTTGTTCTGATCCACCTCGTCGATATATATATATACATACATATAACTCCTCTGAATGATTTCTGCCATATTCAAATTTAAATCCTGCAAAGCTGCCGCATGCTACCTTTTAGCAGTCTAACAATTTTTTTATGTCTATTATCGCTAGCTGCCGGTGATGCCGTATCTTGCATCTAATGCTGGTTGAAGGCTAACCTGCTTCTCTATAAACAAAAATGGACAGTAAATAAAATTAGAATTGCTGAAACGATACGAAATAAAGAGTATTTATAATAAAAAAAAAGTTAAAGTTACACAGGAGTGTAAGGTAATATTAACATCAACAACTTTTTAATATTACACCTGAGTCCTTCTTCTTCTTTTATTCCGGAAGCTGCTGTTAGCAGCAACACTTTAACTCCTGCAGCATAGGGCGATACCTGAGTGCACGTCGTATGTCAGTAGATCTACGATAACGTGAACTTCAAATTGCGGGCTGGTTTCTTTGCGAGATTTTGGCGCAGTATTTCCGATACCGTTTACGAACCTAGCCTCACAAAAAAAAGGAGAAACAACCGATGATGTGTAAATCAAACACCAAATTAAGTAATAAAAGAATTTTATTATACAATTTAAACTAACGATCGAGACAGTGTATGGAAAAGAACTTATTAAAAATTGGTGTTCACACGTATTTATAGCTTACTTATGTTTATTTAGCATATTATGTGTTCGCATTTCGCTGTTGTTTTGTAGTAATGTAGTCATCTCCAATGTATGTCCATTTGCGTCGTGGGAAACTGCTGTGCTGTTGGTTGTTTACCTTAATGATATTTGAGTTGCGCGTGCATAAATCACTCACCTGAATGATACTTGATTGCATCTGCATAAAAACATATATCCATATGTGTACATATCCATATACGTATAAAATATCATTCATGTGGTAGTAAGTTCTAAAATCCTTAGTTGGTACGAATATATATACGAATAAATATTTCCGTATCACTTCTTTGTTTTATTATATTTAATAGATGTTTTCTTTATCTTTATATTTTCTTTTTAGATTGTGAATTGTTTGAAATAATAATAACACGCGGATATAATGAGTTAACTTTTCGCGAAGACCTAAAGAGACTCTTTTATTTAATAGGATTGGATAGAAAAAAAGTCGTATTTCCATTGTATGCAGTCCAGGTATACCTTCGTTTTTTAATTATATGAAAGAACGACGAAAACATGATTCTTTCTGTTTCGAAATAATAATTATTTTGCTGTGGACTTGTAGATTGTAGAAGAAAGCTTTTTAGAGTTAATTAACAATATTCTTACAACTGGAATAGTATCTGCACTGTTTGCGGATGATGAAAAAGAAAACATCATTGCTCAATGTCACCCACTAGCAATAGGAGCTGGTTATTCAGGTGCTAGGTAAAAGAAACAATATTTAAATTATGTAATGATAACCAACATTTCCACGATTTTTAATTAATTTTTTTACAGAGATTCAGTATGGGGCTATTTTTTAAACACATGTTGCGAAAACCTTCATGTAGTATTATGCATGTCCCCAACAGGTGAATCATTACGAAGTCGATGTAGAAACTTTCCAGGTCTTATAGGAAGCACAACTATCGATTGGATATTTCCTTGGCCAAAGCAGGCTCTTTTTGCTGTGGCAGAGCTGTATTTATCTGAGCATCCGATGGTATTTTACCATTTTTTGTCCTAAAAAGAAGGAGTGCGCCAAAAATATAACATACATCTTTTGTCTTTCCATTTTTTAGATACCAGAAAATCATCGTGATGAAATTGTGAACCATGTGGTACATGTACATAGTTCTATGGACCATTATTCAATGGAATATAAAGAAAAGCGTCGACGTCATAACTATGTGACTCCAAAACAATATTTGGATTACATAAACACATATTTGAAGCTTTTAGGTATAAATTAATTGATTTAAATGTATTTATGTATTGTATCATAAACAAACTTCTGAGCCAAGTTATATAAAATTACATCGCAGTAAAGGAAGAAAAAAAAATAATTAGTTGATAATCAATTTGATACATACCTTAAAGGAATCTAATCTTGTTTTCTAAACTTGAAACTTTGAAATAGTTTTATTTAATCCCTTGCTTATACTAATAGTTCAATGTGCTTACATAAACTTTTTGAGTTTGGCTTTGATGAAATTAAAAATATGTCATGGTTTAGTCCAGTCCAGTAATTAATAAAGGCTTCTCAAATCGGCGATTAAACTATATAAGCATTGATTTGCCATCATTTCTGATTGATGAGGTGTGTAGGTATTTTTCAAGAATTTGTTTATTTATTTTTTATTGTACCCACAACTTTTTTTTACAGAACAAATTCCATATATTTATTTTTTTATTTATATGTATATATGTATATTTTTTATACCCAAAATCGGTTATACATATAATAAAGTGTTTATCAAACGGGTATTTCGGAGGGCCAGTTTTAATTGACGGGGTCCCTAAATAATAGTATTAACCAGAAACGTAATGCGAAATCCACAATCAGTGGATACAATAAAACGACAATCCAAATGCTTGCAAAATCACAGCTACAATTCAATAAAACAAAACACAGACTAAGAGTTAACAAGACTTTGTTCCTATCGATCACTCTCCTGTCTGATAATTTCACCAATCTTAATGTATTTTAAGAAAAACCCGTTGACTCCTGCAATTTGCATTTTCACACGGATTCACAGTTGCTTACGTTTTGTGCTGACCATACGTCTGGCCCCGGGATCACTCCTCCGTTGTGCAGATAAGCGTATTTATAAAAGTTCACTTCAATAATGGCATGCACCGGTATACGTGAATGAGTATCCGGCTCTTGTTTTGCCCATCGGTTATCTTCAGACGCATACAAACTTCAGATAGTCTCATTAGATGTTAATGTGCCTCAGGCTTATCTTAAGTTTTAATGTGCCTGAATATAGTTTTTCTCCATTTAGTCAACTGATTTTCTTATTGTATATTTTGTTATTTTTTTTAAATTATGTCCCTTCGATTGAATATTAGTATTTCAAAATTTATAAATTACAATAACAAAACTAAACTCAAGAATCCTTGGAAGTTGAGGGGTCGAATTATTTTTCGTTCAGCCTCTTCTTTGTTTCCATTACATACGAAAATGTTTCATTGATTGTTTTGTATGCGTTCCTAGAAGCTTCTTTGTTTCTAAATGTATACCTTAACATGATTACATTCAAATTTAAGGTGGAAGATATGGTCTATAACGAAACATACATATAAACCTCATACCCAAATATCTAAAATATTGTAAAATGTTTGTACGGGTACAAATGATAGAACTTATTCTTTTCATTACAAATCGCTTTATTCCGTACAGTTACAATTCACTATTTAATTGTTTCTCTCAATACAATCGAATTTCTTTGCCGCTTATACTTTTCTTATCTTTTACTTAAACCACTTAATCACTTCTCCTAATTAACACTTCAAATTAAACTGATGAAATCCCGTCGCATACCTTGGGGTTGCTGGTATTTATACTCGAATGACACACTTCGAGAATAATCCTTGCAATCCAGCGTCTCATACAATTTCCAATTTGCTAGAAAATTCGATTCCACTTTCCAGTCATCAATGGTCGAGACTTTGTTATTCAAGTATCGAAATCTTCTGCTCTTCGAGTATCGACATCTTCTGCTCTGTAAATCTAGATGTCGCTGCTCACATTTAAGTGGTTTTCACGATATCTTAGTTCAAATTAAAAAAATTCATTCATATGTATGTATCTAAGTGTAGGGTATAAACAGTATAAATAAATAGCCAGACATTAGACCACAACTTCTAACTTGTACCATATTTCAATAATTTATTCAATAAAAGCTCCGATGCTGTAGTATATGGTAAATTCATAAAGTTTCAAAATCACATCAATTTTAAACAGATTCATTTTGCACCCATAAGCATTAGTCATATAATTTTTCAAAAATATCAAATTTCAGTTGTTATTGCTTTATTAAAAAAATTAGCTTCATTGCACTTACAATACTTCCATTACCTGTTACTTGTTTGTCATTAACAGAGGAAGAAAATAATCTAATTGTCCATCAAAGTAACCGCTTAAAAGAGGGGATTATTAAAATTGATGATGCAGCTGAACAAATTGACCAACTAAGAGTTGTAGTAACTGAACAAAAGCAAAATGTTGAAGTAGCATCCATAAAATGCGAATCGATGATGGTCGATATTGAAGCATCTACACATAAAGCTAATATAAAAAAACTCGAAGCTTCGGAAAAATCTTCAGAAGTGGAAATAAAAGGTAAACAAATTGCTATCGAGAAAGCAGATGCAGAATTGGTATTGGCTGATGCATTACCAGCACTAGAAGAAGCAAGACGTGCCTTAGCGAACTTAGAAAAAGCCCAAATAACTGAAATTCGCTCATTTGCTACACCTCCTCCTCCAGTACAATGTGTTTGTGAATGTGTTGCAATTCTTAAGGGATATAAAGAAATCAATTGGAAATCTGCAAAAGGCATGATGTCTGATGTAAATTTCTTAAAAGGTCTAATGGAAATGGATTGCGAAGCATTGACCGCAAAACAAATCAATGCCTGTAGAGCACACATGAAATCGTCATCAGGTCTAGACGATATGGATAAAATTTCCCTTGCTGGATCGGGGCTCCTTAAATTTGTACGGGCTGTCATAGCATTTTTTGAAGTTTACAGGGAGGTAAAACCGAAAAAGGAGCGAGTTGACTTTCTTGTCCAAGAACAAGAGCTGCAAATAAAAACTCTAAATAAATTAAATCTTGAAATCAACGAGCTAGAAACAACATTGGCAGAGCTAAATAGTAAATATGCAGAATCGCTAAGGGAAATGAAAGTGTTAACAGATATGATGAATCAAGCCGAACGGAGACTGGTAAGTAAGCCTGTTTTAAACTAGGAAAAAAATCTATAGTTAATAAATTTAGATCGCTTCAGATAAGTTAATAAGCGGATTGACATCGGAACGTATACGTTGGAACAAGGTGCTTCTCAAATATGGAGAGGAAGGAACCCTGTTAATTGGACGATGCCTTATATGCTCGTCGTTTTTAGCTTACACAGGAGCATTTTCGTGGGAATTTCGAAAAACAATGTTGTGTGTTGATTGGCTTGCTGATTTAAAGGAACGTAAAATTCCCATTTCAGACAAGTTCGACCTTGTTAAATCTCTTTCTACAGAAGTTCAAATATCTGATTGGACATCTAAAGGTTTACCTCCTGATGAACTTTCTGTTCAAAATGGTATTCTCACAGTACGTGCGTCACGTTTTCCGTTATGTATAGACCCACAGCAACAGGCCTTACATTGGATTAAAAAAACTGAAGAACAAAATAATTTAAAAATACTTTCATTTAATGATCCGGATTTTTTGAAACAGCTTGAATCATCTATAATATATGGAATACCCGTGCTGTTTCAAGATATTGATGACTATATTGACCCTGTAATAGATCCAATACTAGAAAAAAACCTACGAATAGTATCTGGACGAAAATACGTTGTTCTAGGAGATCGTGAAGTAGACTATGATGAAAATTTTCGATTGTATTTAACAACAAAGTTTGCGAATCCGATTTTCAACCCAGCTGTTTATGCTAAGGCTATGGTAGTAAATTATAGCGTAACGCAATCTGGATTAGAAGATCAGCTTTTAAGTGTTGTGGTAAGATGTGAACGACCAGATTTGGAAGAACAGCGCGAAATGCTAATATTACAGACAAGTGAAAATAAGAAAACTTTGCAAGAATTAGAGGACTCTCTGCTGCGTGAGCTAGCAACATCAAGTGGCAATATGCTTGATAACGTTGAACTTATTGAAACTTTAGAAAGTGCTAAAAGTAAAGCTACTGCAATAACAATACAATTGAATCTTTCAAACGAAACTGTTATTGATATTGAAAAACTCCGCGACGGTTATCGTCCTGTGGCTAGACGTGGTGCAGTTCTATTTTTCGCTTTATCCGACATGGTTGCTGTAAACTCAATGTATCAGTACGCACTGAACTCATTTCTTAATGTATTTTCATATTCTTTAAAAAAATCTGTGCCGGATTCAATGCTCTCTAAACGAATTTCTAATATTGTCATAACTTTGACGGAAAATGTCTATTGCTTCGGCTGTATGGGTGTATTTGGCCGACATAAGCTTCTGTTTTCATTTCAACTAGCTACGAAATTGGAACAAAGCGATGGACGTTTACCACAAGCTGAGCTTGATTTTTTTGTGAAGGGTTCGATTTCCCTAAAAAAGAGTGAACAACAATGTCCTGCAGGATGGATTTCAGAACAAAAGTGGAAAGATTTATGTACACTTTCTACAGATTTTCCCGATCCTTTTGAAATTCTTCCTGAACATATTGTCCATAATATAGAAGCATGGAAACAGGTATGTTAATATGTATTCCCAAATTTTCATAACACACGCAAACGAAGTTTTTTTTCAGGCAAAACAAAACCTAGATTTTTCTAAAAAAAAACAGTTTTTGTATCATATAAAAAATAAAATATATAAAATATTTTTGAAAGAAATTTTCATTTGTATATTAGAGGCTATCGAAAAAAATGTTTAGGGTTCAATACCATCCGTGGCCGAAAAACATTTTTTCAGGCAACTAAAATCTCGTGAGGATCAATGGTTGCCTAAAATATAGCAACAAGTCAATTTACACGAATAATAATTTTTTGTATTTGCGTTGTTTTTCAGACGTTTCATGTGAGATATTCCTATTCTACTCCAGTTTTCAAATTTTATTCTTTCCGCGCACTTACGATAAACAACAAATTTATTAATTTTAGTGTATATTATCAAAGATATTGAATGTGTATTATCATATTCATACAATAGATAATTCTCTAAGCATTCCAACCAATACTTATCGGAATTTTTGTTCAGTTTCATAACTTTCTAGTTTTATAATCCTAATGCACTCGCACTTTCATCAGCACAATTGTCTCACCATTTCGTTTCCCTAAGTTGTTTGTATTTATTACAAAAACAAAACAGCTTCTCTGGAAAATAATGTTAATTTGTTGTCAAGTTTTAGTCAAATTTTAACAAAAGCCTATATACAATATGTACATATATAATATTCTTGTTTTCCATTATTTTTCTCTTTTGTTTTAATTATTACTGTAATTAGTGGGTCGAGTCTGAAGATCCCGAACAAATAGTTTGCCCCGGAAATTTTAATGAAATATGCACGCATTTCCAAGTAAGTTGCTATTTCGCTAATAATAATTTAAATATGCACAGATGAAATTTATTAGAACATTATAAATTTTAAAATTTTGAAACATATATTTAACAGAAATTAATGTTGCTTCGTTGCTTTCGAGAAGATCGAGTTTTTCTTGCAATCAATCATTATATCATCGAAATTATGGGTGAATTTTACATTACACCACCAGTTGTTAATCTTTCGCTAATATACGAACAGTCAACAAATATGGTTCCAGTATGTTTTATTCTCAGTCCGGGCTCTGACCCAACAAACGACTTAATGAACTTTGCCGGACGTCTGGATCGAAAAGTTGCACATATTTCCTTAGGACAAGGCCAAGAGAAGGTATTTTAAAAATCAATTAAAACATATCTATTACGATTTGTGTTTCAAAAGATCCTGATTGTGAAAACTTTTTAACACTCCCTTAATTATATTTCTAAATTTTCAACATTGGTTACAATAATGGAATGGGGTGACATCAAAAATCATAGTTTTGTTGCTGGCCTTCACAAGTAGACCTTGGAAAAGTTGAAATCTTTCGTATTCTGCGGCGGCTTCAAATCTATTAACTTATTCTAGAATACAGGAAGATTTCGTGACCGCCAAAGATCTGAACGTCTGCGTAATAGCATGTCGATTCAGATGAAAATCACAGCGAAATCAGAAATCCTTGGCTTGGGATAAGGAAATTTCGCAAAAATGCATGCTTCGCATTATCAAAAGCACTTTGGCACTCGGCTCATACAAAAATCTAAATTTCTGCGCAGCTGGTACACATTCTGTTCACAAACCTTTCTTCTGATGTGCTGGGTTTCAACTCGCCCAACAAAAAAAAACCTGGTTCGATGTTTGTAATTTGTGATGTGTTGGTACAATAATTAATTGTAACTAACTTACTTACTGACTTAGGTGCCATAACACTTCGGGGTGAACCTAGGTCTCAAATAACCAGCCACTCCAACTAACTCGGTCTTTAGCTAACTGCCTCTAGTTGCGCATTCAAATCTGTTGAAGTCCCCTCATGCTTGTGTGCACCATCTAAGATGAGCTCTTCCTCAATTGCATTGTCCGCCTGGGTAAGATTTGAAGACTCTACGGAACAGAGCACAGCTACACAGAGAGTAGCTTCGTCAACACACGCGCCAACTACCTGCGTGCATATCCATCGGATATGGATTAGATAACTCATATTTTTGTATTTCATGTATTAATGCTGACTTTATGTAACTATGAAACATTTTATTTCCCCACAGTAGAATGTTATAAATAATACTGTTAGAAGAAATTGTATTCAGATTATTAAGTAGAGTGAACAAAGGGGACATCTGTCTCAAAATAATTTTTTCTATTTAACTTAAAAGTAAAAGTAAAAGTAAAAGACCGAATACTTTACTAATATCTTCATCCGCTTCCAATAGAATGTTGGGGTGTGAGTTCCGCAAGCTCAATGTGAAACAAGTCACATGACAGCTAAAACCTTTGTCTAAAATCTTTTTTGACATAATTCCTGGCTGAAACAACACTGATATGGTCCAATCTTGAATGCAATGTTGAGGAGACTTATAACTCTAGACTTGGCACAGTTGAAAGGATCTCCTTTCTTGTGGATGGAGGGAACCGTTCTGAGTTTCCATTCAACAGGCCTACACTCTTCTAACCAGATCTTAGAAATGAGTTGATATATGCTCTCTACATAATCTCTTCCAGCTGGTTTGAATACTGTACTAAATTTTTTCTGGATGTACCCACTGCAAAAGGGCGGTTTTTTTGGGATTTGAGTTCTGTTATCTCTTGATTACTGTTCAAAAGATATCACTAATTCTAACTAAAAGAGTACTTTTATAGTTTCACAAAATTACTTCTCAAGATATGAACACCGACTGCGAAGCAATGAAATAATAACACACTTAAGTAATTTTTTTTTTATTGACTGCTACTAATTTTGACAACCTAAAAAATGTACAATAATTGATCCAGTCTATGTTAAGACTTATCTCCAACTTATTTGGTTCGTTCCCCTCTTTCGAGTGATGTGCTTATACAGAGTGTCCCCTAATTTGTCAACGATAATTTGGGAAATGATTACTGGTCATATTCTAAGAAAAAAATCGACAAGTAACTCGCTATCTTGTGTTGAAAAGTCTGCAATATACAATTTTTATTTAAACGTTACAAGATATTAACGTAAATATAAGTTATCTATATTTGCATGTAGCTAATTATAACCTTATAACTTAAAAATGTTTACCTGGAATACAGGCTGCACTAAGCTTACTGGAGCTATCAATGCATCAGGGCCAATGGCTTCTACTTCAAAATGGTCACCTGCTTATTAATTTTATTAAGCAAGTAGAAAAATTTCTAGAAAAAATGGAAAATCCACACCCAGATTTTCGCTTATGGATAACAACAGATCCCACACCAGAGTTTCCAATTGGAATTCTTCAAAGATCTCTTAAAGGTCAGTAATATACATATATGAGTTAATTATATTATAAAATAATTAAATAAATAAAAATTTTAATTATATTTCAAATATTTGGTTATGATATTTCCAAATATATTTTATGTTTACAGTAGTGACCGAACCACCGAATGGATTAAAATTGAACCTTAATTCAACATTTTTTAAACTAGAAGACGATACTTTGAACTCTTGTGAACATTCGGCATTCAAGCCACTGGTTTATGCTTTAGCATTTTTTCATGCTGTAGTACAGGTAACATATTAACAAAAACGATGTTTCTATTTTAAATAGTAGATTGTAATATTATTTTTCTTCCTCTACTTATTTATTATATAATTTATATAATATAATTATATTATATAATATAATATAATTGGTACTTAATAAGATCAGGTATCTCGTATTAGGAAGTGAATAGTCGTGTATCAAGAGATCTTTATATTAGCAATTATACAAGGTTCACAAATTACTCATCCAATTTTGTTTTTGAATTACTTTTTTACTAAATAAAAAAATGATTTTGAGTGATGGAAATCTTTATTTGGACCTTTTATTTATTGGTTCTGCTAAGTGAAAAAGATGATATCGGCCAAGTGGTTGCCGTCAGTGTTGATACATATTTGTGCCCGTTTTATCGCATTTTCGATTGTCTGAGGTTTGTTGGCATAAACCCGCGACTTCAAGTAGCCCCAAAGAAAGAAAACTGAGAACTTGCTGGCTATGCCAAATCGCCAAAACGGGAGAATACGGGACCAGAAAACGCGTCCTTCACAACATCCATTATGGCTCGGGCTGTGTGTGTGGTTGCACCGTTTTGTTCAAACCACATGTTCACCAAGCCCCGCTCATCCAATTCTGGCAGTAAGAAATCCTTTATCATGGCCCTGTAGCGTTCGCCAGGAACAGTGGCCGTACTGCCGATGGCGTCCTCAAAAAAATACGGCCTAATCACCCCTCCCGCGTGAACGCCGCACCACACAGTGCCTTTGAGCGGATATAATGGCTCTTCGTGCATCACACGCAGATTTTCAAAGCACCAGAATCGAAGATTTTGCTTGTTGACGCAATCGCGTGGAAATGCACCTCGTCGGTCATGATGATTTTCGACACAAAATCGTCCTTTTCGTTGTTGAGATTGAGGATGGCTTTACAGTAATTCACAGCGACTGATGATCGCGGTCTTGCACTTTGTTCGGGAACATGTGTAAGTCTTTCACTAAAATTCGCTGTAGAGTCCGTCTGGTGATGCCCAATTGCGTGGCCCGTCTGGTTGACGTTTCTTCGTTCTCAGCGACGTCGGCAGCCACAGACGCGATATTCTCGGTCGAACGACCAGTCCGGTGGCGGCCACGCCCTGCATGATCTCCACACTGTTCGAGTCGAGTAGCTAAGCGCCGGAATGTTTGCCCAGTTGGCGCGACACGATTAGGAAATTGACGTCAAATTCACGCTGCGCTAACACCACCGACCGATTATTGGTCAAAAACATCGACACAGTTATTCCACGGTCTTGCAGAGTATAGCTCTCCATTGCTTGTCTGTTTGTATACTGCAGCTGTCTAGTTCACAAATGTCAAATATGATTGACTTACGACGCCATTTGCAAAAATTATACCATGATTCATTTTGCGCCACCTTGTATTATAAAAAGTGATATTAGGAGACAATAATTTCTTCCAAAGTATTTCGAAAAGTGATTGTAAAAACAGAGGCTCTGTGTTAGGAACACTCTTTAATTGTGTAGCAATTTTCAAAATTTTACATAATAATAACTGGAAGCTAAAATTTTTTCTGATTTGGCGCAGTACGCTTTTCAATACACACTTGTGTTATAGTACAGGATAAACATAAATTCATACTTATATGTAGGTGTAGTGAATGCTGCGCCAAAATACCTTTTGAAACAGATCTTGTGAAAAGTCATATCGAAAAATGGCTACATCAACGAAGGAGGAATGGCGTTGTTCAACATACAGAAGGGAAATCGGCTGTCAAAAGTGTGTTAGAAAATGCTATAAGACTTGCACCAACACCTTCTACACCACCCCAACCAGCACAAAAAAGAACAAGAATAAGTGGTAGCTCTCCTGAGTTTAATCTTACGTCATAAGAAGAAGACCTGGAAGAAATGGTTGATATTAAATTAAACGACCAAATTAATCAACATATGTCTCTTAATAATGATTTACTAAAGAAACTATCAAATGAGATAAAGAATCCGACAGAAAGGAGCAAGGAAAATATGAACAAGTTCTCCTTATGGAATCAAAAATAAATTCAATAGAACAACAGCTACCAAAAAATAATATTGATATCAAAAACATTCCATATAACAACGACAAAAACCTAAATGATACAGGGCAAGCGTTAAGCAAAACTATTAATTATGAAATAACTAATTCAGACATCACGATCCAACCCTTACCCTCTTTACTATAGGTGCTTTGTAATTGAAGATCTGAAACCCCTGGGTATTTTTCGTGGACATGTAGACATACTTTAGTGTGATACGAAAGTGGAAATTAAAGATAAAAAAAAAACAAAACAAAATGGAACAGCACGGAATCTTTTCGCTTCTGTAATAATTTTAATAATAATAATTAGTAGTCTTAATTTATAGCTCTTATAATTGGCGTACTCTTTCTTAAAGTTATTTTCACTTAACGTTTATACATAATTCATATTTTTGCTATAAGTATAAGGAATGGTTATAGATGCATTGTAGATATATTGAGCATGTGTGGTGTGCATACTTTTTTCCTTAAATATACCTATATAACATGCATATTGTGCATGAGCTTTATGAACTCTACGACCATTCGCTGTGACGACAATTACTTTATTGTGATTATTGATATTCTTTTGGGTTAATGTCTTTTTATTAAGGATGACCAGATAAAAACGATAGAAAAAAAAAATTTAAATAAGACAACAACGGTGTGAGATATAAAATGAATTAATTTTGAAGCTACGTTCATGCTATTATGTGTGGAATTTATATATGTATTTTTGTATATGTGTGGAATCCTTGAATGACCTCATTGCATTGGACGGGAGTTCTGTAGAGTTATATTCCCAACACTTTGATGAAGTTTAATATAATTGGACTGAGGATACTACGTTCGTTGTCGGTTACTAGAATCCTGGGCACATTGAAGTAATGTAAGATTTTCGTTCTTGTATGTCTTGGATATAGCGACGATTTGTTTTTGATATGAAACAATTTGGCAAATTTGTCGATGCAACTAATATATTTCTCATTTTGCAATTCGATTATGTTCATGTGAAGCATCTCGCTAGGATACGATACAGGAGTTGCACGGAGCTCTGGATTCAGTGGATGCCTATTATACTTGTTCGCTAGGCAGATTTCGCAAGTTTTAGAGTATTTGGTAATCAGAGTATTCATTTTCGGAAAATTATAGCAGCTGTTCCTTATTTTGCCTAGCGTTCCGATGAGCCCTCTGCTTTGCAGGACTGTATTGCCGCTTTTTACACATTCTAAATACTACCCTTTGCGTTATGTAAACCTTATAATTATTAACATTTTCCAAGTACACTTCTTGTAGCATTCCTAAATATGCCTCTGGAATCTTAACTCCAATATTGATATTCGGTCTTAGCTTCTTTTTTAGAATGTCAGAGAGTTTTATCTTGTCGAAATTCTCAATGGCTACGTAATGGCGGGAGAAGCCAGGGTGTGGTTCCTCATAAATACGTTCAAAGGGGACTAACGTGAGGAATGATGTCAGGGTTATCCTGTGCCGCACTGAGGATACTTTCGTCAGCAGTAGCGGCCGAGCCTTCACTTTCGCTGGTGGTTTTCGCTAAGGGATCGGGTTCTGCTGTACTTGCAGCAGTATCAGAGTATCAGTTGAGAAATTGTTAGTTGCTGTCTCAGTAATTGAGCCATTGTATGCCCTCTTAGAATCCTGTGCCGTTCCAGATGGTGCTAGGCGAGACAACTGTTCCACTTGTGTTTTTATTCTTGAAAGAGCATTTGCTACTAGGTTTGACTGACCTGGTTTGTAATCAATCCTTTATATAATCCTTTTGTAATCATCTTAAATTAAAATTCCAAAAAGATTATTATTCAGTAGGGTTGTTATTCTGTCCCGTAGCAGATTTAAAAGATTTGAGTAAAAAATAACAAAATATCGGCCTTGTAAATTTTTTTTGTTCAAAAATCGACTGTTTTTTCTGGTTTAAGATCGAGATAAAAAAACAAGTTGATAAAATATCTGGTACCGGACAAAACCATTTATGTGTTGTGTTAAAATTTCAGCCGAATCCAATAGTTTTTTAAAGTAGTTTCGAAAAAAACCCGTTTAAAGTTTGGAGAAGAAAATTTTCATTGAAAATTTATACTTACATTAATCATCTATTCCTGGCGCGTACAGTATACCTTCGGTTTCTTCATAAGCATCCTTTTCAGCAACTCTCGCTGATCTACGTGCAATTCTTTTGCGACGTCAGACACTCTCTTCTCTGGGTTGTATATGCGAGTATCATCGGCCCGTTGTGCAAAGTTCATAGCCTCTGAGCCTGCCCGCACACCCATTACATCCATTATTTTCAAAATACTTTTTTGGCCTTCATTGAAAATACAAATTAAAATGTGTTTAGGAACTAAATTCCAAACCCATTTATTAAAGCTTTCATTATTATTTTGAAAACCTTCTTTATTGTCAGCTTTGAGTTGCTGATACTCACATTAGGAAGTTTCACCTTCTGGACAATGATGATGTTGCGGATTCTCGTCGGTTGAAGTTATGTGATAAAACGTTGCCCACACAGCTTTTTTATTTGTTTCAGAGAATTTACGTTTCTTATAATTGCAAGGCCGTAATAAGTAGATAATTTCAGCCTAACTTTATTAGTCAACAGCATCGTTGTTGTCTTTACTTCTATCTTCTTTTTTGGTAAACTTTGATTTCCAGCCTTTTCATATCCTGCAAGTTCCAGTTATTTTTTTAGCTTTTACGTACTGATTAAGTAATTTTTTTTGCCTCTTTCACACGCCTATACATAGGTTTTTTCACGTGTAAAACGCGTTCAAGTGTTTCAATTACAGGATTGCCGTTATAAGGATCTTCGTCTAAACAATTTTTAAATGTCTTAGTATCTCCATCACCAATATACTTTGTATATTTTACACCAAGACATTCTTCAGATCTTTTAAACATTTCGATGACCCCATCAACCTCCATTCTACATGCACTACCTTCGTGATTAGCTGTACAATTCTCCTGATGTTCATGATATCAAGCAGCGTATTCATCACTTTTTTCTTTTCCTGACAATTTTTTACAGTCTTTACACACTCTCGATTTTACAATGACATCTAAAATTTTATTAGAATATTTTCCAATAAGAGAAACAATACCCAAAAGTAACGTAAGCCCACGCTTAGACCACGATCCACCACCTGAAACAGTAATTATAAAATAAATTTATTATTCATTATTAATGTGTAGTTAGTGTTGCCACTATATAACATTTCCTGTCCCTAATCGGGATATCTTCTTGGTTCCTTTAACTGAGAGCGGCGTCTTAGTTCATAGTTCCGAGATGCCGATTTTTCTTTCGGAGACCTAATTGAAACATGATCCAAGTACTTCTTTTGAAGATTGGCTATCGCTGGTAAATTATCAATTTGTCGCCGACAAACTTCTTCGTTTGGTTTAAGTGTCTCTTCCATAAGTTGTCAGCATCAGTGGTTACAAAATACGTTTGCTTCCCTATTCTCTTTTTTACTATCGCTACCGACCACACCTTACCTTTTCGAAAATCTCTTACCAGTGCTCACTCCCATTCACAGAAATCTCTTCGATCTCGAATGTTTTTCATCTCCCTTTGCTTGTTGGTACTAGGTTATAGAAGGTCCAATCTCAAGTTTCGTTGCAACATCATCGACGCTGGTAACTGGCCTGTTGTGGAATGCTTTGCCAGACGATGATGAAATAAGTATCTCGCTAATGCTACAGCAACTGACTTTTCTTCTCCTTCTAAAATTTTCTTTACTGCCATTTTAAATGACTTCACTGCATTTTCGCCCAACCCATTGCTTTGGGGGTGACCCGGTGGCGATGTGATGTGCTTTATCCCATTTCTTTGAAGGAAATCCTGAAACCTGCTTCCCGTGAATGTTGGCCCAGTGTCTGTCACCAAGGTTATTGGTAACCCAAATCGTGCAAACGTTTCTTAGAATTTCTCGATTGTTGTTTACGCTTCAATGCTGTTCATTGAATAGATCTCCACCCATTTCGTTTTGGCGTCCACGAGGATTAGAAATTGCCTATTGAGGAAAGGCCCGGCGAAATCAGCATGAATTCTTTCCCACGGTTCTGATGGCTCTGGCCATGGATTATTCGTAGCCTTTGGGGGATTGGGATTATGTGTTCCGCACGCTAAGCAACCCTTTACAATTTGTTCGATGCAACTATCCACACATATGACCTACATATGACCTAGTCAACTATTTTGTTTTTGACATACCCAGATGGGCATCGTGTAATTCTTTACACTACTTTTCACTGTAGTAATTTTGGTACCACAACTCGAAAACCTCATATCACAACCCCGTCAACGACTTCAAGTTCATCTCTTCTCAGCCAGTAAGGTTTGAGGCTGCCATTGACATTTTTCTGCCAACCTTCGATTGTGTGTTTGAGGACATCCTTCAGAACTTCATCTTTTTGTGTGAACTCTTGAAGGACATTAACATTAATTATTTGCATATCTGTAATTACCTTTTTTATCTGTTCCTCTACTATGTGCTTATTTGTATCAACTTCCTCTCTAAATGAAAACCTGGAGAACATATCGGCCACCTTATTGTCTTTGCCTTTGATGTACTCGAACTTGTAGTTGAACGCTGCCAGAAACGTCGTCCACCTCTGCATTCTTTTAGATGTCATGAGAGGAATCTGCTATTCTCACCAAATTTCGCGAGTAAGGATTAATAGTAATTGCGCTGCCCGTGTCGAGTTCCATTACCAATTCGATACCATCCACTTTGACTTGCAGTGTTATTGGTGGAAATCTCTTTTGGTTCGATGTGATGTTTTTTAGTTCGATGTAATCCTCTTCTTCTGTCTCTTCCACCCTTTTTAAATTCTTTATGCGTTCATTTCGTGAATGTTTGGCTTTGTTTTTGTACATAACTTTAAGATGTCCACGAACTTTGCAGATATCACATACATATTTTTTGTAGTAGCATTGTTCACTGTTATGTCCTCCTCTTCAACATTTGCCGCACCAATCATTCTTATTTTTTTCCGTTGTATGTACATGCTGCTGATTTGATTGGTGGTTCGATTTTTAAAATATTTGAGTGTGTGTGTTTTGTGTGTTTACCTTATTTACTGTACCTACCTTTGCTGGCCTCGCGGCTCTTTATTAGTGTTTCCTTTTTATTGCTGTTTCCCTTGCTCTGTCAAGAGTTAATTTTTCGTCTTCTTCTAACAGTTTTTCGAGAATGGGACCATCTGTAATGCCCGTTATGAAAATGTCACGCAATGCTGTATCTAATTGGGCACTAAATTTGCAATTAACGGCTGACTTTTTAATTCTTGTATACCATTCGGTATACTCTCGTCCGATATCTGTTCAACTCATAGAAATTTCGCCTCTCTACAAACACTGCTACTTTCTTACCATAAAAGGTAGTGAAGATTTTATTTCGTCGAATGTCAATTGATTGATGGTTTTTAGGTGGATACTGTCTCGGAGAAGTTTGAATACTTCATGATGCAGCTTGGTTAACAGAAAGGCTGTTTTCCTTTGTTGATCGTCTTCGCCCACGGTAAGGAAATACTGATCCAGCTTCGTTTCAAATATTTCCCAGTCCACAAATTCTGGATTGAATTCTGTTTCCCACAGCAATGGTCTGTACAACAGCCTTGTTTTCAGCCGTGTTATAAGGCATGGTGGTGCAATTTTATTATTAATATTTTTAACAATCCTCGTCGCCAATGTTTTATCTTCTACTTCTACTATGAAACACTGCCGTTAAAATGTTCACTAAAGTATTTATTAGATGTTTCGCCACCAAGTGTCAAACTACAAGTAAGTAGAAATATTTTGATGCCTGGTATGACCGGCATTTACGTGTTGATGCAATACAAAGTGTATTCTAATGCTAATACATATAAAATAAAATAAATTTATTTGTTTCCACTATATAACAGACACTCTCAACTAAAACAATTAAAAACAACGTAATCAAAATAACGAACATGAATATGCTACAAACAGTACAGAAGCATACTCAACAAAAATATACAGCATACGAGTACAAAGCGAATTACTATAAAATGAATTTATTGAATGCCACCAGCGATTCCAGAAAAATTTTGAATGAGTTGTTAGGGCGCCAAAAGCGATTATTGGATGACACAATCATAAACAACTTTAAGAGTAAGTTGTTTCCAACAGTTGTTAACGAGTTTGCGGAACACTTTTCAACCGAGACAAAAAAATTAATACATAACTGTGATAGCAAAATATCTACTTACCAAAATTTGTATGTATCACAGTTAATGTACATGCAAATGTATATATAATACCTGGAAATTGCTAGCGATTCGGAAGTATATGGAACTTTGTGTGACCTTTCGACAAATAAAGGCCCTGGAATTTATGAAATAAGATCAATTGATCTAAAATTAAATGCGTTAACACCAACACCATTATATCAAGCCACCATTAACTCAAGCCTTGAGCAATGTTATGTTTTAAGCCTTATAAAAACTTCCATTAAAAGACCAATCTTCAAAAGTGGAGTGAAAAATGGAGTATCTGTACTACCCATTACCACATTATGCACCTCTGAGCTTTTCAAAATTTTTGTTATATTATATAAAAAATACTAAATAGAGATATGAGAATAATAAATTCGTTTATTTACTTCTTCAGGCATGAAAAAAGACGAAATAAACTAATAATATTATTTTGAGATAATCAAAAGAACGGTGATAACTGAGAACAGCATTTAATTTTTACCGATTTTATTCCACTTGCTTAAGAATTAAAATTTAATTTTATCACAAAAATGATATTATATAACTTCAATCCTATTTGTTCATTTAATATGGTTAACATTTTAAGTTAGCCAACTAACACTGTTATTTTCTATAACTATTCTGTCTGAAAAGATGTTTTTTATGAGATTAGATTAGATTAGGCTGGGAGATGGGACTACGTACCCTTATCACTGCGGCCAGGTTAGACCTATTGTGCTTTCCTCAAGTTAGAACTCACCCATGATGCCTGAAATTGTAATAAATTCGGATATACCTTTAAGTGAGATGGCAGTGATATCTTCTGACTCAAGGTTGTTATAACGCCAATCTTGCGGTGGAGTGTCATCTGTATCTGACGTACTACGTGTATCAGGGGTTTATTCTGTTCCCAGTTTGGATGATCAGGGAATGTAACCTTGAAGTTATGGTAGGAGCTGTATTTTTCCAGCCAATTGGCTGTAAGAGGAATTCCTAATAGTTAATTTCTCCTGAGTTCAAATAAAAGCTCTATATTGGAATTATCCTCGTTCACCGAGGTAAGCATGTAGCCGTCTGCCAAAGCTTCCTTCTGTATTTGGAGATGAAAAATCTCTAATACGGCGGTGGGTGCAGTTCTCGTTGCACCTTTAGTACAAACACAGGCAAGTCTATAAAGTCTGTGCAGATTTTTGTTTAGTTTTATCTTTAAGTTTATCCAGTTTTACTCTCTTGGTGAAGGCAATTAAGGTGCTCTTTTTGGGGTTGACATTTAGGTCAACTTTCTTGCACCAGTTAGCAACAAGGTTGAGTGCCCTCTGGATGAGTTTCGAGATAGTTTCCTCGAATTTCATCATCGTATCCTTGGACATAGAAACTCTCGTTGCTTTATATTTAGCAGTTCATTTACTATGATGGGGAGAGGAAGGGATGAACAGCGCCATGGAGCAACCTTTCGCAACCGTGACGCTGATTCTCTCACTGCCTAATGTAGAGTTGATATTTCTACCGTCCAGACAAAATTCAATGGCCTTCCACACTTCTAGAGTTATTGCAAAATTGGATAACCCAATTTGCGGCACAGGATTAAAGTGCAACCATTATAAGTTCATGAGAGTGCAACACTTCGATGGCAATTGCTAAATCAACAATTTTAGAATTATAAATGCATGGGGAGTAGTTAGGTAGTTTTTAGTCGTAATCGATTCAATTTTAATAAAGGACAGGCAAGCTGCCTGCAAAAACATATATTTTTTAATAATACGGCTTTTATTTCTTTAACTTACATAGTGGACCATCCCGGATATGACTACCAAGTATTTTTTCCATTGTTTTTAAGAAAATCGAGGTGAGGCTTATACATAGATCTGTATGATTTTGGTAAAACAGTTGGTATACTACGTGCTACCGTTACATTTACCTCTTTCTAACTTTTTGCTATGTAACACCAGGCACAAGTGGTTATGTATATGTTTATCAGAAGCGGGATTATTTGTGTAATACTTTTTTGGAGGAGTGCTGAAAAGATTCCATCTTCATCAGGGGCCTTGAATGGGTCAAATGAATTGATGGCCCACTTTATTTTGCTTTCATGAAAAATGTTACCTCTTGCTGTCCTCTCTGGTTGGTCTATTGATCTTTCTCTGGAGAGGATATCGGGAGCAATGGATGTGATGGTGGAATTTGGGAAATGGGTTTCGGCTAAGAGCTGTAGCGTCTATAGACCGCTTTGAACTTAGTTGCCATCCGTTTTTATTTGAATGCTATTTCGGTAGAATTCTGTGGATACGAGCTCTGTTTCGCATGTCAGAGAGATCTTGGCAGAACTTTTTCCGTGATTTTCTTTTAGCGCTTCTAATTTCTAGGTTAAACTTCTTGGGTTTTTGCCTGTTAAAAAGCTTTCTGGGGACTGTTCTTTATTTGGCGAGTTTATTATTCCACCATGGAGTAGTGGGGTTGCAGATTTTCGTACCCAAGTTAAAGGCCGCCAATGTCTCTTATGCTTTTATAGCAATTAATCGTAGAATCCATGAGTTCTAGGCTATATGAGTCCCAATTTGTGGAACTAGGCTGTCTATAAGGTTCAGAAGCCTAATAGGAGGTCGAAACACATTTGTCGATAAACAGACATCGATGGTTCAGTTCAAACATGCTAGTTTCTAATAAAAAAGCCTTATAAATGGTGTGTATAGGGTGGTGAAGAACTTCTTCCCTAATTCTGTTCATAAAGGTAGGGCTATTTCCGTAGTTTAGAATTTCAAGATTATTTTTTTAAATAAATTCCAGAAGAGACTCACCTCTTTTATTGATATTTGAGCTGACTCAATTTGTATGGTGGGCGTTCGCATAACATACAATTATCGGCTGCAGTTTCCTTCTGATACAATAGTTCATGAGTTCTTGCAATGGTAGAAAGTCGTGGTAGAAAGTCCAGGTCGGAAGGGTCACCCACCAGGCAGATTGAATATGTTACTGCGTCTGTCTTACCGCCTTCAGTGGTAAGATCACCTATTGCCGCTGCCATGCCTCTATTTGTGTGTTCTAGAATTGGAATAGTTGTTATATTCTGATTTAACATAATACGATCCCTAGGTCTTCCTTCATTTACTTAATCATAGAGTAACTCACCTGAGAGCTCCCTTATCCGGCCTTGTATGTGTACAGCTCCTGGATAAAGGCTACATCCAGGTGAACCGTATTAAATCTACTACTTAATGCAGCTTTTGCATTCAATAGATTAAGTTGGATGCACTTTAATCTTATAGTAAAAGCTATTGCATCGATGTGTTGGCATAACTGCCAACATTTTTAGCAAAATTTTAGCTTCTCTCTTTGAGGACAAATCTTCTGATGATTCTACCTTTGAGGCTCTCTGTTAGCGATTTCCACTGAGCTGCAAGCTCCAGATTTGATGGGCTCAGCTGTCTGGGGGTTCTCTTGGGCCTCAGCTCCAAGTCAGCAGTTTTTGAGAGCTAAACTTTCAATGAGCTGGCGCTCTCTTCTCAGTTTTAGCTTCAGTTTCTTTATTCTAGACTGGTCTCGATGGCCCTCTTATTCTAATCAGAACCTGCGAGAAGTTGAGGAAAAGTTTACATCCTTGATTTAGGATGAAATTCTTGGAAAGAGTTTCTCCTCTGCTCTTCTTTTTTTGCGGATATACCGTAAGGGTAGACCTGCGGTAGCCCTGTCTCCTAGTCTCTCCCAACCGAGCTTGATTTAACAAACTTGTAAGCGCTAGTGCTGAGCAGGAGAAAAAATAGCAACAATAAAATGTCCTATTAGAAAGGAGAACCTACAGCAGATGAATTCACTTGACTAAATCAACAGTAGCGTATTAACTACGAAAATTGTTCAGGACTTGTCAGAGTGCCGGAATAGATATAGTGGTGAATAAACCTTAAATGAGTGAATGGCAACTTCTATATTCCCGTACGTGTTACTTGTTCTGGAAGATCCCTTTAGCCCAAGGGGAGACTCGCTACACGACCACTTAAAAACCCTACTGTTGCGACTAGTAGTCTCTATTAGAACAGAAAACCAACATAAAAAACGAAAAAAGAGCAAGGTGATTTGAGTCTCTCGAGCCGTGAAGAGGCCCCTTGAAGCCAAACAACTAGCGGAAACCATAGGGTGCTAGGAAGAAGATATCACTACCGTTTAGGATGTGCGACCGATTGGTTTGGAAAATACTAAGATAAAAATTGCCACACCCGCTAATATTCGTACCATGTTCATTTCCATGTGCAACGTTCCGATGCGTATGTTTAAGATGGATGAAAGACTTTCGTATACAGAGTGTTCCAGATAATGTGTCGAAGACTTTAAGGGGAGATTCCCTGACTAAATTTCGCACTATCAGCACACGCGCTGGTCACCTATCCATTCAATAATGAAAAATAAGGTATTATTGAAGATAATCGTTCGCTGTACCGGACGCAGGTAATATTCTCATCTGAAATATTTCCCATGTGGTGTCAGCATATTTAAACAATAATTATATATAACGTAGGTGTAAGAAAAATTGTAAATTAGAATTAAGTGAGTAACAAATAAAGAAGGATACATGCGTCTCAAAAAATATATTTGTAACTTATTTAATTTAAATAAAATTAACTTCGCTCTTGAATATGATCGACGTTATGATGCAAAAGAAAGTTGATGACCTCGAATTTTTGACCTGATCATTACGCCATTAAATTATTTACTGAGGTGATTGAAAGAATCTTATATGGTATAAATGTTAAAAACCATCAAAGAAACTACCGCCTCCGTTTGTAAACCGTTTTTAATGCAAAAAAAACTTGCTCGAAATGCCGTGGTTACATTTATGAGTATATTAGCAAAATTCTTATCGCAAGGATATTGTAAATCATATAAAGAAGAGGTTTAGGCTAGTTTTCAAATTCGTCGCTTAAATAAAAGAATTTGCGCTTACTAGCACAATTTTGATACTATACTCAGAACAAGCGTCCATTACACTACACATAGTTTTTGAGTTGCGACAAAGTGCATAGAGTACTCGATTCTTAGGCAGTTGTTTAATTTTCGTGTAGGCGTGTTGGCACATAGCTTTTTCACCCCGCTGCTTCTTATAAATCACATTCATTTTCAAAGTTGTCTTGTAAAATTACTTTACACAATATCAATACGTTTGTAGTTACAATATATTGTATATTGTGCTCAAGTAAGATCAAAATGAATATCCTGGTACACTTATCAAATTGATCTTTAACTTTTATTTATCTATAAGATGTGCCTTAAAATTTTCTTTTTCTTTACTATAGGAGCGTAGACGATATGACAAAATGGGTTGGAATATAAGCTATGACTTCAATGAATGTGATTTTGATATATGCTTAAACATCATAAAAACTTATTTAAATAAAGCAACGGAAACAAAAGACGACAATATACCTTGGGAGTCCCTCAAATATCTGATAGGAGAAGTTAATTTAATTAGTCCTCTATTATTATTCAATTAAATAAGTACTCCATTTTCAGGTTATGTATGGTGGTCGTGTAATCGATGATTTTGATCGACGCATTATTCAAACTTATTTAAATGAATACATGGGAGACTTTATGTTTGACACTTTTCAGCCATTTTACTTTTACAAAGATGATTTCTTTGAATATCGAATACCATTCGAAATGGAGCATGTTGAAGATATATCAGGTGAGGTTTTAATTAAGGAAACTCTTCACATTAATCTAAAAGCTGCGATTGTGATAATTTTTTTAAGCGTATATTGATCAACTGCCACTTGTTAATACACCTGAAGTTTTTGGACTGCACCCTAATGCAGATATTGGAAATTATACCCAGGCTACAAAGGCTATTTGGCGCCATTTAATTGACTTGCAACCAAAAACCGGTATGTTACAATATTTGCAAATAAAAGTAAAAAAAAATATTTTTGATTTATATAAAATAAAAAGAAAACGGTAGTAACTCTTCATTGAAGTACCTACATACATATGTATATGTACATATGGTTTTTTATAATTGAAATCTAAAAACATTGCTAGCAACTCATTGTCAAGATATTTATACTACGGTTTAGATACGCTAATGTACGTACTTATTTATTTGATACATCAATATTCGCGCAATATAGTTTAATAATAAAATTAATTAATTTAGTTAGGTAATATAAAATAAGTTGTTTTCAGCTACAAAATATACACTTAATAAAATTTGTATATCTATTTATTTATTGCGATGCATAGTTTTGGAATGGAGAAAAAGGAATAAGGGTAAATAAATTTACATTAATTTGCTTTTACGGTTTAACTAGTATTGTGAATTGCTGTTGCCAGAACGGATATGTCAGTAATATTGGTACCCCACAATACATTTTTGCAATTAGAGTAAATACACATTACAACAACATGATTTATTCTATTTCAAATATCTAACTAATTGCTTCTTTGGTAATACTCGTATTTGAAGAAAACAATATCTTAATTTAAAATATTTATAGGAGATGTTTTAGATGGTACTAGCCGAGATGATTTTATACATAACATAGCTAGCGATATTTTAGCAAAACTACCTCAAACTTTTGAAATTTGGAGGATAAAGAAAGTACTTCAAATGAATATCACACCAACAAATGTTGTTTTACTTCAAGAATTAGAACGTTTTAATATACTGATTATCTGCATGAAAAAAACGCTAGAATTGCTACGAAAGGTTTGTTTTTTTTGTATATAAAGTTTTTACGGATATTTTATGGAAATTATTCCCTGTTCGCACCAATAATTTTTGGATTGAGTATATAGTGAAACAAAATATATGATTGAAAATATTCGCACCTAAAAAATACTCAAAACATTATTACGTGACATGTATCATATTTATACTCGTAAATATCTCTTCCAAAGAAGAGACAAGATAATAATTTAATTGCATTCATCACCCACATACGAGTACTATACGAGTATGTATGTAAATTCCATTTTAATCTAAGCCCCAATCAAGATTTAGTAAATTTATACCTGTGGCTGTGCGCATGGTTGAAAAACATCCATTCGATTACTGCTAATTTATTTTATTTAACTCAACAAATAGTTTTTATGTTAATTTCAACTCTATTTTCGATAAGCTCGTTAGTGAGGTCGAGAGTTTATTTTCTTCGAACCTCAGCTGTAAGTTAAGTCTCTATTGCTTTTTGGGGCGGATCCTCTGACAAATTTCGTTAAACATGGCAAAACTCGCTGATTTGCTAGGCTTGAGATGTTTCCACAGTGCGTATTTTCTACAAGTTATTTGTAACATACTCGTATGTATTTTGTAACACCCGCTAACATTCGTAATATTTTCATTTGCAAGGTATTCTTCTCTCATAAAATGCTCCAGATTCGTTGAGCCATTTAAGTTACCTCTATGTGCGACATCATCATCGACATTTTCTTGATGGTTACCGATAAAGCTCTTCGACACGATGACTCACTCTATATGGGTGTCATCGGCTCAAATGAGATAAGAATTTCCGATTCTTCAACGTGGTGCTTGTGGCATTATATGCTGTGAACTTTCAACAGTGCCTTGGTGCACTCCTTGATTAATTTCGGAACTCTCCGGCTGTCTTAATGTCATCGTACATTGAGATAAGATCTCTCAGAACTCTGTTGAATACTTTTTCTAAATCCAGGAAGACGTTATGCGGTTCCTTCGAATTGTCTCGAACTTTCTGCATCATTATCCGTTAACTTCATGGTTAACAGTGCCCTATTGCCTGCTCAACGCGTATTAGCAATAATTTTTCAAGATAACATGTGCAATTACCAGTTTTATGGCCATTAGTTGTTTGCTGACTTTGATATTCTTATAATCTTATCTTATATCTTATGCTTATAACTCAATTATCAAGCTGATAAGACTCAAGTCTTATTTTATTCCATTCCATATACATACATATAATATTTTTTTATCCTTTTGATTGCAAGTTTAAGAAAGCTATATTTTTGAATGTACGAGTACATACTCGTATAAAGGGTTTTTCAATAGGTACATAACAATTTTGTATTTTAACACAAACGCACCCTTACACGTTTGTTTTGATCTGTCAATGTCAAAATATCAGTCAAGGTTTCCATTTTTATCATGGTGAAGTTCACGAACGAGCAACGTTTGGATATTATTAAAATTTCTACCGAAATTCTGAGTCGGTGATCGCAACTTTAAGAAGGCTTACTCCAATTTTCGGTCATAATAATCGTCTCACAAGACAGGCTGTGCATGCTAAAGTGGATAAACTCGAGTCAACATATTCACTATTGAATGTTCCTCTGCCAGTGAGAGAACGTACCGGTCGAAGTACCGAAATCAGCCGATTCCTCGCTGTTCACAAGAATTGGGAATCTCTCAGTCTACACGTGTCGAATTTTGCGTAGATCCCTACACCTTTATAAAATTAAATTAACTCAAGAACTGAAGACTCTCGATTATTGGAACTTCTCCGATTGGGCTCTGCAAAAGTTTGAAGAAAATTTTTAATTTCATCAAAAAATCTCTTCAGCGATGAAACTCATTTTTGGCTTCATAGCTTTGTCAATAAGCAAAATATAGTACATATGCATTATTGGACAGCAAAAAAGCCACATGTACTTCAAGAGACTGCATTTCATCCACAAAAAGTGACCGTGTTGTGTGGATTTCATGCCGAAGGTGTGATTGAACCGTATTTTTTTGTTGATGAAAATGATCGCTATGTTATGGTCAATGCCATGTTGGAAGACAATTTTTGGCCAGAATTGGATGGACTTGACGTCAGTGATATGTAGTTCTAACAAGATGGTGCCACTTGCCACACAGCTGGTCAAACAATTAACCTATTGAAGGGAAAGTTCGGTAATCGTGTAATCTCGAGAAATGGTCCGATCGAAGGGCCACCTCACTTATGCTATTTGGTTTATGCCAACAAGGTTAGAGGAGATCAGGAACAATATCGAACGCGAAATTGCCAACGTTCCGGCCGATAAAATTTCAGTCCGATATCTTAATTATTCTGTGTTTTATTTTATTTCCTTGTTGAAAAACCCGATGTTATTGTACATCGATTTTGCGCTGCCGTTATACCTTTTCTAGTTCGAAATTTTTGCCTGTGATTGTAACGATCTATCGCCCTCCGATACACAATTATCCTTTTATTAAATGAAAAATAAAAAGTTAATTAAATAAAAATTGTAGAGCAATAAGTACTCATAATTTGAGGGCAAACATACTCGTATATTACTGAAAAACAAACTTTGTATCAAGGCGGTATTCCGCCTCTCTCATGCCACATCTAAACAAGTATGTGATATATGGTATGTATAAAGAAATATACAAGGAATAATGCACGGATGCCTGTTTGACTGATTTGTAGAAGGCCTTTAAATTAATATATTTTACTTTCACCTAACCATAAGCGGCTCTCTTACAAGTCGAACAAGCTTCTTCTTCTTAACCAGTACTGCCTCGAACTCAATAACCTCATCAACCGCGACAAACTGATTGATTTCCGGACCTTATTACCTCAATTACTATTTTTAGAGGAAGAGCATGCGCTTTGCGGTTCTATCGCCCTCAAAGTGTTTTTTTTATTTATATGGTAAAGGGCTAATCCAGGTAAGATGGAGTATTTAAAAAAAATGTTGATAAAAGTGAATTTACCGTCAAGTGGCAAGTTTGCACACTATCGGGTGACACATTTTTACACACTCAAAACTGTCTAATATCATTGTAATAGATATACATATAAATACCTTAAAACTGGAAGATCTGAGGAAATTCTCAATTTTATTTTGCGCGGAAAATACATCAACTCTTTCTGCCGGCAATATCACATCCCCATTACTATACTTTATCACCCTTCGGAGTCCAAAATGATAAGACGAGTAACAGTAAAGCCAGTGGAAAGACATGGTCCACACGTGACTCTTCCTTCATCAATTTATTTTCACAGTTATTCGAACAGTTAAATTTATATTATTTTAATATTATTAAGTTAAAAAACATTCATACACCTAGTCTTTTATGATATTAAATTATTTTTTATTATCTAGGCGATAGCAGGGGAGGCAGGCATGGATAATATGCTGGACAATATTGCAAACAGTTTACTTAATGGAAAGCTACCAAATATTTGGGCAAATTTAGCACCACCCACTTGTAAGCAACTAGGCAGTTGGATGGAACATTTACTGGTAAATTTATTCGTATTAATATCTTTTTAAATGATCACTAACGATCATTACATCCAGTTGCTTTATCATTATATAAACTTTTTTATGACAAAACCCCTAACTTCCTTCTTTCCTGAATCTCTTTTACTTGGCATTGTTTAAATTTCAGTACATATTGAAATCTCGGTATTGATTGTGTACTGATCAATACGAAACGTGTTAAATTTGTATGATGAGAAAAGATTTATGAGTTCATTATTATTATTTTGTTCTATTTTTCTCATTTGTGCCCTAATCCACGGCGTTTTCATTAAAACCCTTTACTTTTCGTAATGTATTGTATTATAATTGTATTATACGATTATAAGTGGTATTCGTAAAAACGAAATAATCAAAATAAAGTAGAATTTAATGTGAAAAAAATTCATGCGCCCACTTATATACTTAATTTTTTGCCAAAATTTGGTAAATACATAGTACCAACTATATTCAACAAAAGAAAATTAATATATGCATGTACAAAGAAAATAAACAAATTAAAGAGACCATTATTATATTAGTTTAACTAAGTATTACTTTTATTTTTTTAATTTGATAAATATAAGGAGTTATTTTTATAACTTTATATTTTTTTGAGGTAAGTTAGTTCTTAAATGGAGTTTCCTATTCCTTTTTTAGAACCGTACTTCGCAATATCATTATTGGTCATTATCTGGTGAACCAATGGTTATATGGTTGGCAGGCCTTCATATACCGCAAAGCTACCTGACTGCGGTGGTGCAAGTAAGTTAAATATAATTTATTTGTTTAAAAATAATATGGATAATAATAAAAGAAAACCAATTTTTTATTAATGTTTTTTTTTCTATTGTAATGCAGATTGCTTGCAGAAAGCACGGATGGCCTCTAGATAAATCGACTTTGTATACAAACGTTACGAAGTATACTGATCCAGACGATCTAGAAGAAAGACCGGGCACAGTAATCTATTCCTAACTTTAGAGTATTGAATGAAAATAATTTTATAAATTCTATTTCCGCATAAATTTTGAAAAGGGCTGTTATGTTCATGGATTGTTCATAGAAGGTGCTAGATGGGATAAACATAAAAATGAGCTGGCACGTTCACTACCGAAAGTTTTGGTTGAAGAACTACCTCTATTAGCAGTGATTCCTATTGAAGTTCACAGATTAAAATTACAGGTAGTTTAAATTTTTGTTATATATAAATAAACAGTGTGTTCCGGATAATGTGTCAAAAATTGAAGGAGAGATTCTTTAACATATTTAAAAGAAAAATCGCATGGGTGAGGGTAGGGTCCGAAATGCATCACCTCGGAGGTACAGAGGTTTTAAGCAAAGTCGTACAATGTCCCGTTTTAACTCATATTGAAAATAATATTTTTCAAATTTATGCGTGTATGGTAGAAAATGGGGTAACGTTGACCACGTAATTGTGAATACTTTAATTGTTTCAAAGTAAATGTTGCCCTAAAATAAATGTGTGAAAAGTTACTGAAGATCATCATCTCAATTCAGTAGTTTTCAAGATAGGACCTAACTTATCGAGGCAAGTAAAACATTAAATTAGTAAGTTAGCCCAAATGTGTAGTATTCTCCAATAATGTTTGATTATACCTATCTTATTGAAATTTAGGAAACCTATCACTATTTCGAAAGAGTCCTCTATTTTTAAGAAAAAAGTAGTTGTGTTTCTTTTAGTAACTTCAAAAGTCATCGGCGGGTTTTGGTCCAAATCGAATGGCGGCGATCGTCATGAAGACGTATCAACTGACAAAAATTCAAATCGATAGCACTATTTGCTCGCGAGTTATCACGAGCCAAAAAATTACACATACGAACATACATCCATGCATTCTCTGTCTCACACACACATACATACACACATTTTCTTAAAAACACAGACACATCAAAACGTAAATTTATAACCAAACTTTCGTGTTTGATTTTCGAGATGAATGCCAGAACTCCTGATAGGGAAGTTAAAATTAAAATTTTGGAAAAAAACTACAAAAACAAATGTCCTTCATTCGTCCCAATAAATAAAAGCCCATTGGGGCCAAGTCCGAAGACCTTGGGCGCCGCAGAATGAGTCCATCTCGCCCTATCCACGCAAAAACGGCGTATTTTCTACACTTCGATCGTGTTGTATATCAAGAGAAGCCCTGAATTCCACAACTACGAGTATCTTGTGTGTTGAGTCATTCTACTCTTTTATCCTAGTTGAATGGTGATAAGACGTGTATGTCTTTCGCAATGCCAATGATATGGCGTGAATCTGTTAACTACCACGATGACTGCCACCTTTGTTTAATAGATATAAGAGGGTTTTCCAAGTAGATTAAGCAGAGCTTAATATACCGCAGAAGCTGTAAAGTTAATTTTTTTTAATGACAGAGACGAAAATGAAGCGGAGAATAACGATCCCGAGATTGTGCTTTCGTCAAGTTCATTAAAAAAAGCCCATTTACTCGTATTTGAAAAACACGATTTAAATGGTTTGGTTCGAGAAATTATTATTATTGGAGCTTATTGGTACGAGTACCTATCGCAAAAGTTACAGGGCAACGAAAACCAAACAAGGCAATGTCGATATTTTACTCCGACTCAGAGTCTTGAGCTGATGAGCGAGCTAGAAACTCCCTATGAAATTGAGGCGTTTATTTACTGATTGGCCCAAAAGAAGTCTAAAAGCTGTTTTACTACATAATGGCAATAAATACCTCACTGTTGCCATATGAAAATATGCAATTGATACTTGAAACAGTAAAATACAGAGACTTGCAAGGAAAAGTGTGTGCAGACCTTAAAGTAATAGTAGTATTACTTGGTTTGCAAGGTGTATTACGAAATACTGCTGTTTTCTCTCTGCTTTAACCAACACTATTTGATGAAAGACTGGTCAAAAAAATCTAATTTTCATGCGGTAAGCCGAATGTGAAGCTTTTGACTTTGGTTAAATTAAAAAGACGTTATTTTGCCGCCTATACGTATTAAACTTGAATTAATAAAGAATTTTATGAATGTGATGGACCAGTACAGTGGGGAATGTTTGTATCTAAAATCAATTTTTACCAAATATCTATAGCACCACAGTTAATAAGAGACCCTAATTTCGATCAAAAACTTAATGACAAAGAGTTAGCTGCCTGGAAGTCACTAAAGTCCCTCATAAAAGGAGTTATAGGAAATCATAGAGCTGAAAATGCAGAACTCTTACTCAATGATTTGTTGCAAACTTATAAAGAGATGGGATTCAGGATGTCACTTAAAATAAATTTCCTGCATTTCCATTTTGACTTCTTCACTTTCAATCTTGGTATGCTGAGCGATGAGTAGGTTTATTATCTGAGCTGTTACCTTTAC
The DNA here is from genome assembly GCA_949129095.1 of Volucella bombylans. Lineage (NCBI taxonomy): Eukaryota > Metazoa > Arthropoda > Insecta > Diptera > Syrphidae > Volucella > Volucella bombylans. Next base: position 172,859,636 of record OX422144.1, on the reverse strand, counting down.
AGGAATCATAGACATAACAAGCATGTATGTGTATTCTTATATTGAAAAGTCCATTATCGAGGATATTATGAAAAAACGACTACACTTCTGATGCCAAAGCATGTGATAAGTTTTTCGGAAAATGGGATAGATAGGAAAAGAAAGAAAGATATTTTGGGCTCGGTGGCTATATTTCGCTCCATGGGAAACATTTATGGCATCCAACATTTAATAGGGAGAGACTAAATTATTAGCGTAAATTGATTTGATGTTGCATTTAGGCAACCATACATCTCACGAGATTTTATATGACTGAAAAAGTCTTGCGGTCACGGCTAGTATTGAACCTCGAACCGTCCGATTGGGAAGCCAATACACTACCACTTAAGCCACGGCCACCCTCAATATCTCGGTCAAAATCTATGCAAATAATCTTCAATTCATTTTACATTATTTCATAAGATATCTGCTAATTTTTTTTTATAAAAAGGACTTGTAATTTTTTTTTGACCGCAAGTAATGGGCGTTACCTACACGAAGTGGTCATTTTTTTCTTTTAGGAACCGTTAAAAAAAAAAATATTGGATTTACATTGCGCAATAATAAACTTATTTTACGGAAAAATTGCCAATGCAGCTGTTGCCTAGTTAATTTTATAGGGCTGTTGCAAAAGAATACCCCATTTTTTGAGTTTTATAGTTTGAACAATTTGGTTCGTATCTTGAAAACTACTGACTTGAGATGAAATGAGCTGACTTTTTTTGTTTGTAAATACTAAATGCATATACGAATAATTAATTAATAATTACGAATTCAACTAAGCACGCGTAGATGTGAAAGCTTTTATTTTCAATAGTAGTCAAAACAGGGCAGTGCCAGCGTACGAGGATGCATTTCCGACCTACCTAACGATTTTATTCTCAAAATATGTGATGGAATCTCCGCTTAAAGTCTTCGAGACAATATTCCGAACAATATACAAATATATTCTAATACAAAAATTTATATGTATACGCATGATATGTATGTACATACGTTTAAATGCATATGTACATTTAAATTGTGATGATTATACAAACTTCTGTGAATATTTATATTTTTCAACACAAAAACAATTTTAAAGCAAGTTTCGCTAATTTTGTTTTTGTGAAATACATATTATATTTTAATTCAACCTTTAATGTATTTCCGAACATTTTTTTCAGAACACTTTTCGAGTTCCTGTATACATTACCTCACAACGAAGAAATGCAATGGGTCTGGGCTTAGTTTTTGAAGCTAATCTAGAAACTCATGAAGACCTTAGCCACTGGATACTTCAAGGTGTTTGCCTCACACTTAATACAGACTGAAATAGCCTAAATACTGTCTTGTTAATCATTTTCTGTGCTTTCTTTTAGAATGCCAATTATTTTGGTATTAATAAATATATTACCTATTATGAGTTTATTTTAATTACATACGCGTTGAAAGTGCAACGGTTTGATTTGAAAAACAAAGTTTCATAAAAGTTAATAAATGGCAATTTTACAAACTTGTAACCTTGCTTGACAATTGTTCATTTCACAAAAAATTATAAAATAGGTGGCATATTTAATCGTCAATTTAATAAGAGAAATTTCACATAACTGTGTTATCAAGTTCAGATGAACAGCTTTCTTAGTTTTTTCGCAGGTTACGGTAAATCGAGAGAATTATTGATTTCCCTTTTATTGTCATTTTTTATAAAAGAAAGTAGGTAATGCTAAAACAGGACTTTGCCATCCATACCGGAAAAGGAACTTTCACCGGGAAATGACAAAATAACGAACAAACGGTAAAACATTGCGACGGAAACCTAAAAACTAGAATATGCACTGTGTATAACAACATCATTTATACTTGCAATTTTCCACATGATTGGAAAAGAGTACAACTAAAGCCCATCCCTATATCACTCCTTCCAATTCTCTCCAAAATTTTTGAGAAAATCATTGCGAGAAGAATCAGTCTGGAAATAGATCCTGCACAATACGCATTTAAGCCAAATAGAGGGGTGCAAACCCTCTTACAACTTTTAGAGGAAAAATTAGCTGAAAACCTATCTACACGAAAACATAGTGTTATTATGTCGGCTGATCTTGAAAAACCTTTTGATAGGGTAACATTTATTCCAGCAGTCAAACAACTTTCGAAAAATATCTTAAATATTTTTAGATCATTTATGTCAGGAAGAACATTTCAGGTAAATGTGGATGGCTTTATGTCCTCCATTACTAGAGAATGGTGTTCCACAAGGCTCTCCACTCTCGGTAATCATTTACAATGCCTATATCGACTCACTGATACGTCGGCTTGCTAGCCCCGAATATGGCTTACAGTTTTTCGGTGTTTACGCAGACCACATTTATACACTAGCATCAGAAGACCCAAACCACGTTAACCAACTATTGGAAATTACGGACTCAGCAATATATCAGTGGGCGCAAGAAAGGGGAGCTTCTGTCCCACCAAACAAAATAGAAGCCTTCCACATTTGCAGAAAAAGAAAATGCATATGGTATGTTCAGCCTTGATCCTGCGGAATGTCACAATACTACTCAAAAGAGAACTGATGATACTCGGTGTTCTTTTTTCTGGAAATTTAAAATGGAATTCGCAAATCAAAAATGTAATCAATCAACTTAAACTACGCAATAATGGTATACTAGCTAAAACTCTCCAACATGGTTTGACAACCTTCATGTGGACCACCAAGAAAAATGTTGAAAGTGTCAACGCTGCGATCAACCAATGCTTTCGCATAGCAACAGGTGCTCTAAAAACTTCGCCAATAATAGCGCTTCGAAGAGAAGCTGACTACTTACTTTTTAAACAGCTTGGAAGGATAAGATCCGTAAGTCTTATAAGCAAAGCTCTGGGAAATCCATTGCACCCACTCCATACCGCAAGAAAGGAATTACTTATTATGGAAAAACCTATGCACTATTTCCGCAATAAGTAATATGGCGTCTTTATTGTCATCTATAGAAGTTTGTCTTCCTAGTTCAGTCACAGCCAACGATTCGTTAACATTGAATTCTCCACCACCTTGGAAAAGAAATACGCTCCCCATTAATAATAGCTTGGCGAACCACAGGAAAAAAGACACAACTGATCAAGAATACAAAGCGCTCAATAACGAGATGATTGCCGAGATTCAAACAGATCGAATCTTCTGTATGAATGGATCATTTATGGATTCTAACTCGTCATATGCAGTAGTGGAATTAATTTCTAGTGAAAGAACTAAAACATTCCATCAAGGACTACTTCCCTATATGACCGGATTTTATATATTAGAACTAACTGCAATCGAAAAATGTGTGAACTTAGCTAAACACCTCCCGGGAACGAAACTGATATTAACGGGTAACCTTAGCATACTAGTGGGTCTAAAAAGTGAGTTCAATAAATCTGCGTCATTAGAATATATTAGAAGCGTGCTTTTACTTATGCAAAGATATCTTGGCTTGGGTACCAGGCCATGTGGGTATCAAGAGCAGCCATGATGCAGACACCGCAGCTAAAGAAACCTTTAACCAAAAAAAAAACGTTAATGCAGTCCTAGATAAAGAAATAGCTTCCCCGTGGGAAAATAGCCAAACATTTTTGCATACATTCCAGACACATCATAAACGTACCCCATACAACAAAGACCTAAGCAAAGAAAACTGCATTTAACTGCTACGCACAAGGCTGGGAAAAACGTTCTTCACTAGTAGGTACTACTACACAAGAGAGGCTCCAGAAAAATGCGATTTCTGTCAGGAAGAATTATCCATCTGGCATATCCTGGTAATGTGTCCTGTATCGAAAAATAACTAACGAAGGCGATTTTTTAAACAACAACTGGCTGAATTATTAAATCCACAAAGCATTGGGTCAATCCAGCACATCAAAACAGCCACAAAACTTCATAATAAATTCAGTGATATATAAATTAACGTAGCACTTTTGTTAAAATCCTCAAAGTAGAATTCTAAATTGTAAATTTTGCACTTCATATTTTGTTCTTCTTTCGCTTATTGCCTTTATAGAGTTGACTATGAGTTGTCAAAGTGAATAGTCGTGCCTCACAATCTCGTCCGTCATAGTGAACATATAACCAAATTAACTTTTTCCTAACGCCCATAAAAGTGTCAAGTGAAATAGTGCAATAAGTTCGAAATCGCTTATCGTCGTAATCCATTCTAAATAGTGCTCTTGTGCTGTAAATCCACATAAATTCTGCCGCCATAAGAAAACCACAAAATATTCCTTTGTGCTCTTCCTAACAATGCCGCAAAATACCAATATCAACCTCCGTTCTAAGACAGCTCTTCAAAAACGCTTTCTTTCCTCACCAAACCACTCGAACTCTTCATCACCGTCGTCTTGCAATAACAACACCGTTCTCACCGCAAAACAGATGGAGAAAAGCCTAGCAAAAAAACTGCAACACTTCACCTTCAGTTTTTTAATGAAATTACCAAACTACGTGATGAAATGATCAAAAAAATTGAGGAAACAGTCATAAATTGGGAGCAGCGTTTTACCACAATTGAGACCTCAATTTCATCTTTAAACGCTCGTATTAAACAACTTGAGGCAATTAATGTCACTACGAAAGCAACAAATCGGGAAATTATTGATCTTCAGCGCCAGCTAAACAGCATTGAGAGGAAAGAGATTGCTGCTGACGCTGTTCTCTTTGGTGTACCGCAACACCAAGACGAAAATTTAAAAATTATTTTTAACCGGTTTTGTCACACAATTGAGTGCAAGCCACCAGTCCTTAAGAACATTTTTCGCACAAAAAGTCGATTGACTGAGAACAGCAACAACAACCCCGGCTCTTCTTCAATTGTCATCAAATTCTCCAGCTGCGATGAAAGAAATGAAGTTCTAAAGTATGCCGCCCATTTCCGCAATGTGCATCGTAGAGAGCTTATACCAGCTGACTTGGGGATTGAATCGTCCGACAACAATAAATGTTTCATTAATGAGAGCTTAACAATGCACACTCGACGTCTTCTCCGCAGTGCTACTTAACTCAGACGTAAAAAGTTAATTTCATCCGCACACACGAAGTATGGGTCTGTTTATGTGAGAAAAGACACAAATGGTAAAAGCTTTCTCATTGAAAGCTTCGCTGATCTACACGCTGCCGCCGCTACTCCTGATTGTCTTAATCAAGAAACAAGCATCGACCGAGCTTTCTCTGATGATGGTGCTGCTGCTGCTGCTATTGTTCCGCTGTGACTGTGACTGAAGAGTGATGACATGATTTTATACATCTTATAAATTATGCATTTAAGTATTTTATACTATCTAGAAACTTATATTTCTATTTCTAGTATGTTTTTTTCCTTGTTTTTTTCCTTATTTGTCCTATCTCTTCTCTGCAATATTTTGATATCTTTTCCTCTTTTCATTTTCTTTTTCTTTACTTGTACACGGATTTGTTTGGAAGCCTGTGGTATGATTTGCACTTTATTTGTTTACGAATTTCGATAGCACAAACGTTCGTCATGGCCATAGCATGAATGAAGTTCAGACTCGCACAATGTTGAACGTTCTTTCGTGTCAAAGAAGAGGGTTTAAGGTATGTCACATTAATGCACGGAGTCTTAACCAAATTAAACTTGATTACCTTAATTATCTATTTAATGACTCTTCTGTTGATGTTATATGTGTTGATGAAACATGGTTTGAACCTGGAATTGATAATAATTTTTACAAAATAGCTGGATATGAGCTCGCACGTAATGATAGGGTTACGGAAACAACAGGAGGTGGTATTGCGATATATTGCAAGGAAACCTTAAAATGTAAAGTCATAAAAAATTCGCTAGGAACTGATGTTGAGTATTTGATTGCAGAAATTTCTGATGGGTCTGTCAAATGTTTGGTTGCTTGCTGCTACAATCCAAATCGTGTTTTTTCAACTGAACCTTTTTTCTCTTCTCTATCTGAATTCTCCCCTTTATATAATAACATTGTCGTTTGTGGTGATTTTAATGCCAACATGCTTAAAAACGACTCGCGGTCCTACCAAGTGAAAGATATGGCGGCGGCAAGTGGACTTGAAATTGTAAATAATTCCTATCCAACATGTTTCCGGCCAGGTGCACCACCGAGCCTTTTAGGCCTTGTTATTGTATCTGATTCACTCTCTGTCTTACTGTTTGATCAGATTTCTCTTGAAGGTGTCAGCGAACATGATCTCCTATTCTGTACCTACAATGTTGTCTTTAACCACAATTCTTCCTCAAGCTCCTTTGTTTATAGGGATTACTCATCAATAAATCATGAAGCACTAACGACCGCAGCAAACTCGGTCCCATGGTTGAATTGCAGAATGGTTGCCGATCCAAATGAAAAGCTAATCATTTTCCAGATGCTTGTAATGCAATTATTCAATGATCATGTACCAATAAAAACCGTCGCGATCCGAAACAATGTGTGTCCTTGGTTCACGGAAGGGGTAGTTGGTGTTCTAAAGAAGCGAAACAGACTGTACAGTAAGTGGAAGCGTAGACAAAACGCGATTAACTGGAACAGGTACAAAGCTGCTCGTAATGCTGCAACCGATGCTGTTCGTGCATCTAAAAGACACTACTACTCATCTAAACTGAGCACTTCTTTACCCTCCAAGGTACTGTGGAGAAATCTACGCCAAGTTGGCATTGGTGTAAGTAGTGACAGGAGCTGTACTATTGATTTAGATGAAATGAACGACTATTTTGTTTCAAATGATGTTGCTGCCGATTGTTTCGAGTATGACGTTGTCTCTAGCAGAGGCCTTGAACAGGAAATTGATTTTGAAGTAGTTACGGAGGTTGATGTCCTTTGTATAATTAAAAGTTTAAATTCAAATGCTATTGGTGAAGACGGCTTGCCACTTCGTTTCATAAAACTTATTTTGCCGCACGTTATAGGCCATCTAACACATATAATCAATTCCTGTATAGCAACATCTACTACTCCTCTGATATGGAAATGTGCTAAGGTTGTACCGGTTCCTAAAAATACTATTGCTACCGATGCTTCTGACTACAGACCTGTCAGTATCTTACCATGCCTGTCTAAGGTCTTTGAAAAGGCAATAGAGTTACAAATTCAGAAACACTTGGCTGAAAATTCCCTGTTGAGCCCATTCCAATCGGGCTTTAGGAAGAGCCATAGCTGTTCTTCCGCTATGGTAAAATCTTGGATGATATCAGGCAAGTTTTTGACAAAGGATTTGTGACGCTGCTCTGCCTGCTTGATTTCTCTAACGCTTTTGACAGAGTAAATCATTCCATTCTTTGTTGGAAACTGCACCATTACTATGGTTTTAGTGAAAGAGCTGTAAGGCTCAATCGAAGCTTTTTATGTGAACGGTCACAAGTAGTCGTTGTTGGTAACAATCGCTCAGGTCTCCGGTCAGTTTCTCAAGGGGTTCCGCAGGGATCAATATTGGGCCCAATTTTGTTCTGCATGTACATAAATGACTTAGCATCAATTTGTAAGCACGCGCTTATTCATTTCTATGCAGACGATGTACAACTTTACCTATCTCATCCGGTTAATAAAATAGGTGAGCTAGTGTCACTACTAAATTAGGATCTTGCTTCCATTGTTGAATGGGCAACTAAAAATGGACTAGCTTTGAACCCAAAAAAATGTCAAGTACTTCCAATATCAAACAAGTCTTTTGAGCTAAGTCTAGTTCCTGTTGTTTGCTTAGCCGGTAGTAAGATTAGGTTAGTTGAGGTGGCTACAAGTCTTGGTTTCACCATAAACCGAAAGCTTTCCGGCTATAACCACGTTAACGTCGTTGTTGGTCGCGTGTACGGATGCCTGCGTAAACTTTGGATTTCTGCCAACTATACCCCCTTGAATACTCGCCGAAGACTTGTGCTCACCCTCATAATGCCCATTATTTCATATGCTGCAGCTGTCTACAGTGACCTTGACTCACTATCTTTTCGCAAGCTCCAGGTTGCTTATAATGATGCTGTTCGGTATGATTATGTAAGGCAACGATACAATAAAATCTCGGAATTCTCATGCCGGTTTCTTGGCTGTACATTATTTTTCATTTATGCTATTAGACTATGGAATAACTTACCGTCTCATATAAAGTGCTTGTCAAATACTGCTAGCTTCAAAACTGCCTTGTATGTGTACTTTTCTTCTTAACTTATCTATTTACTATCAACTCTACCTCAGTCTTTCTCCAATTTCTTAACTATTTTATTTCCTCTCCCTTTTTTTTTATCTTTCTTTTTCCTTTTTATTTTTTTATTTATTTATTTTTTATTTTTTATTATTATCATTATAATTACTATCACTTATCATTTTGTAACTAAATATTATCACTTAGAACTATAAGAGACATTGTCTTAATGTACAACTTATTTATAGCAATAAATTGAATTGAATTGAATTTCAAATCGAAAACGACTGACCTAGCTGCCCTGAAATCTTTAATATAAATATTTTATAAATTGATTTTGTAAAATATATAGACAAATAAATAAATATTTATTCACTTTTTCTTTAGTTATTTATTTATATATAAATTAATTTATTTATTAACTCATTTTGGGGTTAATATTGTATTTCTTTATAGTAAACTAACGTATTTGACTACCGAATCTTCTTTCTTTTGTATACAAAAACAACTAAGCCTATATAGAATTACTTCATATAAATAAGTATCCAGGCCTGGCCAGCAGCAACAAAATATCGCAAATTTAAGATGAATTCAAGCGAGTACAGTATTGGTATTCATCTAAAACAAACATTTATTATATATTCTATTTTAATATACCTGTATCTGCGGGTTCCATATTTTCCATGTATTATTTTAATCAATTTTTTACGAATGAAGAAAAAAGCCTGAGGAATATTATTACACCTATGAGTAGTACTCTCAAATTCTGATGATGAAATTACTTATTTTTATTTATTTACATTAGCGGTTTTCCCACTAATTTATGATCTTAGCCCCTATAGGTCTTTTTGTTTTCTGCACACTTTTTTTACCTATAAAGTTGGTATACACGTTTATAGTTAAAACTTTCGTTTCCAATTTTTAACTGCTATATATTTTAGAAAACGTATGGCAAAATTCGACTACTACCTGGTAATTCTACCTGCTATCTTCTCTTATTTTTTCTCTTTTCACGAAGTTCTGGATTTTAAGTCTCATCATAATAAAAAAGCGAAATTAATTTATGTTTTCAATCCTGTCAATCAGAACCCGAATAAAATTGAATTTGCGTCGATGCCTTATCCACAAAATACGACCCAAATGCTAAACCTGATGAACGTATAAAACATTTTCCATATAGGTGTATATAAACAATTTATTATTATTTCATTAGTATATATGTCTAGATTTATTTAATCTATTTTCATAATTTATTTTTTAAACAAAAATTCATTTAATTAACATACTCGTATGGTAGTAATACCTAACAACTTTTTTATTGTATTTGGAATAACAACGGTTAAATATGCACTTGTTTCTGTTCTTCGCTTAATATAATGCTAATCAAATTATGATTAAAACATATTCTTAAACATTCATACGAATGACGCTTTTGACATTTATCATTGAATTTACGTTTGCACGGCTTCAACATAGTTAGCAGGATACAAACCAACTTTCCCATTTTTTCTTCCTTTACACCATCCTTGTTCATCTTCATCTTCGAGCTTCTCGAATACATCACCTTAAATATTGAACATACATAATTTATTGACAACAATTTACATATATGATTGAGTTCTTATTTACCTTGTTTGAAAGTAAGTTCATCACTCTCCGCTCCTTCATAATCGTATAAGGCTTTAACTGGAACTCCTGGTTCACCATTATCAACTAATACATTTTCAACGTCTGCGTCACCTTCATCCCATTCTTCTTCTTCGAATGGATTTGCTTCGGGTTTTCCATTGCTTGAATATATGAATAAATACATATATTTTATATATATATATATATGTACATATGTATACAAACAATGTGATATGTAACAAAATAAAAGAAAAATGATTGGCTCATACGGGTATTTTTATTAATTGTATAGTACGTCTCAATATCTAATTATTGGTCATGTAATACAAGAAAATATTTTCTTTAAACAGTTGTATTAATTCGAAACAAAAGAACGTAGTAGATGGTGCGCCAAGAGTTCTTGATTACCGAGAATTATTATATCCAAACCAAAATATTGATATAAATATCATGATCAAATCGCTTTCGACTGGCGAAAATCACATTTAATATATAATGAAGGTTTATTGACCTTTGAAAATGCAAATATAATTAAAATACAAAATATTTTAAAACGTGTAGCATTATGCCATGAAACTAATCTCGTCTCAATACACTTCAGTTTTTTTGTTTCTTTTAGATTATTTGCTTAGTAATAGTGTTGTCACTTTTGTTGATTGCATCGCGTTCGCGATTCTGAAATATTTCGTACATACTCGTACATATATGTATATATGTAAGTAGAATGTTTTAGAAGAGGAAGTAGATGATTAAAACTAAACAAACATATGTACATATGTATGTTAAACACAAACTAGCTGTATTATTGAAGCTAATAAATGTAGTTTTTATTATAAGGTCATCTAACGCCTAACAGCCTCAATTTTACATAAGTTGCTGGTATTTTTAGAACAATAAAGTCCGGATTAACGAGAACATTTTTATGATGATACATAGGTTAGGTAGTCATAATAAAAGCTTTATGACAGGATCAAATGTGTTTTTGTTTTACTCATATATAAATAAAAACTGCGAATGTATGAATTCTGAGTAAAATCATCGCATGGCGTAGGAGTTTTTAATATTATACTTTCTTTGATTATAAATGGATACTGTTATTACAAAGGAATGTTTTAAATAATAATGATGCCTTACGAAAAATGTATAAAGATTAAGTGAAACGATATAAATCTTGCTAACGTGTTGCCTTAATCCAGATTAGTTGTAAATATTTTTTGGTGTAATAAGAGCGAAAGTATTATACGCACGCAGTTCGAGCAGAATCGTGCGCGCTGCATGCCTCTATTTACCCAAAATGCTTCGAGCACTTTTCTTAGTTAACAACTCAATAACTGATCACAGCACTAAGACGGCTTTTACACAGCGCATGAGTTTGATGCGCATGTTTTGATTATTTTCTTTTGAACTGTCCTTCTGTGGCGCACATTTTTCCCCGAAGCCTTTTTCCCATTCTTTGGTTTTTCATGTTGTTTGTCTCTTTCATTTCATCTTTGGTGCTCTGTGTTTCATAGTTGAAAATGAGCCCGCTTGTTAATTCGTTGGTCCATTTAAATTCATCCGCCATACTGAAATGTTGTGGTCGTAACAACAGCCAAAGAAGTAATGAAGCAAATGCGAAAAAGAAATGTCAAAAAGATACAATGAAAATCCTACCCACATGCAGTGGGAATTTCCATTTCTCACATGAAATGAAAGAGAGCTGTCAAATAACATGAAAAACCAAAGAAGGGGAAAAGGCTTCGTGTAAAAATGAGCGCATCACTGAATGACAGTTCAAAATAAAATTACCAAAACATGCGCATTACACTCATGCGCTGTGTAAAAGCGGACTTAATTGGGTATTTTTTGTTTCATTACCCCTCTCTTTTTCACTTAATTGAATCTTTCAAAACATGCGCCGTGTAAAAGCGGTCAGCAAAAAACAGTCGATAGAAGTGGTACAGAGACTTTTTCCCTCGTTCCAAATGAAATATTTATTTTTTCGTTTCAATTCGTTTTCTTTGTTTCACTTTGTTTTCTTACAGCAAAAAACTGAACAACATGGAAATCTTTGAAAACTTGTAGAGCTTGGTCTCTAAATTAATCAATTCATGAAATATTTTTAATTTTAAGTTTATTAGACGTCAAAGAAAAGATAGCTTCTAGAAAGAACTGACATACAATAGTTACTTGGAGAAGGAAATATTTACGGGAAATAAACACCCCAATTGCGAATGTCAAAAAATAAATGATAAACTATACTTGCCGTCAACTGGTCTAACATTGACCAGGGGGGGTAACTTTGACCGAAATTTTACCAAATATATTTGACGATACCAGCAACCTCTTGTTGTGGTTTATTATTTATTTTGTATAAAATCTAATTTCTATTTCCTCACAGATGGCAGTAAAAAGGTTAGAGTTATAATGTACTTCCTGTCATCGTCCATTGCAAAGTTTTGTGTAAATCATTTTTAACCGCCTTTTTTTGTGCTGAAAACTTTTATTTCGCAATAAATCATATTGTACTATTTGGACAAGAAATTAATTCAGGTATTTAGACTGAAGTATATTCCTCTGGAAAATTATCTCATTTAGGAGTTTTTTATTGTATTTGGTGAAAAACAGAACAGTGTGTTAATTTTACTTAAACAACGGCTAACTTTGATCGGGTGGTCAAAGTTAGACGTTTCACATTTTTTGCATTAGGTACCTATTTAACTTTTGCTTTTTGCCGTTTACTGACAGAAAAAGAAAAATGCCACCAAAAACAAACCCTAAAAGGCGTTACAGCGGTGCTAAGGAAGAAGATATTCAAAACGCTATTAATTTAATAAAGAGCGGAAATATGTCCATAACGAAATGCGCTAAGGAATCGCCAAGGGAACTTTGGTTAATCGCCTTAAGAACAGTCACAATAAAGATATCGGTAGGCCAACAGTCTTCAGCAAAGAAGAAGAGAAGGCTATTGTAGATAGCCTGTTAGCTGTTAGCGATTGGGGATTCCCATTTGACTCCAGATTGGTACGACTATTGGCCAAAAATTATCTTGACATTGCTGGAAGAAAAGAAAGTGTGTTTGGAGAAAATAATATGCCTGGAGTTGACTGGATCATTGGTTTTATGAAAAGAAACAGAAGAATCCTTTCAATGAGGCAATGCCAAAATTTAAAAACATCGAAGGCAAAAATCACAAATGCTGAGCTAGAAGAGGTCAGTTTAAAGATAGATACGATTCTATTTTTAGCTTTACCAAATACCAATTTCAAAATGTTTTTGGGACGTGTATGATATTTTCTTTTTAAATTTTATTAGGATTTTTAATTTTGATGAAACAAATTTGTGCGATGATCCTGGGACAAAAAAGTGTATTTTTAAGAAAGGCAAAAATATCCTGAACGCATAATGGATGCTTCAAACAGTAGCATATCCATTATGTTTTGTGGATCAGCAACAGGCAAACTGCTTCCACCGTATGTGGTGTATAAGGCAACGCGCCTGTGGGAATCTTGGATCCAAGGTGGTCCACCAAGAACCCGATATAATCACAGCAAATCGGGTTGGTTTGACGCAATCATTTTCGAAGACTGGTTCATAAATAGTTTTATACCTGAAACCAGGCAGTTTAAGAAAGAGATAGTTTTCATGAGGGATAATTTGGCAAGCCGCTTTTCAGTTGGAGTAATACAAGCTGCAAAACAAAATAACATCAAATTCAAATGATTCCCAAAGAATTCCACCCACATTTGTCAGCCACTTGATGTAGCTTTCTGTGCCCCTTTGAATTTTAAGCGGACGCGTAGACCAAGAAAGCTCAATTAAAGAGAAAGAAGAGAAATTGTAACTGAAGTTAGAAAAAATCCTAGTTCACGTGCCGTTAAAATTGCGCAAAACATGATAATAACACACGACACTGTACGGCGAACATTGTATAAATCGGGCTTACAAAGTAGGAGTGCCAGAAAGAAACTATTTATATCTAAAGTGAATAAAAAGAAGCGTTTAGATTTACATAAATAAAGACATTTTGTTTTGGAAAAACATTTTATTTACAGACGAAATTAAATTTCAAATTTTTAAATCACACAAATAAAAAAAGAATTAAAAATTTAGTGAACAAAATGTTAGAAGCACAGTAAAGCACGGGGGAGGTTCAGTGATAGTGTGAGGGTGTTTGGCAGCATTTGGGGACGGGAATCTTGTCCTCATTGAAAGCACAATGAGTAAGCAAGACTATATGAGCATCCAAAAAAATAATATGCAACCGAACGTAGAAAAATTTGGTATGGTTAGGAGTTAGATCTTAAAGCAGGACAATGATCCTAAGCATACCTCGCGGCTCGTTAAGGAATGGTTGAAAGAAATTCCGGAAAGAAATTTCTAATGTTTACTTACTTTTGACGCGTAAAATATGAAGTATAGTTATTTGTTCTTAACAAAAAAATCGTGTATCACTTTTTTTATAAATTTTTTTTTATTGCTATTGAATAAAGCTTACGTTGTGTACTATTGGAATTTCATGTTTGTTAATTTTTATATTTAAATTTCATGTTACTTTGGAAGTTTTATTGGTATTTACTAACTTTTGGGGCTCACAGTATGTGTGTCTGACATGTTTTCGGAATGACTGAACTACTTTTGCCAGACTGTTTTAAATTTGAAAAAAAAGTGTTTTTTTTTTTCTTTTTTTGACATAACAAAATTATATGTATATGCTATAAAAGACAGATAAGACATTCCTCATAACAAATATAAATTTAGGAACGGCCATAGCCGAAACAGACGATTTCAAAATAAGATTTATAATCAAAATTGGTATATTCACTCCGCTCTACTGTACATTTTGCTTATGTAAGTTAAGGTCCCTTTTCCTATGAGCATTTAAGCAACAAAATTTGTGATTTCGAAAAAGATAAAAAAAAAATAATGGAAGTCGTTTCCGCACTATTAGTTTTAAAGCAATACATCTGCATAACCAAACAAAACAACTCTAAGACCAATTGGATACAACAATATACTTTTATATCTGCATATATCATGTATTTTAGTATGGCACTATACTGAAGTGGTTTATCACTCTTATCAAAAGATTCTGAATTAATCACCTTTAGATTTAGTTGAAAAACTATGTTATTGATTGACTAAACCATCAAAACTATAAATTTCATTTCGAAAGAATTCTGGTTAAACTTCCAAACATTGCATGATTGTTGCATAGTAACAACGGAGAAATTTGCGTAATTCTTTATCGTTGAGTATGGCCAGTTTCAAATAACTTAAAATGGTGAATGAATATATTCGTATGTTACAAATACATACTCATATATGTACTTACAAAATATTCATCTGCCATTCAAGAAGTTATTTGTTTTTCTTAGCTTGAACGTGTTTTATGAGTTTTAACATTTATATTTAAAACTGATATTTTGAAAAAATTTAAATGGCCTGCGATCAGAAAAGGGTGACAAATGTTATCGTTAAGATAATTTTGATTTTTTTTTTCTGAAAACATCGGAAACACTCAAAACTTCGTGTACCAACTTTTTAGTGATCAAATAAAGGTATACTTTACAATGAAAATAACATTAAATACCCGGTAACACTAAAAATTACCTGCCGGTTTTTGTCTAAAATATGTAAACTGATTTAAATTATTTTTGTAAGAAATTTTAATTCAATTGTAATTTCTATTTTTTACTTACTTGTTTGCGAAATTACGATTATTTGGTGATGGTCCTCGAGTATTACTTTCTGATTTTGGCGATACATCGCAGTTGTTAGAGTTCGTACTACTTGATGTTGATTTTGCATTACTCTTGTTGGTTGAGTTTGCTGAGTTTCTTTTTAAACTGTTTTTGGCTGAAGTAGGTGGATACTCCTAACATATTTTATTTAAAAATAAGTCCAACATACTAAAATTAATAATATTCTTTTTTGTACATACATGCAAATCTTCAGCAACAGGACGCTGATTTATAAGTGTGATTGGAGCTGCCGGAAGTGCTTCCTTTGATTTATTGCCTTTTGCGATGTCTCGGAATTCTTCAGTGTATTCCTTGAAAAGATAAAAAAAAATTAAAATCATTGTCTTTTATAAATAAAAAACAATATTATATAACGTACTCACCACAAATGTAGGCCAATTCATTGCCATATTTACACCATGATTATTAGACCACCACCTAAGATCTTTTTGGTGATCAGCGTTGCTTATTGTATGATAAAATTCTTCATAAATTTGTGGAAGACTACAACCAATTTTTATCAAATAAAGTAAACAATCATAAACTATGTGGTTTACTAATTTTCTTACCAGGGAATTTTAGTAATATCCAGACAACCGTGTATAGAGAAAAGAACCTCCTTGAAAAACATTAACCGAGTTCTTTCGATCTGTTGGCACTTTTCAAAAACGGAAGTCATATCCTCCATGTAAATAGAATTATATTTACTTATTTCTGCGATTGCTTGTTCATATTTCTCACGACATTTTTGAACTTCATCCTTGGTTTTTTGTACACGATCATGCATTTTTTTTACCTTTAAAAAATATATATAATTTTAAATATTATGATGTATTTATTTTTGATTTATTCAATTTATTATATACTTGGTCAGGTGATAATGAACTATCGGCTGTGGCATTTCTTTCTTGATTGGATGCAGATTTCTCAGTTTTGCAAGCAGAATGATAGTCAGCTTTTGCTTTTTCTACTTTCGCCAGAAGCTTCGCCCATGGCTTTTGCGCTTTTTTGAATAGATCTTCCATATCTTTTCTTTCTTTAATTTGCATAATTGTTTTATGGTAGTTATCTTTTTGCCACGTTTTAATTTGAGTAGTAACATCATTGCATAGATTCTCCTTTATTTTTAAGTGAACATCAGAAAGACGTTCTGACTCTGTTAAAACTCCCTTCCAAGCAGCCTCAGTTGTTCCATATTCGGGTCCTTAAAAAATTATTTTATATTACAAAATGATTTGTTTAATTCGGTTCTTTAAAAAAACCCGTTAAAGGTTTTCATTTAATATATATAATTTAATAAACAATTGTTGCTAAAAATGAAAATAATAGCTGCATAAACACGTATTTGCCTAAATTGAAATTCAGGCCAAAAATATTAAAAGAGAATATAAATAAATATACGAGTATAAATATCAGCGAGAATAAAAGCAAAATGGTCGTATTTAAAATTAGTTTTTGCAGATTTACTTTTATAATAACTACGACTTCCTGCGATTATACAACGAATTTCATAACATTGACTCGATATCTGTGAGAGCACTAAATTTGCAGTTATGACTTCACAATTTCGCTAACTTCTTGTAGGACCAAAATAAATTTATATTTCCAAAAGAGAGTACAATGCAATTGCTTTAAGGCTTAAACAATGTAGTCCTTCAATGCATAATTAATCAAAAATATAAACAAGGATATTATAACATACTGATTGAAATTCAGCAGTTCACACTTTTTTGAAATGGAATCGGATCAACACTTCGTGGTAAGAATACCAGCAGCAAATGTATTATTTCATTGTGCAAACATTTTCACAATGTGTATGGTCAAGAGAAATATAATTTGAAGACGTAAAAAATTGTTAGCAAATGATTGAAAGAAAAAGTTAATGGATAATTAAACAAACAGCAATAGATTTTGTATTAGAACATACAATATTGAGATACATGTTATAGGTATATCTATACATACCAAAGCCAGAGAAATCTGGACCTGTAAGATGTCTGCTTTTGTTTATAATTGCATGCAGACTGTTAAGAATAAAAAGAGTAAGTAAGTACAAAATCGTTTGAAACGTTCTGTTTTCACTCTAGGAATCAGTATAGCATTTGCAAATATAAGTGTGTTGGTCTTATAAGCAAAGTTGTTGTATTCGCTACATACATAAAATAACCTTAAAACATTTTAGACATATAGATGTTAAAAGCTTAAACTATTCACTTCTCTAAAAAGGCGAAAAAGTGGCTCCCATATGGGTTTAAATAACATATGTATGTTAGATAAACTACTTTCTTCTGTGAAGGGTGTACATTTAGCCTATAAATTGCCCCAGCAGGTGGTCACATATTCCACACGGAAGTTATTCAATGAATAGTAGACGGCTATTCTAACTTCAGACAGCTGTGGCACCAAGATATGAAAACACATTGAAATACATGAAGACTAACTCCATCCATATTATATTATTATACTGTCTGACGAAAGAAAAATACATAAGTTTTAATTTGCTGATGTCCTTCATTCTATGGTAGAAAAACAAATTTGTTCAGCACATGTTCATCTGGTACCTAATATCATCAACACATAAAGCAGAATACGACAAGGCTAGATTATCAGGAAAGGCAACAAGCTTCCCATTTAATTTAAGTTCAAAAGCAGAGTCAATATACAATATATTATATTGTGGAACGCCGATATAAAGACATGCTAGTGCTTCACTCATGGTTGAGTTAATTTAAACGTGTTGAATGATATTTAGAGGATATGAAGAGAACCAGTTAAGTATATTAACTCTTAACATCATTCTGTGGAGTTTTCTTAATGGTTTACTAGATCAAAGGCTTTGGTAAGGGTGAGGAAATATGCACTAGAATTGAAGCCTGCATCTAGAGCTGTGTGCAAATCATCTAGGAAAGTCAAGATAGCACCTTTCTTAAACATTAGATAATTACTTTATAATTACATTTTCAAATATTTTTCAAATACGCTTATCATTTCTCTAGATTGCCACTATTATAGCAGTTTTCAAACATATTTAGAATATGCATTGTCTTGGAGATATTACTGATCGTTACTAATATCTATGTATATCATCTGTAATTAAAAATTATTTTCAGTTTTTTTTTTAAGCAATTTTAAGAATTTTATTGATTGTCTTTTCGCAATAATTCATTTACGATTCTCCACTATTGACTTGGATTGTATATTATGACAGTTTATATGACAGCTCAATATGCATTGAAGCAATGCGCATTGGTTCAATACGCTCATATAAACACCACTTCAAACCGCATTGAAATATTGAACACGCATTCGTTTATTCCTGTTTATAAATCGCATTGGAACATTTTACTCTCTCGCGCTCTCATCATTCTTTCATCATCAGGCAGGTATTAGTTGTGAATTTAAAATGTGAGATTGCAAACGAAATATTTGGAAAGACAAAGAAATGAGAACAGCACCATTTCTACGGGTATTGAACCAATGCGGATTGATTCAATGCACATTGAGCTGTCTTATAAACTGGGTATATGTAGAGAGAGTTATGTAGATCGTAAGCTTCTTTTTGTTTGTTATTTTTAAGGAGAAGGTTTTTTTCTCTTTTCCTAGCGACTTTTGTCGCTAACAGTCAGTCATCTACGATTATAATTTATATAGAGTTCTTTTACTACACTGGATTTGATAGTCAGTAAGTGGTTAGACAGACTCTGCATACAGTGAAACAAGTGAAGGATTACTTGAGTTATGGACTTGATTCCATTTATAAGACAATAACTCAGTTTGCAGAAACTTATTTGTTGAACAGATTACTTTTAACCTTATTTGTGCCTTAGAGATTAATTCTTTATATAAAAGGTCTGGGAGGATACATGTAAAATAGTGTTTTATAGGTTTTACCCCATTTCAAAACAAAAGCGAGGCTATCGATCATCATGAATGCATGTCTTAGATAGATGTGGAAATAGATAATCATCACACTTCCTTGGAGGCTCCAGGATATCAATATTGATATCACCTATCAAGCAGCCATTAATGTGCATCTAGTGTGCATAGTAGATTTATATGTTCTATCAGAAATATGCCCTATGTATAAACTGCAACCAACCAATATACACAAATAATATCTAAAACAGTATTTTTAATTTCACGACATCGCCATCGGCACTTGCCATTTCGGGGGTAGAAATCTTGTCAACAATAGTAGGTACTATTTTATAAAAACTGCTGCTCCCTTAGATGAATAATTTTCATAGTATTTAGAATAGACATAGAAACCGAGGATAGAAAATTTGCAAAATAAATTATTATTTCGAAACAAGACGAAAAATTGTTTCCTTCCGTATCCACAGATAAGCATAGTTTAAAATCTTTTTTTGCCTTTTTCCCTACTTTCAACAATAGCACCTCACCGGTCGAGAGTCAGTCATTGGGGAAGATCTTTCCTTTGCTTGAGGGGAAAATTTCTGCACGCACTGATCGATGCCTACTTGGCGTGAGTGACAGGCAGAACTAGGTTTTTTTTTTTACTCCGAAACTGAATAGCCGTTGTTATTAAAGCTCGCCTCTGCTGTACCTTCTGTAGTGTGTATCAAATTCGTCATTCCAGATTTGCACAAAAATACCTTGGCTGAACATTTTTGTAGCAGCGTCTTGCATATTTTCACTCTCAATATGCAATGCCATATATATAAATTGGGAAATTGCTCTAGATTCGGTTCACTATTTACTATAAGTAAAAAGAAAATACAATAACAGCAAAAGAAACTCTAAACTGAGTATTTATATAATCAAAGCTGAACGGCCTAAAAAAGGATATTGTGATGAAAAAAAAAAGAAGAAAATACAAACTTCTAACTACAACTTTATAGTAGTTAAATAATGATGCAAATTACTACTACGGGTAAGTAATTATTTGATGAAATTATTCAAAGCTCAACGAAAACAAACCTTAGAAGACCGAGTTACTTTGTTGTAATAGAACAAGTGAGTTTGAAACCAATGTCCTGAAAGCATAGGCGATCCTTTTAAATGTTAACTTTTTAATTTTTAAACAAAACAAAATTTAATAGTCAAGCCCTGTTTTGCAATGATAATTAATGAAACTCAGGAGTAGTCGTTGAAGTTAGTGGGAATAATTCTCAGAGATGCCTGTTTCTAGAGTTGTCAGCTTCATGATCGGCATTAGAGTGAATTTCGCCATCAGCCTGGTTACACCTGCACATTAGAGTAATATCATGATTTAAATTTATAAAGAGGCTATTAGGTAATTCTGTATTAATTATGTAATAGAATAAGATGTCAATGATTATTAACTTATTATCATAATTTTTTCTCTTCTTTTGTCAAACTGCAACGCATTAATAGGCATCCCGTAAATATATTTATGACCAATACAGCAATCATCTCAGGTGGGAAAGCAATACTAAGAGTTCCATATCAAAGCAATACGCTAGGGTGGAAACATATTGTATTATTTAAATAAAGTCTTACTAACACACTTGACTTTCTAATATCAAGGTAGCCTTTCTAATATCTAAGCTACGAATATGTAGTTAAATTTATAATTGATTATCAGCTTGAGTGAAAGAGAGAGTTTTTAGTTATTCTTGTACTCTATCATGAGCGGTAGAAAAACACTTTGTTGATTTCTCGAAAAAGCTGCCAAATGAACAACGATATGCCATCTTTTGTAGCGTATTCATTACTCTTTTTCTTTAAGAGAGTGTCTGATTTTTATATAATATATTAATTTGAAAAAATAATATATAATATGGCATACAAGATCAAGCTGATCGACAGATTTTAGTCGGTAGAAAAAATGATCACTTATCATTTTGAACTATACGCAAAAGTCTGGGTCGATCGAAAGTTCGCCTTTTTGCTTTTAGAAAACAATTTGTAGGTATATTATTTTTTCATTCATAAACAAATTCTTATTTTCGCTTACCTTTTTCAATCAACTCGCCCCATTTTTTGGACCATGTTCGTAAGCTTTTAGCGTAAGCCTTTTCAATCTCAGCTCTTTCTTGAATTAGCTGCTGAAGCTCCTGACATAATCTGGAAAACGATGATTATTCTCAGTTTTTGGGAGATGTTTATTTTATACCATACTTATAGCCATCTTCAATTCGCTTTGTGGTTCTTTTATAGTTTCCTGGCTCCCAGAAAGAATCACTTCCAGCTTGTAGAAGTTGATCATCGCTGTGGTGTGACATTGTTGTGACGATATATTATTTTAAAGAGTAAACACTTTTTATAACGCGCAATCTCCTTAAAGATTTCATACAGATGTACTGAGATATAAGACGTTAATGAACAAAATTCGATTCTAAAAAATATAAGAAAAAAATAAAAATTTATGTATACTAAAAAGCCAATTTAAAAAAGATTTATACAAAAATAGGTACCCCCGTAAGGAAACTAAATCATTCGGCTGATCAGCTATAAAATTCATAGCAAGTGAATATGGAGAGGCCCTGTTGCCGAAGTTAATTTTTAATTTTTCAATTAAATTACGAAAATTTACTTATGTACATCTTTGGAACGGATTAGTAGTAACCAGAAATTAAATTTTGAATAAAATACGCAAATATTTGTTCTTGTATTTCTTAAAATTTCTAAACATTTACTTGTAAAAACAAAACGAAAACCACCTGAGCGAAAAATATGATACGTACATAATGTATATTATTACTTATTTATTTATTTTTTTCAAGAATAACAGTGTCATTTATATCAACAAAAAGTATAATAAAATGTAATGAATTAAACAGAGTGGCTGTCAACTTAACACAGTTTAGTACATTACTTTTTATCCTAAAAATATGAATATATAGAGAATATCAATGTCATTATCTTGTTAAATTTTTATTAAATTGTTAAATTTTAACTGAATACACCAAAAAAGAAAGATATGAATTCATTCAACTTCTAAATGCTATAATCATGTGTCACTATATAATAAGTGATCCAGTTAAACACATTATGCGGTTGAAAAAAACTTTGCAAGCTGTTTGGAGTAGCTTATCTTATCTAAAATAGAATATTTTCGATAACGAATATTCACTTAAATTTTAAATAGTGATTGCGTATCAAGTGCTGGATATGACGCAACTTCTACAATTTTTCAAAATTACAATAAAATCATGACAACGCTCAAGAATGTTAAGTTTTAATGGTGATATACACAAGAAAAACAATAAATATTCATACTTAAGATGCACATATTTATGTATGTATGTTACGTACAAAAATATTTTCGGCATTGATATGACGACAATAAGTAGCTACAATAATGTATTTAATTTAACCATTATGTACGTTTCCATATTAAAGTTCTTTCAACGTTGCCCGGTTAGCAACCTATTTTGCATGTCTGGGACTTGGTGTACCGACTACCACAAAATATTTTCAGTGTGAAGGTGATTTAATATTTAGATGACGTAAAATACGTTATCGGTGTATCGGAATCAGTTTAACGCAACTAAATGAGGAGAAAAGCATTTCTCTTTTGAGAAATATCCGCTTAATTAATGACACAATAAGTTTTCTTTGCCGATCGATTTTGTAACTTGTGCGGAATGTAATTTTAGGGTGGCTACCATAAGATAATGGTCTAATGCCATTCTCATATTTTCACCAAAACTTTTACTAGTTCAAGCACTCACGTAGTCTAGAAATGCACTGTAATTCCAGAAACCATTCTTTA
The DNA here is from genome assembly GCA_949129095.1 of Volucella bombylans. Classification (NCBI taxonomy): domain Eukaryota; kingdom Metazoa; phylum Arthropoda; class Insecta; order Diptera; family Syrphidae; genus Volucella; species Volucella bombylans. The sequence continues at coordinate 172,836,439 of OX422144.1, read as the reverse complement.
TTTGGGTAGTAAAAATATAAAAATGTAGTCAACTTCAAAACGATCATTATCCGAAGCATGATCGCATTGCGCCTCAAAAACAATCAATTCCTCTTTTTAATATCGGAATTTATTAACAAATCTTTAATATTAGTTTATTTACGAGGGGCGTTCAACATATTCTCGGTATCGGGGTGAAACTGTGGTTGTATATATAAATTGATATTTATCAAGTAATACTATTATTTTAGTGCATTCATGTAAAATTTCATATAGATGTGATTATTAATTCGCGTTTTATCTCTAGTTAAACAGAATCATAATGGCAACTGAGACGATGATGGTGAAAATTGAGCATCGCGCTGTAATTAAATTTCTCACTAAGCAAGGAAAAAGTCACAAAACTATTCATGAAGAGATGGTGGCTGTTTACCAGGGTTCCGCAGGGTTCCTTCATTATCAACTGTGCAAAAGTGGTCAAGTGAGTTCAAGAGAGGCAGAGAGAGCATTGAAGACGACCCCCGCTCCGGCGCCCCGACTACTGCTTGTACGGGAGAAAGCATCAAAGAAGTCGAAAAACTTGTTCTTGAGGATGCCTGAATAAAGGTGAAAATGATGGCAGAGATCACCAAGCTTTCAATTAGTACCATTCACACCATTCTTCATGACCATCTTAACCTTTCAAAGGTCAGTGCAAGGTGGGTCCCACGAATGCTCACAGCGCCTCAGAAAAAAGTGAGAATCGCATGCTGTAGAGAGCTTTTGGACATGTGTAGTGAGAACACGGACGATGTTATGGATCGAATTGTTACTGGGGACGAAACATGGGTCCACCACTATGATCCTGAAAGCAAACAAAAGTCCATGCAGTGGCATAAAAAAGGAACAGACCCCCCGAAGAAGTTCAAAGTCACTCCGTCTGCCGGGAAGCTCATGGCCACAGTTTTTTGGGACTCAAAGGGAATCTTTCTCATTGAGTACAAAAAAAAAGGTGAAACCATCAACGTCACATCCTACGCTTCCACTTTGCATAATTTGCGGTAGGAAATTAAAAAGAAAAGACGGGGTAAACTCGCAGCGGGTGTGTTGCTTCTTCATGACAACGCTCCTGTTCACACGGCGCGAGTTTCCAAGGCTGCTGCGCGAGATTGTGGTTTCGAAGAAATCCAACACCCACCCTATAGTCCAGACCTTGCCCCTAGTGATTATTTCCTGCTTCCGGATTTGAAAAAATGTCTTCGTGGAAAAAGATTTTCGGATGATGAAGAACTCAAGTCGGCAATAAATGGGTATTTTGCGGAGAAAGAGGAAATTTATTTTTTTGAGGGTTTAAAAAAGCTTATCTCAAGATGTAACAAATGCATTGATGTTAGGGGAGATTATATTGAAAAATAAAAACAATTTAAATTGAATTCGCATTTTCCTTCATATCGATACCGAGAATATATTGAACGCCCCTCGTATATATATCATGCAATACAATTATAATTACAACAACCAACAATAACAGAGTTATGAAGATTTCGTCATAGTTTTTTTATATATATAATTTGCGCACGCTCAAGGAATTTAGGTACCCTTAAAATGCTTGCACACAGCGCGGGCGAAAACTAAACTATAAAAAAATATAACCACAAAACAATTATTTTGAGAAAAACGCCCTGAAAATATGAGTTCATTGCTCTACTCCACTCTTCGCTCTTCTAAAAATTATACTTTAACAAAATCCTTCTTCTAAAGCAAATTGCCAAATACCTACATATGGTATGTGGATGATAGAATTTTTGCTGAAATCTTTAGTTTTACAATCGTATACACAAATCTACAATATTAGCCCAAGGCGGATATTTTCATTAGTATGCATGCATGTTTAATTTGTGCATGATATTATTATTGAAAAAAATTTGAAAATAATCTAAAATCCAAATTAGAAAATAAAAGACATATACCTACATGTATGTACTTAATTGGTTTACATTATATATTGTAGTTTTCCGATTTTTTTGTATTGTTTGTACTAATTGACTTATAGTATTTGCCATCTATTTATGCTGATAGATCCTAACTTTTTTCAATGGGACTCTTGTATGTTCGTCTAACTAATGTTCTCCTTTAAATATGTGGCGAATCGGGAACAACAACAGGTAAAAGTTAAACCTATTAACATTACAATGGTGTACTTTAAAAAAAAATTTATGTTACTACCTGCAATTTGATATGCGCTATACTCTCTCTTTTACTTCCCCTTTTTGTTTGCATTTTTTGGTTTCAGCTTAAAATTTACAATGATTTGTTCAGTAAGTTTAGTATTGCTACACACGTTTCACAACTCAATAACATAAAAGCAAATGATACTTAACATACAACTTTGTTCGAGCTTGATTTTAATAACATTGAAAAAACAACGTTATTGTTAATTCATACATTAAATAAAAAATAAAAATATGGATATTTAACTTTCTCTTATAAATCCTGTAAAAGAAAAATAAGGACATCGAAGCCGCTAGAGCGGTTTTAGAAAATATGAATAATTTTTTTTGTTGAAATACATGAATTGTCGTTTTTATTTTAATTCGCTACACTGTTTAGCGCATTATTTGACTTTAAAATTGAAATATATTTTTAAATCTATAGCAAAGACCAGATAAACTTATAAACACGTATTTCCTTTGTTTGCATGTATATTAAAAAAAAATCAAAACATCTCTACATGCTATCGAATTAAGTTAGAGTTGAATTTTCGCTATTTTTTTTTCAGCGCTGTTTCTATCAACTGGAATAACAGTCTACTTCATATATTGTAGCATGAGACGTTTTCTTATGGCTTTACTACGAGTTTTAAAGGAATATAAATCAAATAAATCAAATCAAATATTTGTGTCTCCTAAATTATACTTTAAGAAAGATATAAAAAGTTTATATTTATTTTTTACTTATACTACAACTTGCATATGATGTTATGATATACGAGTACCTACATATATATGAAGATAGTATCATACATTGAACATATTAATAATAATTATAAATGACCCGAATTAACACCAACTAATTTTGAACTGAATGTGAATTATTCAATCTTGTATTTGATATGTACTATACATCGATAGGATCTGTACATATGTATATCAAATATAGTAGGCGTTCTATGTGCAAAAACAGATTCCAACAGCAAAAACAGTAGACATTTTCGAAGCTACGGGTACATGCAATTAACACATTTAAGATAAGATAGGCAATAATTTTTACATAAAAAGACTTAGTTTAGGTAAGAACGCAATCCACCGCAGTGGAGCGCTACCAGAATGACGAAGGTGGAGAAGCTGCGAGCAATGCTGCTGAGGGGGCTCGGCAGAAAAAGGTGGCGCTTAAGCGACCGCTGGTCCTTAGTCAATAACTAATCGTCACCCCCAATTTATCTACTCCCAAATGGCGGCTGGTAGGGGAAGTACGGTAAAGAAAAACGGTTGATTCTCAGGCCACACCGCCTGGAGCATCGGAAGCTTCATCTGAAATGCTAGCTATCTCGCTCTCTATCTCTCCTCTTCCGCCCAAAACTGAAGTTCGATGCCCACATCTGGTCAGGTGCGCCTAAAACGTCCCTGAACCTGCTAGATAGGATTCAAAACCGTGCGATAAAACTTATAGGTGGTGCTAATATCACTCAGACAATGGACACCCTCGAACACCGACATAATGTCTCGTGTCTCAATTTTTTTTAACCATAACACCCGTCTCGCTATGAATGTTCATCAGTATACGCTCAAGCCCACTTTCGGATGTACTCTTAAATATCGTGATTCATTCCAAAGCCGTACAACTCGCCTATGAAATGCCCTACCGAGCTCTCTAGTTCCTAGTCGTTATAACTTGCAAACGCTTAAGACCAATGTACATCGGTACCTCTCTTTTCTTCCTTCCTAAGTTGTGTGTGCAAACATTTTATTTAGCGTGCCCTAATAAAAAAAAAAACAATCCACATAGCTCAGCTACAACGTCAGATTCAAAAACTTGCTCCGCACGTAGACCAAAACTACGTGCTGCGGTGGTCGTAATGGGTACAAACATGGCGGAGCGAGATCTAAAGGTCCTTGCGTTGAATATAAATTCACCGATAAGGATCGAACGAAGAGCCACACTGTTTAAGTTGTTTAAAGACTAAGCCCCTGACGTACTCTGGGTAAGGGAAACTGGGCATACTAAAAGACTCAAAATGAGAATATAAAAAAGTACGAAGAAATCGACTAAACTTCATACAAAGAAGTGGTGTTGACATTTTTATAATAAAAAAACGTAGAGGTTGGGAAAATAATACACCAACTACTAAAATGATCTTACTATTCAATTGGTGGGGTCAGCACAGGATGATGTACAGACTCGGCCTAAAAGATAGGATAGTCCGTCGATCAGGTTCGGCTACTATCTGGATATTTTTCCTTTCGACACACCTACAATTATAGTAAGGTACTGGTTGCTCACACCCACAGAACACTGATGAGAGCAATCTCCTTGAACTCGGTTTAGCCGCCGGCCAATTAAAATTGACAGATATCTAAAGCAAATGAACAAGACCATAAAACGAAAGATGGCGCATTATCCTGCAACAAACGCCAACTTCCTTCTGCGCGATATTTTGGCTGGTACTAAATGCTTCAAAATACCAAGATACGAGTAGTATTATGCTTTAACTCCTTGGCCTGGTGGAAAATCAACATTGTCTTCACTTTTGATTTCTTCAAACGAGATATTTTGGCTCTTCTGTGCCTTCCACTCGGCACTTTGGCGCATGGTTTCTAGATCATACTAAAAACACCGCGTTTCATTACCAGTCACCATGTTGTAAAGGAAGTTTTTCATCTTATTGGCCTCCTTGATGATGTCCTTCGGATGCTGAATTCTGAGCAATTTTTGGTCATCAGTGAAGGATATACCTTTCCGATGCACGTAATTGCAGTAATCACAAGAAATACCTATTTTTAAAAAGTCCTGTTTATTTTGGAACGGACTTTCTAGATTTTGCAATGGCCAGAATAGAATGTGCTCTTGCCCTTACAAAGAGACTGTTTCACAGCAACCAACTCCATTCGAAAGCTTGTATTTCGATTTCCCTCGTTGTTCAACGTGGGAGCAAGTTCAATGGAAAATATTCGTGTTTGTTTGAGAGGGCTTCGTCTTCGCTTGTACAGAAGACAAGAATCGGAATACATAAAATATCCTAACGAGATCTTATGCAACGTTCCAAACTTAATAAGAGTAGACAATTTTGTCATTAAGGTGACACGAAGGCGCATTGCTAGTACAACGAACTCGACCATCAACATATCTCCGGGGCTCATTACCCTAATCATATGTAACACGAGAGCGTGCGCTTTAACGACTTTGTTCCCCAGAGGCATTCCTCTATATAGATAGAACAGGGCTGAACTGGGGTAGACTAGCGGTGTCGCTAATCTTCAACGTCGCTCGAACAATCGCGGACAGTCGACTCAACTACCACAGAGACGTCCCATACGTCATCGAATTGGTAGAGCGGTAGGGAGTCTGGAGCGATGTTGCTTAACAGCACCATGAATTTTGGAGGTTCAGTGAAGAAGAGGAAACTTCTACGTCATTCCCTTCGAATTCGAGCTAGCCCGTTATGGGGCAGGGTCGGCAATTCTTTGTTTATATGCCATGGCCGGTTTACATAGTTTAGGTAGATGTAAGTAACAGTTAAGTTTAAAAAATAAAAAGAATTAAAAATAAAAAATATATATATATAAAAAAAACCAAAAGAAATTAGATACATACAAAAATACATACGTATTTAATTAAGTAACATATGTAAGATGCTTTAAGTAGGTTAAGTTTTATTTTAGGTAGTTTGTAACTTTAATATAAATGAAAAATGGTACATTAAGGTTTTTTTTTCGGAATCAAAAAAAAAAACATAGTCTATAAATAAAAATACATTGAAAAAAGGCGTTCTATGTTACGGGTGACCAGATAGCAGTGATATTTTTTCCAATTAATATGTTTCAGCAACTGTCAAAGTATTCAGTAAGGTTTGCCATTTCATCGTGTATCGTTTTACGTCACCAACCAGATAGAGATTGGTGCGAAATGATGAAAACATAGCCGCCATAGCGGCCAGAGAGTTAACCCGTCTTATCTTGCGGTTGGATTTGGGTCTACATCCGTATAAGATTGTGCTAACGCGAGAATTGAAACCGGACGACCATAGACAACGCCGTAAGTTTGCTAAATGGGCGATGGAAATGTTGGCCGGAGATCCGGATATTGGCCAAAAAATCATCATCACGGAAGAGGCGCATTTTTGGCTCAGCGACTATGTCAGCAAACAAAATTGGCGTTATTGGAGCGAATACAATCCACAAGTGTTCAGCCGAAGAATTCACAAGAATTGACTGTTTGATGCGGTTTATGGCAAAGCGGCATCATTGGACCTTATTTCTTTTGAAATGAGGAAGGAAGCACCGTTACCGTCAATGGTCTCAGGGTTTGAACCTGAAGTCGAGCCATTTGAATCTAGTGCTATTCCACACATAATGGCAAAATAAAGTCTGAATTGTTGTTGTTTTATTTAATTTTTTTTCGTATCCTTCTGGGTGACCAGATAACCCTTTATTTTCGGTATTGGCGTAAAAAAAAGTTATACAAATTTTTAAATAAAATGTCCCTTCATCCCAACTAACTATTATCGAGAACATTTTGTTTATTATTATATTAAAAATGTGCATTTATTACCGCCTTGAAATCTTCATCTTCGTCCTCTATTAAATTAGGAAATTATGACTTTAGGCTGACTTGTATTTTTTTATTGATTGCTAACCCTCAAAATGTTTAGACTTTCAACTATTTTTGATTACGTAATCAACTAAATTAATTTTGAGTCCCTAACACTACTCAAGAACCATATATTCGTCCCCGGATCCCTTGAATGGTATTAATAGACACAGAAAAAAAACTAGACTAGGTTAATATTGTAGGTGCTAGTACCGTTGGCACTTCATCACCAAAGCGATGAAAAATTTCATTAAAAAGTGCAATGTAATATTTCGACAGAAAAAATTATTCCTTGTTATATTCCTTTTGTTATACATTGTATTTAAACAAAATAACTTTATTGCAACATTTTAGTTTTTCCACAATACTTCGCAAAACTCAATTGCACATATGAGTTTACTCGTCAGTATGAATAAATATGTACATGACAGTATCATAGGTTTGTTTCCCGCGCAAAATGTGCTACTCTTTTTAATTTTAGACAAGCCTTAATATAATCTACTAACTTTTACATGTTGTCATATAGATATTAGCTTCAGTCCAAATAGGATAAAAGCTAGGTTAGATTTTTAAAATAAATTTTCTAGTAGCTGACACATTTTTGGTGATTAATTATTTTTTCCTTTTAAAAATTTTTCGACGATCACATAAAACTCTAATAATAATATTAATATATTTATATCGATCAGAAAATTTGAAAGAAACTAAGATTTTTTAATTTTTAATGGTCAAAATGCATTTGTTTGTGTGTATATTAAAATTTTAACTACTAAGTGATCACTTAAACACTGAACTTTAAAAATATATGAACATGAAATATATGAATATGAAGGTATACTCATGTACACAGGCATTTAATCCGCACATTTTAAAATATAAAAAATAAAACTCAATTTATATGTACAAAGAAGTTTCCTTTTTTTATTTTAATCAATTAATGCAAGTAAAATAAGACTTTACGTTTTTGCTAAATTATTTTACAAAAACATTGGAATAAATGGTGCTAAGTGCAGACTGCAGGGCGCAATTCGCATCCAAACAAAATGGATACAATAATAACATATTAATGAAATAGCAAAGTAAACAACTATGAAATTTCAAATTTAACAGCAATCAAATTAATAATACTATATATATAATGTACCAATGGAAAATAAATGACTCAAAGTATAATATTTAATTCGCTTGATAACTATGCGTTAACCATCTTATTTATGGCGAAAATGAATTCTAATAAGAATTCGTCACTAATTAGTTATATATTACTCTGTATAAATTTAACAAAATTCATTTGACAACTTTTTTCACTATGAATTTTTTGATTAAATTAGGATACAAATAAGCGCTGATAACTGAATCTTAAAATTTGTTGTTTCAGCTTAAATAAACATATGTATGATACAGCTATTTTCACAATAAAAATCATAATTGTATCGTAAAAAAAAAACTTACTTAGAAACTAAAAATTACTATACAAACCGGACAAACATCTGAATAAATCAAAATTGTTTTATAATTTATTTTCTCCAAGTAAAATTCTCACCTAAACCTTTAGCCTATTATAATATGAAATTAATAAATTGTCCGTCATCAATAAAATAGTAAACAAGAAACATTAAAAGCTTCAAAATAAATTTGCGAAGAATTTTATATACATAGTAGTTATCTGTTCACGTCGTTTATGCATTGGAATTTTTAACACTTTTACCTTGAAACTATGTATTTACATTTTTGTCATAAATTTTCCGTGATGTTTGCTTATTTTTGAACAGAATATATGTATGTACATGCATCTCTGCACTTATTTTATTTTACAAATACGTTGCCACTTTAGTAATTGTCGTAATTCGTAATTCACTTAAGCCATTATTCATCATCTCTATTTAAATATGAAGGAAAGTGAAGCTTTTCGATTTTGTTTTAAATAAATTAGCTAGGGGCCACCCATTTCACTGTTAGCGAGAACATACTAGTGAGACACGAGTAAAATATTTCACATTAGGGTAACACGTCACATTAGCAAGTATGTATGCATTTAATTACTATACCTCCCTTTTTGCATAGCAAAATGGAAAAGAAGATATAAACGGTATATTACCTTTATTTTTAAGCATTAATTTGTTTAATTAAATTGTATAAGCAAGCACACATTTAGAAAAAGTAGCCGAAAACGTTACTGAGAAAAAAATGAAGCTTTCGAAACACCTCAATTCGATATGACAACTGGTATGGAACGCTTTCACATTGATCCATGAGTGTGTTTAATCATTGTTTTGTAAATGTATCAGATTTTGTGTTCACGTAACTAACCCCAGAAAATCGTACTTGAACGGAATATTAAATTGTATTACGTGTTTTTACTCACAAAAAGAAATATACGGTTTGTAAATATTATGATATTTTTTTTTTTAACAAATTGCATAGTTTTTTTCATTTTAATTTATTAATTTCGGAATTGAAAGATATGTTTTTGTCACTATTATCAGTATAAATGTTATAAGGACTGAATATTTCCCATTATGCAAAACAGACAGCCCTGGCCAGTGTACTAACCAGGTATGTGTAGCTTGCAACTGACACTTGTTCAGTTGGCTTAAAGTAAATTAAGAAAGGTTGTAATTTATACACATCTGTGTATTAAAAATTTCAGAGGGTGTCACTGTATACATTCAAAACAGAGCGATAGAGCTGATTTACTAGACATAAACGACTTATTTTTAATATTAATAATGCATATGTTCTTATTTATTATTTATTTATTTGTATATATGTACATCTACAAGTCACTTAAAAGCTAAAGATTTCAGACAACAAAATATGTATATACAAGTGATATTTAAAAAATATAAGGTTTTGTTTAAATTGAGCTCTATTTAAACAAACGTCCAAGAGGTTACTGACTTCGTTGAAGGCTTTGACGGTTAGAGTAAGCGGTTCGTTAGTACCATAATTCGTTCTGTGGCGTTCAACAAAAAGAAGATGCCGTGTTCTCAATGACCGTATAGGGCCATGAAGCCCTATTTTTGATAATAGATAGAATAGTCTCTAACAAACATTATATCGTGTATAGTACGTCTAGACTTTAGTGATTTTAAGCCAAGGGCATCTTATATGATAACCGAGAAGGTCTCTAACAAATATTATATCGTGTATAGTACGTCTAGACTTTAGCGATTTTAAACCAAGATTTTGCTTTATAATTGGGGCAAAAGTTCCAATGCATTCTATAAAAAATGAATCTTGTGAAACGCTTTTAAACACGTTCAATTCGGTCGGAGTCAGAAGAGAGATTGGGATTGCAAATCACAACTGCGTATTCCAGATAAAGTCTAATAAGGGCGAGTATAATGACAGGAAAGTAAATAGATAAGAAAAGCCTTTGCAATTTCTCTTAATGAAACATATTGCCCAATAAGCTTTGGATAAAGTACAATTCAAATGTATTTTAAAAGAAAAAGTAATTCCCAAATCTTTGACTTCACTAATTCGAGAGAGGGGTATGGAAACAATCGAATATTCAAATTGAATTGTAGAGGATGATTTGGAGAACGAAATGAAATTACACATTCTTGTGTTTAACGCCAGGGCATTGATTTTGCACCATTCCGTGATGCTGTTTAAATCTAGTTGGAGTTAAGAGCAATCCTCAATATTAATAACGGCTTTAAATAATTTTAGATCGTTGGCAAACAATAAACACTAACTATATTTAACATTTATCATGATATCAATTTCTTTTGATACAAAGTTACCGATTTTGACTTGTTGGGTTTCATTTCTATTATTTCATACTTGTGAAGCCTTTAAGACCTCTCTTATTTGAATATGATATATTTAAAAAAAAAACAAATTTCATTTTACTTTTACAAGTTTCATAAATCGCTTAATGCATTATGAAATAATTCTTATTTTCCGTAAAAACGTTATTTTCATTCCTATCATATTGAAAAAAAAAGATAAATTGTTTAATGGAACAAGAGTCATGTATTGTTAGGGATAACTATCATAACTATCATTTAATATGTAATTAAATTTTTGGGTTTCTAATTTTTATAGGTAATTTACATTATTTTGTATGCAAATATAAACTAGAACAGGCAACCCACCATAAATAAATATAAGGCAAACTGTTTATTGATATTGATCTTTGTCGTTCAACGATATTGTCTTCTCGACGGTCAACAGACGAATAAACTCATAGTATCTCCACGATTATATCCTAAATGTCGTCACCATCATCAGCTTTGTCATCGGTCCGGATGGAAGCATCAGTTTCTGAATATGAAGAATTTTCATCCTCGTCAACGAGATCCTCGTATGGCAGCTCACACCACGACTATAAATTGTTCGAACTCATCACCGTGCTGAGTCGACGTTAATTTCTCTGCATTCCAGAGATGTCCTCAACAACATAGCAATCATTGGCCACCAAATTACTTACCATATATGGTTCCCGGTAAAGCGGTTCCAGCTTACAAGATTCACCCATCGCAGGTATTATATTTCATTCTCGACCAGGAGCATATCGTTCACCTCGTATCACAACGCTAATACAACGTCTGTTATACGCAGGTTAAGGACATGCAAGTATGCTTCTTTCACCACCTTAGACCCTTCCACCCGTTCCCGGCTTAATGCATCCGCCTTCCTTCCAGGTTGATGTACCGTTTCAAAAGAGAATTCTTCTAGCTTGAGCCACCACCTGCCCACCCACGGTATGATTTTCAGCTTGTTTTTCGACGCCACGATTTTCAGTTAATGACTAACTTGAAGACCCTCTCCGAAGATATACCCGAAATCGATCGAGACTATCCACGATGCCCAACACTTCGATTTCGTATGAATAATACCCTTTCATCGTCTGAAAGTTTGCGACTATAAAATATAACTTGGCGGTACATGGAATACAACCGACGCAACGCTCGAAGTTCTAAAGAAGAAATTTGGCGACTGGGTCATCTTATGGTGAACGTTCATCAATTGGCCACCGCGATAATGCGATTTGACACCACTCGATTATTTTCTTTAGGGCTACGTCAAGTCCTTAGTCTACGCTAACAAACCAACCACTTTGGACGAGCTCGAGGACAACACTCGACGCGCTATTGCCGGAATAACGCCGCACATATTGGACCGAGTCATCAAAAATTGGACCTACCGCTTGAAGTACTGCCAGCGAAACTGAGACGGCAATTTGAATGATGTAGTATTCCACACATAATGACATGTACGTAACTTCAAAATAAAGCCAGAATTAATTTTGTTGTTTATTTAAATTTTATTTACCTATCATTCTTATCTGGTCACCCTATATATACTGAATGTGTATAAAAATTGTAAATGTGCCTTCAATGTTTTTAATGTGTGTATTTATATTTTTTGAATATTATTCTAACTTCCTGATAGGGAAGATCTTGCGAAAAGAAATACAGACAGTTTGTCTGTATAATTTTGTCAAAAACGAATATAAAATGGCAAACGGCAGTGAAAAAAATAAAACCGAACAAAATCAGCTTGAAATATAGGACGCACGCTGTATATATTTTTTTATGCTGTACAGGTTTCATGCCCTTAGTGCCGAAGTGGTCAACAGTTTCTGTTTTATCTACGGTAACCAACGAAAAAAAAAATGTCATTAGTCGAGAGATGTGAAATCGCATGATCTTGGAGACCAATTGGCAGAATTATTTCGCCAAATTACATTTTTGTCAAATTATGATTTCAATAAATTAATGCTTTCAGTTGCTGTATGACACATAGCGGCATACTGTTGAAACCACAACTCATCCGGATCAATGTCATTTAATTATTATATTTATTTTAAATGAAGCTTTTGTTGAGCATTGTCCAGCAAACGACCATTACTTTTATTTTCGACAAAAAAAAAATAAAGTAAATAAAGACGCTGATGCCAATGCATGAACCGCAACAAATTGTGCATTTTAAATGGGTATTGTTCCCCGATAATTCGCACCAAAAATTGCAGAAAGTGCTTCATAAGTTTGTCGAACGACATGCAAAAGCTATTGAGCCTTTCATCAATACTTGAACAAAAAATTTAGTTAACAAAAATGTTACATACATCTACAAAATTTGACAGATAGTTTTACATTTATCTCTATTGATAATTCTATCTGCCAAAACAAAAACCTTTTGAAAGTTCATATATAAATATTATATAAAAAAATAGATACCTTCGGTAACAAATGTCAGTACAAATTAAAAATAATAATTTTCATAGGTTCACCCTCTATATGCTGACGGTCACACAAATTCATTCACTATGAAATGGATAAATTGAATGACATGAAATATATCAAAGTTGCTCGCAATATTTTGCTAGCGATTTTAAATTGCAAATATTATTGTAAATATATTCCAAAGTGCCTGTTCACATTGGCGCGGGCAGGAAGATTGTCCGAAAGAGAGGGAACGCTTTTCATTGAAGTGGGAAGAAAAAGGGTGATTTCCACCGAGAATCCATTTTTAAAGTGGATTCTCGGGTGCAACACATCGTTTTTTCCATATCGTTCCATTTCTGACATATTTTTTCATTTTAGTTTTGATCGTTGATGAGAAAGGAAGTGTGAAGAATAGGAAAAACGGTATGTTTCAAGCCAACTGCTCAAATTTAAAAATTAAAAACGCACCGATTCAAGTGTTCCACTTGTCAAAAAGTCTTTGTGCCTGTTCACATTGGCGCGGGCAGGAAGATTGTCCGAATGAGAGGGAACGCTTTTCATTGAAGTGGGAAGAAAAAGGGTTACTTCCACCGAGAATCCATTTCTAAAGTGGATTCTCGGGTGCAACACATCGTTTTTTTCCATATCGTTCCATTTCTGACATATTTTTTCATTTTAATTTTGATCGTTGATGAGAATGGAAGTGTGAAGAATAGGAAAAACGGTATGTCTCAGGCCAACTGCTCAAATTTAAAAATTAAAAATGCTCCGATTCAAGTGTTCCGTTTGTCAAAAAGTCTTTCAACCCCATGACAATGTGAACAGGACGTTCATGGGAGGACTTGCATAACGTCGCCAATGTAAACAGGCACAAACATTCAGAAACATTCAGCCATTTATTTGGCCCATGTGAATTGTTTATAAGTCAAGCCATACGTAAATGTGACAATCAGTGTTTTAGATGTCATCTACTGAAGTGTTGTAAAATTTTTCGAAGTACAAGTAGAACAAAGTACATACGTATTTTAATTTATTTACATTGTTCGAGCTGTTTTTACTTTTATTTATTGTTTTGTTAAGTAGTTTACTTACTAATTGTTTAATAATGTACAAAAATGTTGCGTAGCGCAGGCTGTTTGCACTATAATGTTATAAAACACTACTTTCTTCCAATTTGTGTAAAAAAACAAATAATGTGATGTTCCTACATTTTAAAACTAAGAAATTTCTTTCTTTTTTCTTCTATTTTTACAACTATGAATGTTTAAATTTATGTTACTTTATTTCGATACTTTATATTGAGTTTATATAGATGAGAAATCATACTTAATTTTGAGGATAAATTTCATTTAAACGAACCATTTGGTTCTTAGAAAGTCATTTTTGAAACGCGTTCGGGTAAGTTTTTTAAAAATACATAGCCCTATAAGTGTATCTTAAGCCAATAATTTGTAAGCTTATATATATTAAATAATTATTAAAAGCTCTTTCAGTTTAAAAATCTAAACGATAAACGAATCGAGTTTGACCACCACGTTTCATTTTTTTATTCAAATTTCTACAATATGTGTGTACATAGGTATGTACATACATCATCTATGAAAAAAATATTATACTTTGGACAATTAGTGAAATATCTATGGTTGATAGCTATGGTTATTGATTATTTATAACTCTAAACAATATGTAATATTTAAAAATACATAGTATATTAATATTAATTTTAAACCATAATCATCAATTCTACGTTATATTTAGAAAACGCAAACATAAATCTATTGGGTTGTACACATACATAAATATTTAATTACAAAAAAGTCTTTGATAAATATATAATGCAAGTTCGTTTTAAAAACATTAGCTGGAAAACTACTAAACACTTTTTAGTAGAATGTGACAACCTCAATGGTATTGAAAGAGGGGGCTAGGTAAAGTGTTGAGCTATTAATTTTTTGTTATACAAAACGGGTCTTATCGTAACGTTTGCCACTTTAATATCAGATTGCATTTTGCAATTTATACTTTATATATACTATATATTTTACATAAACAATATAAATTGGCAATTTATCATCATGAATCCTGCCGGAAGTAAGCATCGTTATTGCTTCATACACATGTACCCTTATATCTCAGAAAATTCAGAACAAATTATATCTTTACAGCTTAATGTTAATTTAATTATTGTAATGTATGTTATTTAAACAATATCCGGTTATTATTTATATGTTTGTTTATTTATTTGTGAGAAAATACTTCACATTTTAAAAATCAACATAGAAAAGATACATATGCTTTAAAAATATTATTTAATCTTTTTTTTTCTTCAAAATGTGTCTACAAATAATCAACAATTTTAATATACCAACCAAAGAGGGTACCTAGTATGGATGGTTTACTAAATATGTTATTACGTTTTGACCTTTTTGATAATTTTGTTTATTACTTGGTAATTCTAAACGAATATTTTGTTTTATTTATTATAGATTGAAACACATCATGCAACGTTGGTTCTTTGATAACGACGATGAGACGTTTACAATGTCGCCGTCTTGTTCTTCATTTGTTGCGAGAACAGAAGAAGATAATGAAAGCAATTTTATTCAGAGAACATTCAATGTTATAGTCAATTTCGATCTTTGTCATAATGAAAGAGTGTTTATTACTGGTGGCTGTCTGACGCTTGGAAATTGGAATCCTAAAAAGTCTGTTCTTATGAATCACGAAGAAGGTATTTCACTTATATATCTACATAGAAAATAATCTATATATTTAAAGTAGTTCTATAATTAAAATTATTTGAAATACATGAATTGTGCTCAGAAATAAGAAACACAACCTAATATGTGATTGCAGTCACCATTGTTCCGTTCATAACTGTTAAATTTTTTAAGCTCAATCGCTTTTATTCTTTCCATATTTCTAAAATTTTATATATTAAAGTTTCTTGCATAATTTTTATTATATTCCTATAATTCGACCACAAGTACAATAGAATACCTTAATGTGAATCAATCAATTTAAAACCTACAATACACAATAAATGTCAAATGGACAAAGTTTATAGGTTATCTGTAGAAAATAATATCAATTCCGTTTAATTCGTCATCTAAATAATCAGCACTAAGGAAAAAGAAAACGTGAAGACAACTCCTTGCTTCACCCTACTAGTCTCAAACAGCGCAATTAGGATATCATCCCTTATTATCATATGAATACGCTTTGATAAAATACAGCCCTTGCCTTGTAGCATAACTAACCGTTGTGTAGAACATATGTATGTAACATTATGCACCTCTATATGATTGTTTCCGGTCCAAATTTGAAATAATCCCTAAATTGTTGACACACTCCGAAGTCTGCAGGTATTGTACCTTGATATAGTAAGAATGTTGGGACGACTGCTAGTAACGGATGTAACACAAAAGCGTACTTTCGCTAGGCTAGGCAATTGGTATTGCTGTAATTGATGAACCGCTCGCTGTTGTCGTTTCGATCTCTGAGCCCAGGCACATTCATCACTATTAGTCTCTCTTTAGGGTTTGAGTTGTTGACCATAAAAGTTGTCTTTTTCTTTTTCAGTTGAGAGTTTCGTCCACAATACACATCATATTTAGTAATACTGTATATGCTGTCGATGTAAGGCTCTTCAGGATTGCTAGTGTCAGCCATAGCCGTACTTCATTCTAGCTGGTTTGATATATTATCAACATAATCCGATTGTTGTCCGTATACAATACCTAAAGAACAGCGGCAAATTATCCATACGTATGGAAGGACTTTGTTTTTCACAGAATACAACAAATGTAATACAGATGTACTCGTAGTATGAAGTACATTGGAAACAGAAACTGTAGATTACTGAGTTCAATTTAAAAAGCTATATTTTGTAGGTTTAATAGCTCTATGAATGAATTTTGTTACTTATTAAAGCCATCTTTAACAAATTGTGATTTTGATCCAGAATAAATACTTAGTAAGCTGTGAACATCCAAAATAACATCTATCTCTATGTAGATATACACTCCGCTTCAATTGAATAGGTACAATATTTTTCAAAAGTTTGTGCTTCATTATTTTCAAATAATATTTCATGCTGGTAACTGTTTGTCTATAATGTTGAAAAAAGAAACCAGAAATAATAATTCCAAAAGCACCGTTATTTTTTCTCTGGCTCTCTTGCAAGTTATTCCATATGGAAAAATTCAGTGAATAGGTACAAATAATGAAATTACACCAAGTAGTTAATGGAATGGAATAAAACAAATTTGTTTTTAAAAGAGCATTTGATTTGTTGACTCTAGTAGTGAGTACTGCCACCTTAGTTCATAATCACTTCACAAATTCGGTCCGGCATGGAATGATAAAGTGCCTTTAAGAAATTTAACGAAATTTCTCTCCAGGCTAATTTAAAAGCTGCAATAAGTGATCCTCCGTCTTCAAACTGATGGCCAGATTCGTACACTTCTCGGGCTAACCATCCCCATACGTTTTCCATAAGACTAAGGTCCGGTGAGTACGGTGGCCAATGAAGCAATCCCACATTTTGCCCCCTTATCCAACTTTTAACTATCCGCGCCGTATGAATACGGATATGAATACGTATGAATATTTCTTTAAATATTGCGGTCATTTTTGCTGTTTGAAATTCTAATTTCAGAATAGCTAAACGCTCCCCATGCAACAACACCACATTCTCGACTATGATTCCTGGTTAAAAGGCGCTGGTCCTTTCTCATATCGTGAAAGTAATAATAAAACCCATCAGGTCCATCAAAATTGAACTTTTTTTCATCTGAGAAAACCGCGCAACGCCATTCTTCTTGACAAGCCATGGGTCAAAAATTCCAACCACATACCATCGCTGAGGGTTTAAAGGTGGCTTCTTTTGAAGTTTCAGACGTTTTAGATGATTGGCACAATTAATTACTCTTCTAAATTTCGAAACACTAGCATTAACACCAGCTCTTTGCTTTATTTTTAGAAGAATTAGAAGCACATCGCAAAATTTCTCTTCTATCGGCCGCAGTTGTGGCCGTTTTTTGTTACCTCCTTTCACGTTTTTCCGTACGAATCTTTGTTTCTCAAGTAAGAATAGACCACATTAAAACTTCGATTAATTTCTTTAGCTATAGCACGCCCGGTTAGTCCTTGGTTCTGTTGTACTCGTAAGTCAATTTGAGCCTGTTCAATATTGTTAAGGGATTTCGCTTTACCCATTTATATACAAATTTAAATTTACACAATTATTTTCACTTAGGCCACTTCAACAATTACTTAAATGTGTCAATCTTCTCAAAATATACGTAAAGAATGAATATAATGACTGTGTACCTTCAGTTAACGCAAAAAAAAAACTGAATTTTTCCATATGGAATACCTTGCAAGAGAGACAGAAAAAACAAATAAGGGTGCTTTTTGAATTATTCCCTCTAATTTCTGTTTCCAATATCATAGACAAATAGTTACCAGCATGAAATAGTAAATTCATGCACATTATTTGAAATTAATGAAACACAAACTTTGAAAAATGTTGTACCTATTTAGTTAAAGCGGAGATGTATAAGAACATCTTATAGGATTTCGAGAAAAATGCAAAAATGTCGATATTTTTTATATATCAAGAAAACGATTTACTGCTACCAATATCATCCACCAATTTGGGAATAGATCATTTTGACATTTTTAAACGGTATGTAGTGCTTTATCTAGTTTCCGCAAGTAACAGTTTTATTCGCTCCAAAGTACAATATTTAAGTCTATTATCAGCTGTGGCTTAGACATCAATTTTTCTACATTTTTTCTAAGCTGATCAGTAGACTCGTGGAACTTTTAAATTGAATTCTCTTAAATGCGAAATGATTAAAAATATATGTTGAAATAGAGTATTTATTATTGACTATTAAAATACATATTTTGTACACCCTTTAATGAGTGCTTGTTTATTTCTTATTAAAAGGATCCAGCAGCTGGACAGTAAACGTTGGGCTCCCCCGAGATCGAATCGTTAAATATCGATATTTTACATGTGGCGTGGATTCCAGTACTGAAGACATAATCATTCGAAAATGGGAAACACATTTAGAGGCTAGAGTTGTTGAAGATTTACCGAAAGAATCGGCAGTAATAACTGATACGTTTGGATATGCTAATGGTCAGGAAAAAATTGATCGCGGATGGCTTACTTTCGAAACCATTGTACAATTAAAATTTTTTAATGCTCCATTCAAATGGAAGCAAAGAATGAAAAAAAGATTGCTCTATGTAAAAGTAACCCCAATGAATCTTCGTATTCATGGCGACAGTAATCAACATGCTGTTCCAATTTCACCACTAGAAGATTCTTTATCTAACGATACGCGAGAAAATGGCACTGATGTACCTGTATTTGGGTTTTCTGAAGTTACTAAATTAACGTATGCTGAAAGCTTAATACAAACACAATCGCAGTTTGGAATATCTTGTGGAGAGAGTGATTTAGTGATATTTCACTTGACAATTGCAGACCCTGAGAATACGGCATATTTAGTAGATCTTTATACGTATCGATCGAAAGCTTCCTTAGATGAACCACCTAATCATTTAGGATATCATTATATTCTTCCTAATCTTCTTAAAAGATCTGAAGGTAATTTGGAAGTACCAATTACGTGCGCTTCGAAACATAGACCACTTGGTATGATGCAAATTGGTTATTTAATAATTAAGCCATTTGCTTCCTTCAATTTTAATATGGAAGTTTCTTATCAACGCTACTGGAACCGGAAATGGACCGGTTTAGAAGTTGGACATCGTGGTTGTGGAACTAGTTTTCAGGCAAAAGATTCTGTAATTAGAGAAAACACGATAACATCTCTTAAAAACGCAGCAGATCATGGTGCTGATATGGTTGAATTTGACGTTCAACTTAGTAAAGATCTTGTGCCAGTTATCTATCACGACTTTATGGTATACGTTTCCTTAAAATCTAAGACAAATCCATTAGAAAGTGATTACTTAGAAATTCCAATGCGTGATTTAACCTTAAAACAATTAAAAACATTAAAGGTTAGTACGTGAATATAATCATGAAATAGCAAATTGGATAAATAAGGTTTTCAGGTGTATCACGTAGAAGAAGGTCGTTCAAGAGAGGAGCGCTCTTTTTATAATGACGAGCTTCAAGAACATCAGCCTTTTCCGCAATTGTGTGATGTTTTAGAAACAATTGATCCCCATGTAGGATTTAATATTGAAGTTAAATGGTCACAAAGAATGCACGATGGAACGATGGAAGAGGAATTTGAGCATGTTGTTGATAGAAATCTATATGTTGACTGCATTCTTGATGTTGTCCTACGCAAAGCAGCAGGGCGTCGCATCGTATTTTCATGCTTTGATCCTGATATGTGTAGTATGCTAAGATTCAAACAGAACTTGTATCCCGTTATGCTGTTAAGTCTTGGAGAAACTACCAAATACAAGAAATTCTTAGATCCTCGTGGAAATACTACTGAAACTGCAGTTTGCAATTCTTTAGCCATGGAGTTATTGGGTATTGTTGCTCATACAGAGGACCTTCTAAGAGACCCCAGTCAGGTGAATTTTAATTATTTTTTGTGTTAAAGAAGTTCAATTGATTTTATTGAATCCTTTAGTTAAATATAGCTAAAAATAGAGGTTTGGTGGTTTTTTGTTGGGGCGATGATAATAACAGCAAAGACACTATCCAATTATTAAAAAATATGGGACTACACGCAATCATATATGATAAAATGGATTCTTTAACAACCAAGGAAGTTAAGGTAACATTTCGATCTATATAGCTTCATCTTCATACATATAGTATATATTTATATATGCATGTATACACATATGCATATATTTTTGTTTTCATTTTCTCTCGCAGCAAAGTGTCTTTTTAGTACAAGCTAAACAAAACCAAAGTAATTTATTTGAATTACAATGTCTAGAAAGGCAAAATAAATGGCCAGAAAAGGAAAGCGAGACCAATGAGGTTCAAGAGTGTGAAACAAATGTAAGAAGTACTCAATTTGACAGTACTGCAACATCATTAACATCTGTTATTTCAAAAGAATAAAATTAAAGAAAACGTTTAAATTGTGGTTTTTCTACCTATTCGAATACAGTGCAACCTCGATATAACGAAACTGAAGGGAATTATAGAATATTCGTTATACCAAGTAATTCGTTACTATGAGGTTCGTTATATAGAAGTTAGGTTAACCTAAGATTCGTTTAAACGAGGTGAAAAAAATGTTTAATAATCTCAACTTTCAAACTCAAACACACTAAACATAAAATAACAATGACTGTCTTACGACATACTGGTTATGTCCGAACGTGTCGAGACATGAATTATTGTGAAATTGAGTGTGTATAATTTATAGGATTCGTTATGTAAAGGTTATAAGTATAAAATTCGTTAAATAGAGGTAAATAGTAATTTCACTTTATATTTTGCAAAGATTGAAAATTCGTTATAAAAAGGTTTTTGACAAATGTATTCGTAATGTAAAGGTATATTTTGCATTAGCTCTTACGGACAGTACTAGGGGATTTCGAAGAATTCATAAAATCGGGGAAATCGTTATAGTGAGGTTCGTTATATTAAGGTTACACTGTATACATTTTTTTTTTTGTATATATATATGTACATGTGCATATGGGCTACATTTTATTCAACTACATGGAAGTAAACGCGGCTTGGTGGGAGGCAAGCCGACATAGGACGAGATTTAAAAATAATATTTGAGAAACATCGTGAAGCTCCTAAAGATCTGCAAATCACCTTCATCAATTTAGAGCAAATATTCGATAGACTTCACAGCCTGAAGCATCTCTTAATAATTGTGTAAATGGGTTACGATGGATTACGAAGCACTCGTATTTACACATCTGTATTATCATTTTTTCCAGCTCCCATATCCAACTCGTCAGGTATTTATCGTAGAAGAAGAAGGCATGTTGCATGAGCAATGAGCTCGAAAACTCGGGTGTATTGTTCTAATTAAATGTATCATACGAGTAAAGGTGTGAAAGACAGATTTGCGGTACCGGTTATCTTCCACGTCGCGTGAGCGTCTCCTCAGTAATGGGGTAAGGAGTTCCGACATGAGGGACATCCAAGCCGTGGACATCTTATATATTGTATTTAATTTAGGTAGGAGTAAGGTGCTTATGAACGCAATAATAATAAATAAAAATATCAACAAGTTTGCAGTAAAACCTATAGATTTTATGCAGCAGGTAAGAAAAGAAATTTATGATTTTTTAACTACGTTTCTAACAATAGTTGACAATAAGAGTGGTTTTCCAAGAATTAATAATTTTGCAATAATTTTTTTAAAATGGCAAAGTTATTAAAAAGTTTTTAAGCGTGCACGTTTATTTGACTACCTGTCAAAACCCTAATTTCCTTGCCCTGTTCCTTAAAATTTCTCAGAAAGATTTAGTTTTGGGGTATGAAGGAAAATTTACCAAACAAAAATGGTATATATTAGAAAAAAAAATCGATTTATCCGTTTAATTTTTTACGCCAAATTTACAGTTGCTTAGAAACGCTATTTGAAATGTCTCCATTTACAAACTATTACTCCATTGCAATGGAAGTTTAACTAGATACCATGAATTTGTCTTAACCGACGACTTCCTAGTGAAGGAGTATTTGGAAATACGTTTCGAAGGCTTCGAGAAACTGGATCAGTTTCAAATAGACGACCTAATGCGGGAGCTCCAAAAGTAAGAAGAGCTTCGGCTGAAGAAAGAATACTGGAAGTTGTTACAACTGATCCATCAATCAGCATCAGACGCTTTGCAAGTCAATGTTTCCAGACAAAATCTTTATCCATACCACCATACACCTGTGCTATAACTGATTTCCGATAATTTGGAACTGGTTGCTGGAGCGGAGATTGGATGACAACGAGTTTATTATCAAAATTCTTTAGACGGACGAATCTCAATTTACCAGAGATGGGATCACAAATTTTCATAATCTTCATACATGGGCTGGGGACAATCCAAATACAAACAGACATAAATTATTTCAACACAAAGTCAGCGTCAATATGTGGACAGGTATAATTAGGAACAAGTTAATCGGCCCCTTCAAAGTACCACCTAAGCTACATTCTACAAACTATCTGGAGTTTTTGCGAAATGATTTACCAGAACTGTTGGAGGACATTCCACTGATTCAACTAGCTTCATCATATTTTCAACAGAATGGTGCTCCAACCCACTTTGGTCGTGAGGTTAAGAATTTGCTAGATGAAGAGTACGGTAATCGTTGGATAGGAAGAAATGGACTAGATCACTGGCCTGCAAGATCTCCTGACCTTACAGTATTGGAATTTTTTGTATGGCGAAGAATGAAAGAACTTGTTTATTCAACCGAAATAGCAACTTTAAGTGAACTGGAAGAGTGTATTCTCGAAACGTCATCGAAAATGAGACAGCAGTTAGCATCAATAATCATTCGGAATCCAAAACCCGGCTCTATCATTCATACAAAAAAGGAGGACACTTTGAGCACCTGTTATAACATAAAAAAAATAATTATAATATATTAAATATATATATACATATATATAAAAATTACTATATATATTGTACATAAAAAATATCATAAAATCTATGGGTTTTTCTTCAAAACTTGTTGATAATTTTTTTTGTATTATTGTTATGTTCAATACAAAAAAAAATAGTAAAACGTTATGTTTATCACGCATTTTCTGGAGAAAAGTGACCTTAAAGTCAAAAATTAGCATGGACAAGAAAAATGGAACAGGCTTACAAATTGGATATCTGAAGACTCAAACAAGATATCAACGTTATTTAAACGCAGATACAAAGGCTAGTGTTTCTTCTAGAAATAAACTCCGAAAGAAGTTTCTACCATTAATATTAACAGAGCAATTTCCGTTAACATGGGTCAGGGTACACCAAAGTACGCCTTTTCTCCCTTGATTTGGATGGTCTTTGAACCATTACGATTGAATATGAGGTAAATTCAGATGTCACTATATCTCGACAAAGATCGTAAAGCTTAGAGTAAGAGTACACTATTCTTTGATCCTGTGTGCTATACGTAATTCAATTGTGGTAACATTTAGCACATACCCAGTTTATCCGACAGCTTAATTTGTGTTGAAGCAATCAGCATTGGTTCAATACGCTCGAATAAACACCATTTCAAACCGCATTGAAATATTCAACACGGATACGTTCATTGCTTATAAAACGCATTGAAAATATGTAACCGCTTTGAAATATCGTATAAACCTTTTCAAATCGCATTTTAAAATTTTACTCTCTCACGCTCTCATCATTCTTCCATTATCGGGCAGGTAATCAGTTGTGTATTTAAAATGTGGGATTGCAAACGAATTATTTGGAAAGAGAAAGAAATAAGAACAATGTATCGGAGTTAGTGTGAAGTGTCAGTTCAACCAGCTGTTTGTTAAACTTCTCTCAATTTTCTCTCGCTCATTTTGGATAATTTCATATAAACACCAGCATTTCTACGGGTATTGAACCAATGCGGATTGCTTCAACGCAAATTGAGCTGTCGGATAAACTGGGTAATAGAGTTACTTTATTGTGCAAAAGGTTAACGCGTCATTCTTCGTTTGCGGCTCAATAGATATGAAGATATGTAAACGAAATAATTTCAACCATACAACCATTATATTTGAAGTGCGAACCATTTGAATTTAAAAAATTAACTAAACACTTCTAGTTCGCATAAGTTAAATAAAAATATTATTTTCCTTTTAAAAAATATCAGGCAGCTTGCCTGAAACTACTAAATGAATCAACTAAAATTAACTCACTTTAATATTAAATATCCAAGGTTAACTACATGCGATGTGAAGCAACAAATATGACATCAGCATTTTGAGTAAAAATGATTATGCAAGTGTGCATTGACCTGAGTTCGTTGTTTTGCGATTTGAGGCAGGGGAAATGTATGTCAGTTAAATGTAATGTATTGAACTGGGTTCAACGGGGTTCATTGCATTCAATCGGCGAAACGTGTGTTAATTCTTCCCCTCTTAAATTTGATTGCTCAATCAATTAAAAATATGGTAGGTCGTAAAATTTTCTAATGGAAGGTAGAGAGAGTTCAATTCTGGGCTGTGGGGCAACTGATTCATCATGAAAATCGTCTTTTTTTCTTTCTATGATGACCTTGGTTTCCCAAATTGCCAAAACAACTGTAAGTATCGTGATATACATATGTATGTAGTATATTAGTATGTGTTTTTTAGTAATTCAATTGCCTATGCATTATTTACATGAAGTTCACTCACCATCGGGTTTGGTTGAAGTACGGCCGTCAAAGGGTTGATCTTCGATGCTTTTTGGGGGATGAATGATCGTACTCGTACATTGATCTTGATGGTGATATTGTGAAATTCTGTTCAAGTTATGGGTGGTATTTTCGTATTCCAGGGGACAAGTAAATTGGTTTAGTAGTATGGGAAAGAGAATTTTTTCTTAAGTTTGAGCAGTAGGGATGAATTCTCTCACAAACCCAAAATCTTGCAGGAACGCTATTTTGTGAAATGTGTGTCAAACGTCAAAAGTAACAATTAAAAATAAAACTAACAAGAAATTGCGAAGGAGGAGGTTTTTAGGTTGATTATTATTAGTATTTTATTGATGTAATAATATGCGTTTAATTAGATCTATGGTAGGTATTAGGCGAACAATTCACTTCAATATGAGGCTCTTTTTTATTCTCTATGTCCATATCCAAGTCTTCTTTTGAGTTAATTTTCATAAAATTGTCGCAATTCACACAAATTTAAACTTTCGAACTTTTGAAAGATTGTGCGTCTTGTGTTGGCGCGTGAGCTTTGCATTATTCTTTCAAGAATAATGTTAAAGAAAACGCATGACAGTGCGTCGCCTGGTCGCCATTTTTTTTTACAACAAAGGTTTGGGTGAGTTCTTTACTATCTCTTCTCCATAATCATCCTATACAAGGCACAAGCGGACGATGCAGTTAGATGCTGTCATAATATCGATGAATAGGTGGTGTGTATCGATTTGGAGCACATGGTTTCTTCCAAGATCTACCGTAGTGTGAATATTTGGGCGATGGTGGACTTTCCTGGTCTGAAACCACACTGACCAATTATGACCACACATGGACCAATTAGGTTGTTGACAAACAGCTTCAGGCGTTCACCCAATACGACAGAGAGGATCTTCTAGGTGTTGTTAAGAAGACTTATGCCTCTGATGCAGTTCAAAGGGTCTCCTTTCTTGAGGTTCGATTCATCGTGCATACTTTCGTCCGTGGCTCAAATGGTACTGGATTGGTTTCCAAATCGGAAGGTTCGGTGTTCGAATACCAGTCTCGCCCGAAAGACATATTAATTTTTTCAGTAAACGTATGATGAGTATTTTACTAGAAATCAACAACAAGACAACCTCTTCTAATAACTTAAGTCTCCCCATTCATTCTCCCCCCCACTTGAGTGTTAAGTCTTTAAAACAAAAAACAACAAAAGGATGAGTTGGTGTATGCTTAACTTAACCTAGTTACCGCTTCACGCTTTGAAGAGCTCGGCTTTCAGGATGTCATCTCCAGCAGTTTTGTTGGACTTAAGCTTATATATGGCTATCTTCACTTCATCCAGATCGGGTGGATGGAATTGCTGGTGTACATCGTCCAGCTTGAAAGGTTTATTCTGCCTGACAGCGGTACTTGGTTCGTTATTGCCGTTACATTTGTACAGAAATGTTCTTTCAAAATCGTTGGCATCGACTGCGACTCTATTATTATGTTCGCTTGTTCGTCTCTACAGTCTTCGGTTCGGGGTTTGTGTCCGTGACATGTTTTTTTTTTTACCTTTTGGTAAGATTTCCGAATCTTATTCCTGGAGTATCATTTCTCAATTTCCTCAACCGCGTGCTTCTCATGCTCCTTCATTTTCCTCCGGAGCTCTAGTCCTTCTATGCAGCGCCGCTTTGTATGAATCTTGTTTAGGATCCTGAATTGTCAAACCAGGGGTTTCGTTATGGTGGTGGAGTGATGGTACGGCGGTATCCCTAATGGGTTTTTGGCAGTGTCACCACTGGTCTTCGACACTTGATGTTGGCGGCATAGGATGCTTAAGAGATTAAGGGAGACTCAATCGGAAAAGGATTTGGCGATCTCTTGCGACTGTAGCAGTCCGACGTCCAACTTCGACACAGTATTAGTTTGCCTTTGCGATGTTCTAGATATCCTCAACCGTACCTTGTCTACAACAAGGTAGTAGTCCGAGTCGATATTGGCCCCTCAAAACGTTGGAACATCCATAATACTGAAGGAGTGGCTTGCGTAAGTCGCGAGGATAATTTTAATGTCATATCTAAGACACTGCCCGTAGGTCTTGTCCAAGAGCTCGTAGACTCTTCTTCCCTGTAGGAGGGTGCACGCATATAAGGCTAATGTTGGTAAATTTAGGCTTAATACGGATTGTTACGAGGCGCTCGTTCACATGCCGTATACTCAATACTTCTGCCCTAAGTCTTCCGCATCCAACTAGATGCTAATTTTTCCATCGATAACAACCCCCAACCTGGAGAGTCAGTTCCATTGTTGATACACCTAGGATGAGGGGTCGTCAGTAACCAGTCACCATTAAGGACGCATACGTCACCATATGTTTGCCAAGACCCTGTCTTAGTCTCGGAAATCCTTACCGGCATGACCTCCAAATATATCGGAGTAACCCGGACAGGGTCTTATTTGGTTTGTTCCGGGATTTTATTTTACCCTTGAGTCCATATAGACAATTCATCCGTTGTCCCGTTTATAGTGGTGCTATTTTTGCCTGCTGGTCAGCTCTCGCGCTTATAAGTTTGACATGTCGAATTCAGTACCCGATCGTTCCCACTGGGAGGTAAAATAAGCACAATTGATGTGTAGAAACAGTTACAAGCAGTGGATATCGACACTTCTTTTATTAACTTTATATTTAGGGATCGTTCTGTAGATTGCTTAGATGATTTTGATTTGTTGTACCACATCCATACGGCTTAGAATAAAAGTTATTTCGGATAAAAAATGTTTTTTTAAAAAAAAATAATGATCATAGATTTTGTCAATTTGTTGGTAGTAATGTGAATTTTTAAAATATAACTGAAAGTTGGATTCATCTGATGAGCAATCATCATCATTTTCTAAGCTAATGCTAGAAATCTCAGAATTACATTAAAATCAACAATTAATCAAATAGAAACTTGCTTTTGGAAAAGTTTTCAGCTGTTTTTACGGATGTTGTCCGGAACTTGTGAAAAAAAAGAAAAGGAAAAAGAGCAGCTGAAATAAAAAACGTTGAGAACCTAATCAATTACGATCGGACTATTGTATAGAAATTTAACAAATATACCTATATGCCCTGAATTTTTTGCGTTGAAATTTATCGACCGCATAATAAAAAAATTAAAGTAATTTATGCAACAGCATTTTACTTCTAAGCCATGTAAAGTTAGGGTAGGCATTGTAAGCTTCAGGCAAAAACATTTACTCTTTCGTACCATTTTTGCTCTCTTTGCCCTCTCTTTGCGCAATCGACCGTCGGCAAATTCAGTTGGTACGGACCATAGATAAACTAACCTAAATTTCAAACTCTACCAATGCATTTTCAAACCCTTAACTTTCGCACAGACACACTGTAAGTGAATTCCAACACTTTTACATCTCTATAACCTTGTAAAATTTGCTAAAATGAGAGCAATTTACAAGTAAAATTGGTAGAATGAGACCGATTTGCACGAGTGTGTGTAATGTGTATGACGTTTTTTTTTGTTAAAATGGGCGTGGTTTGTATTAAAAAGGAGGGAAATTGCCATTGATCACAATTCACAGCCAGAATCACACGGTTAGGAGCGATAAGTAGAAAACCGGTTTTGATTTTCCAATATCTGGAAAGTTTGCCATCTAGGTTAGTTCATCTATGGTACGGACTATGGTATGTCATAATTCCCTCTTCAGTTCCATCACTGGAAGTGTAATATGAAGCACAGATGGCAAACTTTCTAGATATTGGAAAATCAAACCCGGTTTTTTACTGGTCGTCTCTATACGTGTGACCCTCTCTGTGAATACGTGTGAACTGCCATCAATGGGAATTTCTCTCCCATTTTACACAAAACCCGCCCATTTTGCTCAAAAACCTCATCCACATCACACACATGCGTTCAAATGGCTCTCATTTTAGCAATTTTACTTGTAAATTGCTCTCATTCTAGCAACTTTACTTGTAAATTTCTCTAATTCTAGCAAATTATGACAGGTTATAGAGATGTAAAAAGTGTTGGTAATTTACTTAAAGTGTGTCTGTGCGAAAGTTAAGGGTTTGCAAAAGTATTAGAAGAGTTTGCCATCTAGATTAGTTTGATATGAAGAAGGCAGTAAAAAATTCGAATCAGTATTTAAATATCATAAGGAAAATAATTGCTTGCCTTTGATACAAATGCACACCAATTCTTCATGAAACATTGTCCACTCATTTCGGGAACACCTTGTATATGAGATGACATAGCAAGTACAAAAAATAGCAGTAGAAAAAAAATTATGTAATTAGGTATATCTTATGTATCTTTTCTTATTCGTGTATATATAACTATAGAAGTTAAGTATATTTTTTTTTTGTAAGTAGAAACAGTTCGCCAGTCTAATCCGCAGGTCTCTTAAATTTGCTTTCATAAAAAAAAGGGAACTTTACAACAAATATACGAAAATGATCGTTGGTTAAATGACAAAAAAAAATGGAAGAGGACGTGCACGCAATTTCATTCTTTTACTCTCTCTGCCATTGTGTCCTTTTACATACAAAAAATTACATATTATGTAGGTATACACATCTTTGTACTTTGAATAATTGCTAATTTCATAAACGCAATAAAATTCAGGGGATAAATATGGTATAATTTGTATTCATTTCGTATTTCTACTCGTATATTTTAAAATCTCTGTAGAAATATAAATTCAAGATAAATGTAAATGTAATATCGTTTTCATAAGAAATCGAAAAATTGTAAGTATCTATGTCTAGCATGCTCCTTTACTAGTACATAAATATGTATATACATAAATGCATTGACTCAATGTCATTGGACATTGATGCTACTGCAAAAGCAAGCGAATTAATCGGTCGATTCACGGTCACGGAGGATTTTAGTTGACCAGTTAGTGGCCATAAAAGAAGGTGTCAGGGCACAATTCACTGTTTACTAAAATGGTTAAATTCAATTCTAGTTATTTTTTTATTGTTAAAGTTCTGCTTATGCAAACATTATGTTTTGCATTACAAAACGACTCGCAATCCATTTATGACCAAAGGCAAAATGGAAAGTACAATATACATATCAGCCTTAAAGATGTTACAATAATTGAAGTGAAAAAGAATGACTTTGTTGGTGTAATTACAACGTATCTTTTAATAACGAATGTTTTGTTAATTAATTATTTTTCTCGGTTGTTTTGTTTAAAGGATGTAAATGAAAATTCTGATGAATACTACTATGACGATGGCGATCTAACCATTAAACCAATATCTGATCTATTTATTTCCACCACAACTACATTGAAAACAAATTTGGTTGATAATACAACAACAACAGAACCTCTTGATACCCAATCTAAGGAGAATGAAAAATATGTCAGCGTTAGTAAATTATTTTAACGAATTAATCGGTTCAACAATTTAGGTAACTGTACTTAATGTATAATCTTTCCAATTTCATTCTTGTCCAGACTCCTGCTGACCCTTTTATTACCCTTCGTCAACTAGTGGAACCTGTTTCACATGTTCAAGAAGTGGCCGAGAACAATTTTTCAAAAGAGCATACAAAACAAAAAAGTCAACACCAAATTAATACCTTTAGCAAGTTCGGAAACAGAAATCGCTCTGAATCACGTATACTGAATGTTTTGTCCGCACGGCCTTTAACACCTAAAAGTATAAACCCGTGCAAAAGAAGTTATATGGATAAAAGTAATAGAAACTGCCGTGAAAGTATGCGTTTGTCAATCTTGTGAGCAATTTGTTTTAATATGCTAAGGGATTATTTATGT
Source organism: Volucella bombylans (assembly GCA_949129095.1). Lineage (NCBI taxonomy): Eukaryota > Metazoa > Arthropoda > Insecta > Diptera > Syrphidae > Volucella > Volucella bombylans. The sequence goes on along the minus strand of OX422144.1, from coordinate 172,805,407 downwards.
AACGAATATTCTTTTAGGAAAGACATCTTCCATATCTGGAGGTTATTTCGAAAAACACAATAAAGGTATTTAAGTCTCAATATACAATAAATCAATTTAATTAACTACCTTCGACAAAGGAATACAGATTTCATACAAAATAAAATTGACTGAAATTATGCAGTGATGTATCTATACTATAAATAAGTTTCTTGTTTTTTTCATTCCGCACCTGATGTGTTTATGTGAGTGCAAGTTTAAGTTGTATTATGCACTACAAAGAAGCATATGTGTATATGGCTGTATTTTACAATTGGAACAAGTCACATACAAATTATCTGAAAAGAAAATTACTTTTTAATGTAGTGATATTAATATATGGGAGTCGTCTATCCAAAATAATGCCATCTACATGTAATCCTTCACGTCCACGGCACGACATAATAATGGTTTATATTAATCAAACAAAAAAATATATATGGTATAATCTACCTTAAAACAAAAAGAAGATATTTTAATATACATTATACGTTTAAACCATATACATATATATATATGTATATAATTTATATGTACATCTGTATAAATATATACTGAACATTTCTAGAGTAAATTTAAAACTATATAGAGGTCTAATATAGTTTTAAATATAATATAAAATTTTAATTAAATGTTTATATTAATTTTACATTATGTGTGCAACCTCGATATAACGAAACTGAAGGGAATTAGAGAATATTCGTTATACCAAGTACGAGTAATTCGTTACTATGAGCTTCGTTATATAGAAGTTAGGTTAAACTAAGATTTGTGTAAAGGAGGTAAAAAAATGTTTAATAATCTCAACTTTACATATGTAGGTACTAATCTGCTTACCCGGTTCTAGCGAGCGATTTTCATTAATACACACACTCTAATGCAAACCATTGCACTAGTTTTCAATTTCGAACTAAAAACAGTGACAGAATGCATTACTTAACATCAAACAATAATGATTGTCTTACGACATACTGGTTATGTCTGAACATCTCGAGACATGAGTTATTGTGAAATTGAGTGTGTATAATTTATAGGATTCGTTATATAAAGGTTATAAGTATAAAATTCGGTAGATAGAGGTAAATAATAATTTCACTTTATATTTTGCAAAGATTGAAAATTCGTTATATGGTAAAATTCGTATAATGTAATATAATGGTATAATTTGCATTAGCTCTTACTAGGGGATATCGAAGAATTCGTTAAATCGATTAAATCGTTGTATTGAGGTTCGTTATATGAAGGTTACACTGTATACAGGGTGTCCCAAAAATCAACGTCAAGCCGGAAACGGATGATAGGATGATGATTAATGATTTTTGATACATGGATGGACAAAAAAGGAATATTTTAGTTAAAACCGATATAGTTATGTTTGAATTTTGGACCGTAATTTACAGAAGAGTCACTCAGGGTTACGTGACAAAAAAAAAATCGAAGAGAAGTAAAGGTTTGCGGTCACAGCACTTGAAAGATCGTCACAGGGTGTCAGATTTCTCAATTTTTTTTTTTGAGTGCCAATAATTTTAAAAGTACATGACCCTATGTATATACAGGGTGTCCCAAAAATCAACGTCAAGCCGGAAACGGGTGATAGGTCAAATGGTGTCGGTTATCACAAAATTATAAAAAACAATCTAAGTCATGTACTTTTAAGATTATTGGCACTCAAAAAAAAAAACAAATAAAACAGTATCCCGAAGCGCCATGGGCCATCCAAGACTTAGAGCACTTGCAATGCTGTCTGTTCACTCAGGTATTCACGTGGATCCAGATGAAGTGATCGATATTATGTCTAAAGAAAAAAGACAAGGCGTTTATTGCTGTAAAAAAACAATATTAAATAAATTATTATTTATTAAATTTAATTTATAAGAAAAAAAAAAAATACAAACAAAAATAAAATATTAATGTAGTTTTCTAATTGTTGTATACAGAATTACTTCTTCGAAAATCCCCGAAAAAAAATCCTGGCTATGGGCCTGCTTGGTTGGAGCGCCGAGGTATTATTTGGTGGAACGAATTCATCCAGTCGTATGGCTTGCAAGCCTTCCACTGCTCAATGTGCAAGACAATTATATAAGAGTAATAAGATCTTTTTATTCTCCTTTTTTAGTCGGCGGTCCCAGTTTCGCAGGTATTTTCCAAAAATTAAAGATATCATCCAGGCTTTCTTATTGCTCTCATATTCCTACTGGAAGCTTTTTCACATTCTTAAAGCATCTTGGGTTTATTGATTTACCCACAACCAGAAGCTTCTCCTTTATTGTACCAGTCATATTTGCCAGTACAGTAATTCGATCCTTAGCTATTTTGCCTCCAATACACTTTTCTCCTTTAAATTTTAGCGTATTGGTTGGTGTCATTTTAAAAAATAGACCGGTTTCATCAATATTAAAGATGTTTTCATCTGTATAGTTTGTCCGAAGTTGGTTCCAAACAACCTGCAACCAATTGTCTACTGCACCTTTTGGGCTCTCCTATTATTTTGCCACTAACAATTCCATAAGGTTAACGAAAAGACTGTATCCATGCTGACGAACACACGAAGTCGTTCTTCCTCATCTCCTTGCCAAAGTCATTTGCTTTAGTTTGCAGAATGAGTCCACTGATGGGTATACCGGAACTTCTCTGTGTCTTAAACCATATTAGCAGAGCCTTTTCAACCTCAGTGTGCAATGAACTTTTTTTACTTTTATACGGTAAGTTTTGCTTCCAAAAATTGTTTTTTTAATTTTTTCCTTATCCTTTAAAATTGTGGATACAGTGGATTGTGAAACGGAATACTCTTTGGCAAGGTCTTTATTTTGCTCTCCAGCTTCTAATCTAAAAATGATACCTGCATTCTCTTCAATCGTAAAGATTTTTCATTTCTGACTCATTTTCCAATACAACTTTATGCGAACTGAATAAAATTAAACTTCTACGACTTCATTCGTCACACAGAAAAATTTGCACTAAGTACATACCTATAATAATTTTCCCACCTCCTACTGTTTAACAAACTCAAACCAATAATAAACGCAAAACAAAAAGAATAACATTATCCGAAATTTTATGTACACAGATATTTCGCATCTACAGATAAACAGTTTACCGTTTTAGAAAAAATGCAGGCGCATCAAAAACTGCGTCGATTTTAGTCGTTGTAACCAATATTTTATTTCCAAAAAGGGAAAAATCTGTCGTTGTAAACGATGTCATTATAAACGATTTGTTATTCAATGGGATTATAATGGAACTCAGCCGGGACCTAAGAATTTGGTCGTTATAACCTATAAGTCGTTGTAAGCGATTTTGACTGTATATATACATATATATATATGCATATAAAATAAAAAAGTGTGTGTGGGGGAACCGGAATGCAGCCTCCCTTTGTTTTAACTCTATTGAAAATTACATCTTTCAAATTTATGCCTATATGGTAATTGAAAATAATTGTTTCAAAGTAAATATTGCCGTAAAATTAATGTGTCAAAAGTTATTGAAGATAAAGAGTGTTTTTATTTTTGAAACCTAAAATTTTGATTTTCACAGCTTTTTTCCGAAAAATATCTCATTAACCCTCTTTTTTGCAACTTTGAAACAAGCCAACTTATTGAAGCAGGTAAAACATTAAATTAAAAATGGTTACAAATTTTAGGAAAAGAATACAAATATTGATTGCACATTTATATTTTTATTTTTTTTTTATCAAACCTTATATCACATCAATTGCTCTAAGTGCAAACCAATTGCTTTAATAATATCATTTCTTTCCAATTCTTCTTAGACTTTCGTAGTTGCCTCGTCAATCCCATGGTCATCAAATGACTAAATAATATCCTTCATCCGTCCCTATAAATAAAAGTCCATCGGGGTCGAGTCAGTAGAATTTTGAGGCCACAGAATGGGTCCATCCTGCCCTATGCACGAATATTCATACACGCGATCTAACCATAGTGGTTAACTGCATGGCCATAGTGTGGCGGAGGCGTCCGCATTATACTGGTGTATAATGGCTGTTCTTTGTCGCAGTCCTATATCTATACCTAAGTTCGAACAATAAGAAAACTAATTTTCCATTTGGTAACGTAACAAAAACAACAGAAGGACAATTTTGATCTTATCCATCTGACCAAATTTCATAACTGTTTTGCTAAGCGTTGTTTTTATAACAACCCGAGGAATGCATTCAGTTTTAATCGTTTCTTCCCAATAAGGCAGACACGATTTCTTTAAATTTAAAGCAGTAAAACTCGTTATTTCATGGACTAGGGGTTACTTTCTACTCAAATATGTGAATTGTGGAAATCTGTGATTCCATCTCTGGTGAATTGGAAGTCATCCGTCCGATAAAGTTGTCTTCCGTAAAATATCTTTAAAGAATGAAATTGCAATATTTCAAACGCTCTTATTTTTTTTAAAGTTTTTATTGTTTTAAAGTTTTTATTTTTATCCAAAGCAGCTATTGACTAGCTAATTTTATAAGGGCGTAATAAAAGAATACCATCTTTTTATAGTTTGAACAAGTAGGGGCGTATCTTGAAAACTACTGACTTGAGATGAAATAACCTGCCATTTTTTTGGTTGTAAATACTAGATGCACGTTTCAAAGTTGCAAAAAGTGTTAAGATATTCTCCCGAAAAAAATTATAAAAAAATCACAATTTTAAGTTCAACAAAACCAATAACTTTTGACACATTAATTTTAGGGCAACGTTTACTTTGAAACAGTTAAAATCATGTTTCTCATAACTCCGACATTATGAACGGATCCGGCCAGGCAAAAATGCCATTAATTGAATCCATTCCAACCATTCTTGTATTGAGTTTCGTGAATTGTTTTTGTTTTGATTTATAATTTTTTTTAAGTAGGTAAATTTTGACTGATTCTTTTTTCAATGCAATGTAAATTCAACAAAACTCCAATTTAATTTCATCATCCACTTACGTTTTAAAATGCAGTAAGTCTTCTCGAATCATATAACAATTTCTTATTGAATACATACAATTTTTGAGATATTGAGATTTTTTTTCTCTCGAAACAGAGCTCTCAGACAAAGAACTATGTAGTCTATTGTACTCTTTGTAAGTTCCTTCTAATGAAAAAGATGAGTAAGTGCTTCAGTGATAAAGTGCCTACATCACCAGCACCCATCATGTCAGCACCATAGACTAACTATACCTAGATATCAAACTCTACTAATGCTTTTGCAAACCCTTAAATTTCGCACAGCCACACTGTAAGTGAATTGCCAACACATTCTCCATCTCTATAACTTGTCAGAATGGCTAAAGTGGCAACAAATTTCACGGATCGTTCAAGATCAATTTCCTTGTTGCTCTTTTAGTTTGACATGTGTTAAGTAAATAAATTAATTAAATTAATTATTTGTATTTTCTTAGAGGCAAAATAATAACATTTCGTTCAGAAAAAATTATAGAAATAAAAATGTTCCTCTGCATGTAAAATGAGCGCAGTTAAAGTGTTGATACCACTAAAGAAAATTATTAGTTTATATCTTAGTTTTGCGGAAATTACCTAATATTTTGTTGAGTACCCTTTAAGCCTTTTAACTTCTTTAAGCCGGTCTGGCATGAACTAGTTATTTCTTACCATCCCGCTAAAAACAAGGCTTTTAACTGTCAGTGTTTTCAAAGACGTTCTGTTGGGTTAAGATCGGGGCTTTGTGGTGGTGTTACTAGCAAGAATTTATGTATCATCCTCACCATTTGTGCGACACGCTTGGTATCATGGTCCTTTTGGAAGTACAAATTTTTCGCGATAACCATTTTTCGTGTATTTGAAGCAAATGTTCCTGCTAAATGTACTTCTTTTGTCATTATTTTAATGACTATGACTAAATTACCGATCCCAAAAGTAGAAATTTAGCCCCAAATCACCACCATCTCCGTGCTTTACTTTTTTCCTTGTGTTTTTGGATTCAACGCTTCATTTGGTTGCCTTCATGCTTTCGAAGGCCTACTCGATCCATAAATGTTAAATTTTGACTCTTCTGAAAAAATCCTAGAAGGCAAATCCTTTATTTTTGAATACATTAGCAAAGAGTTGGTCTATGGTCAGCACTGAGTACCTGCAGACTGATGCGAGCGTTAAAGTAGGCTACACACTAGTTTTTTTAGTTTAGTTTTAAATGCATTTTATTTACTTAATCATTAACTCTTACATACTAACAAAAAATGCTTAAATGCTAGCTTAAAATTACTTAACAATCTTATATACTTACATTAACTTACTGGCCCCACACAGGCGCTCTAAGCTATTCTAAATTCTTATAACTATGTCTTTCGACTTTATTTACATTTTACTTAGAACTATTTATTTTGAAGGCTACACACTATCATTTTTTAAATGACATTTTTGCTGGAATGACGGCGAGAATGATGAGAGTTGAAATTTTTCGTGGATTTTGCTGGAATGACGGAGAATGATGCATTAGAAATGATAATGTGTAGGCAAATTCCATCATTCATCATTTTTCGCATTGTGTTCGCATCGGTTCGGAAGAAAATTTTTAAAATAATGGCTCCTACCGATCCAAAAGAAATTCTGGAGGAATTTATTAATTGCTACAGAAGACACAGCGTTCTTTGGGACACATCAAACAAAGATTATTACCAAAATAAGCTGTTAAAAAGTGTTGCAAATGAGGAGTTTCTAAAAGTTTTACGAAAATATAGGGAAGGTGCGTGTTTAGCTGAAGTGAAAAGAAAAATTAAAACACTTCGGTGTACTTTTCAAAAGGAGTTAAAAAAAAATCAGGCAATCCGAATCCTCTGGTGCTGGATTAGACGACGTGTATGTCCCTTCGTTATGGTGGTTTGAATCGATGAATTTTTTATGCCATCTGGAGAAACCAGTGCCATCATTTTTGACAATACCCGAGTCTTTCGAAAATGAAGATGGAAGTGTAATTAAAACAATTATATGTTCTTAAATAATCATGTACTAATTATTATTCAATTCATATTTTATTAGTGTAATGAAACAGTGCACAGCCCTATTCAAAAAAAAATAAGCAAACAGGCAGAATTATTATCCATGGCGTGCGAGTATTTAGCTAAGGACAAAATGGAGAAAAAAGACAAGGGAGAAGATCAACTCCTCAAAACTGCGAGGACATGGGCAGGTAAATTACGAAGTCTAAGCCGTAAACGTCAACTGATTGTGGAAAAGAAGATAAACGATATTTTCTTTGAAGCACATATGGCAGAAGTAGTGCCAGAAGAAGAATCAATAAGACATGGAGCAATGCTCGCAGAAAAATCGGATTCTTCTCCAATTGTGTTTTCGTGTTTTCACTCATAGCCCATCTCCATTGGCCTGTATGAACCCAAATCCATCAAGTGCATCTTGTTCATCAACGTCATTCCAACGTTCATCTACTCCGTTACCAGCGCCTTCGGATATACCAAGCTTATACAAATCACAAAATTTACCATTTCCAGCAGTATTAGTAGACTTGAAAAACTGTTATGAAGGTCACAATTTTAGTTTAAGTGAACAATAATTTTTATAATTTTTAAGAAAATAAACATTAATTCTTTTATTTCAAAATCGTATTTAATTTTGTCAACGGTTTTTCATAAAATTTTGTTGCCAAGGGACTTGTCCTGTTGTATTGAAATAATCGCAATATTTATGTATCACGAACTTCTTTTGGAGTTTGATAATTGTTGTGATTTTTTGCATTACTTAACGGAGGAAGATCTACCCTATCTTTTCCTTTTATAATTTGTCCTTCCTGTATATTTTCATACAACATAATAGATTTTGAAGCATATTGTTTTTTATTATGCTTTATCAAAAAATTATGAAGGTAACAACAGGTCATTGTCACTAATGCAGCTTTTTGGGGATTTAAAAGGATTTTGAACTACTCACCGAGCACGACTTAAGCGATAGTTAAATATTCGTTGTTTCTCACTCAAATTTTGTTTACTGTAGGGCTTTAAAAGGTTTTCAGTCATACTGAATGAGTCGTCACCAACAAAAACAAAGGGTAATTTAGATTCTGACGTTGGCAAAAAATCTTCTTCAGGAATGTTCAAGGAATCATTGATAAATAACTGCCAGAAGTTTGTGTAAAAAATTACTCCATCATCCGATACGCGGCCATTAGCACCAACAGCAACCATGACGAACTTGTAATTAGCATTGACCACAGCTATAAGTACAATGCTGAAAAACTTCTTATAGTTGTAGTATAAATATCCTGAATGTGGAGGTCGTCGAATAGCAATGTGCTTTCCATCGATGGCTCCAAAGCAGTTAAAGAAATTTCATTTTCGTCAGAAATCCATACTTGTTTTTCTCCAGTCCTCTTTGTTCTGTGTCATCTAAAATGTAATATGGGTAAAAATACATTCTTATTCTATTTACTGTTGTCAACACTTACCGCAATATAATGTTTCAATTCAATGTTTATAGCTTGACACGTTTCAATAACAATTTTCCCGACTGTAGACTCGCCCATGACTCCACTATATTTCAGATCCGTTGCAGTGTGTATAGATACATATGTCTTTTAGCAATCCACTTTTTCACCCAGCAATAATAGTAATAGCAATAATAATACACACGCAAGCAATTTCTTTGTTATTCATTTAAAAAAATCATACGTCCGCAATCAAAGAAGATGAACTCAACACATAGATAAACTAAATTAGATGTCAAACTCTACTAATACTTTTGCAAACCCTTAACTTTCGCACAGACACACTATAAGTGAATTCCAACACTTTTACATATCTATAACTTTGTCAAAATTTGCTAGAATGAGAGCAATTTACAAGTAAAATTGCTAGAATGAGAGCGATTTGCACGAGTGTGTGTAATGTGGATGACATTTTTTGGTTAAAATGGGCGTGGTTTGTATAATAAAGGAGATAAATTGCCATTGATCACAATTCACACATTTCAATGAGAAATGACAGTCTAGGAATGTCATTTCAAAAATGATAGTGTGTAACATATTTAACCTGCAGTCTTTCCTGCAGAGGATCAGCATAATGTGACATTGTCTTTAGAAATGTAAACTGATTCAATACGACAATAGAAATATGATTAAAGAACTTGAATTTTAAAAGGAAATGTATTTATTTAGTTTTCTCATAACCACTATTGTATTATTATTTTTATATCGATGACCTTGAAACTTATGGAGGGAGGAATATATCACTTTATATATCACTTTTAAGTTGTAAAACATGGTCTGAATGTTATATTTATTGATCACGAACAAAATGTAAGATAGATGTGAAATTATCTCTTACAATTATAATTATAATTATAAATCTTACGACAGAGATAATGTTTCTCCCCAAAAAGCAAGACTTGACATCAAAGTGACGGTCTTAAAAACAAGATCACGGATCAACAAAAGAAGGAGAGGGCAACCCCAAAACACATGCGGTCGGTAACATGCTGGAAACTAAATACTTCTTGCCTAAGTCTGACTCTACCAACAAATCCGCATCAAAATAGGCGCTGCTTTTGCCGGCGATAACAATCGCAGTAGTAGATGTAGCAGCTTTTCTTTCACTTTTTGTCCGGCCCATCCCATCGCATTTCTTGTATGGCGGTACCATCTGCTTTGCAGCGGTCCAGTTGTTTGGTAGCACATGACCTATTAGCGATCTAACAATGCAAATACTAGTCAATGGTTAACATAACCATAAAACGGGTACCTTGCAAGCAGTTATAAAATATGTTTGTACTCGTATGATAGAGACAAATTCTTATTTTATAAATATTGAACTTTGTAATACATTGAACGTAAGAATATATGTAAGTGAAGTGTACAATAAGATGTTGGTTGGCTTAAGGAACGCAGAGGTATTGCTGTATATGAACAATTTAAAACTAAATTAATCAATTTGATTCGTTGGACCCAATTTTCAACGACTCGGCTACACATTTCGGCCAAAACGGCCGCTATTTCGCGTTCAATGTTGGCACTGAGCTCTTCCAACGTCGTCGGCGTGTTGGCATAAACCAATAACTTAACGTAGCCCCACAGAAAATAGTCAAGCGGCGTTATATCGCACGAACGAAGCGGCCAATCGACTATCTCATTTCTTGAGATAACACGCTCACCATACTTACTCTTCAATAAATCGATTGTAGCGTGTGCTGTGTGGCTTGTGGCATCATAATGTTGAAACCACATGTCGTCCAAGTCCATATCTTCCAATTCGGGACAAAAATAATCGGTGATCATGGCGCGATAACGCGGAGCATTCACAGTAACGTGACGATCGTCGTCGTCGACGAAAAAATATGGCCCAATAACGCCGCCGGCATGCAAATCACACCAAACAGTTATTTTTTGTGGATGAAGTGGTGATTCATGAAGCACATGTGGATTTTCACTCGACCAATAACGTATATTTTACTTATTGACGAACCCATTGAGCCAAAAATGAGCTTCGTCACTGAAGATGATTTTGCGATGAAATTCATCATCTTGGCGCATCTTCTCGAAAACCCAATCGGAGAACGTACGTCGCTTCAAATGGTCCATTGGCTTCAATTCTTGAGTCAGCTTGATCTTGTATGGGTGTAAACCAAGATCCTTACGCAAAATACGCCATAATGTGGTCTGAGCGATGCCCAATTCTTGAAAACGTCGTGGAATTGACTGATTTGGATCGTTTGCTACGGACACCTTAACGGCAGCGATATTTTCGACACTTCGACCAACCCGTTGTCTCACTGAGACAGCAACATCACACAACGAATATGTAGACTCAAATTTTTGCACTTAACTTGTTACTGCCTACTAGGGCGAGAATTACTTCGGTCTATTTGTTTATGCTATATATAGCCAAAACAGGAGATTCAAAAAGTCTCTTCTTTAAATCACTAAAAACGTTCAAACAATTTTCATCTAGCTCGAATTTCGAGAAAACCGGAAATAAAAATAAGCATCGAGTCATCTTATTCACATTTCTATAATCCACACACAGTCTTATCGCCTCACTCTTTTTCTTCACTAACACTATAGGTGATGAATAATAAGAGTTACAGGGTCTAATAATTCCCAGAGACAGCCTGTGTCTTTGCTTTGTCCTTGTAAGACAACCTACGAGGGTGAGAATATATCGACTGATTAGATGTTAATTTAATGATCTTCTTAAATCGGTTCTCATTATTATTCTTATTATTCAACTATGTCATCTTTGGACAAAGTATAGTTTATATCCCAACTATCAATCCTTTATTGGAATCTACAATATCAATTGAATATAATGAATTATGGTTGTTAAAAGTGCACTCGGGAGAGAATCGAACAGACAATATGTCACTGAGCACCTCACTATCACAATTTTATATTAGTATCTACGGTATTAATAAGATACGAGTATGTGCTAACAATAGTTTGACATTCGGAAGACAATTGAACAAACAATTTATCACTAAAAAATCACTTTCGTGAACACTCCTCTCAATACTTCCACGACAATTTCCAATTATGTTAATACTACTATACTTGCTAGTTTCAGGGTCAGAAATAAGACTATTATCGCAATTCGTTAAACAATCATTTAAATTATTTTTGATCGAGGCTTGAAGATGTCAAATGGAAACAAACAAAAATTCGTATCTTGTATTTTTATTTCAACTGGTACATACATAGGTACAATGATAATTCATATAAAAGCTAATGTTGAACAATTTGAGGAAATTTCGACTAAGAAGTAATGCTCTGGGCAATAGTTCACCTTCAACTATAATTAAAGAAATTTCTTTAGATTTACATTGTCAAAATCAAAGAGTCATTTTTCGATGGAGCAACCATTGTCTCTTGAAAACTTGGGAACAATGGATTCAACATCGGCGATGGAGAGACGTTGGAATGATATGGCGGAATTTTCTAAAGCCCTTACCGCTTAACACAAAATCATAATCCTCTTCCTTTTTCTAGGTTGGCGATCATCACATCGTGGTCCTTATTGAAGTTAGGATCAAGTTCCTTACTCATGGCAGAATTAACAACATCCTCAACACCCCTATGCGTAGCAGCATAGACTATGGTATAGTTAGTCTATGGCGTAGCAGCCTCCTGAATAGCAGCATCTTCTATGTCCACAACACTAACATCCTTTTTAAGCAACAAGTTCCGCAGTAGGTGGCCCACAGTTGCAGTAGGTGGATAGGAAATTCCCCTTTATGTTATATAAAGGGTCGGCCATCTAACGTTTTTTTTTCCAACTAGTGCTTATTTCGTGAATGGTAACTCATGTCTGATTTGACAGATAATTAGTTTTATCCTTCCGCTAAACGAATATGGTTGTGTATATGCTTGAACAACGCTGGGAAATATTGCCTGCGATCGACTTAGAGAAGATGCCGATTTTGCCAAAAAAAATCATCTTTTCAGATGAAGCTCATTTTGATCTTGGCGGGTAAGTAAACAAGCAAAATTGTCGCATTTGGGGCACAGAAAACCCGCACGAATACATTGAAAAGCCGATACACCCAAAACGAGTCACTGTTTGGTGCGGATTTTGGTCCAGAGGCATAATTGGGCCATTTTTCTTCGAAAATGAGCAAGGAGTGGCCGTTACAGTCAATGGCGATCGTTATCGGGCCATGTTGAACGAATTTTTGTTCACAAAAATTGAAGAGGAGGATATTGGCAACATTTGGTTTCAACAGGACGGCGCTACGTGCCACACAGCCGAAGCTACACTCGATGTTTTGCGCCCTGTTTTTGAAGATCGCATTATCAGCCGCAGAGCTGATGTCGTTTGGCCACCTCGGAGCTGCGATTTGACACCGTTGGACTATTATTTGTGGGCTGCCTGCCGTAAAAGATAAGTGTTACGCCGACAAGCCAAAGACAATTGACGCTTTAAAGGACAATATTCGTGAAGCCATTGGTGAAAGCTGCACACAATCGATAATGTGCTTAAAAATTGGACCGATCGTGTATACTATTGCATAGCCAGCCGAGGCAGCCATTTGAATGAAATTATTTTCCATTATTAACCGGAAGGATTGTACTTTCAAATAAAAAAAGAAATTTGAGAAAATATTCAGTAGTTTTTTTTATAGCATTTTCAAAAAAAAAATTTTTTGGCGGACCCTATATAATGTTTTTTCACTGAAAGTCTATGTAAAACCCAACCAAACTAATCTTTTTCCTAAGGCCGTTTAATACTCGTAACTTATTGCGTTTGTCTCTAGTACACGGTATTTCCTAGTAAGGAAAAAAGTAGGTGCGATTGTCAGTTTCAATTAAGGCTTTTATTAAACTCGCAGGTAAGTTATTTCTTTTCAAACATAAAGTACTTGATTTCAAAGCGATGCTGGTCCGCGGGATTAAATCTTACTTGGGAGAATCCAAGTGCCTGTTTATTTGAATACACGTCGAGTATTTCACGAAGCAGTTATCTTGATCAATTGGTTTAATTTTGGCTATGTTGATGATGTGAAAATATACATACATATATGTATGACACCTTACCTAATTTTTTTACACTCACCTTTTACAAAATGATCTTAACAGGTTTTCAATCTTTTGTCACAAAACTTCGAGCTGTACATAAACAAATGCTATCTCCTACTCCAATACCGCCTTTGCGAAACTACCATACGATTATATTTATTATGTGTTCCTTCAACCACGTCGATGTTAAACTTACATAAGTGTAGCCTATGATATCAGACTCAATATCCGTACCCATATCGACTCCATAATATGATCCGTATTCGGCTTCGTAGAATGGAATATATAACCTTTAGGTCTCAATATCCCTATATGTGTATCAATGTATGTGTCCAATACATATGAAATCCACAGCGCTGGTGATTCATTAACGTACCCTTTATGGTAGACAACATTCATTGTCCTAACATCCTTATTGTAAGTCAATACGCACTTGTCAATAGCTTTGAAGATGTGTATCTACTACTTGTAAATATTTTGAATACCAGAAGGTGAAAGGCATGCACTAAGTCCTGCGTTGTATGTAATTGGGCTTACAACCAGATTGCTCACCCGCTGGATCAAGAGAGAAAGTAAGAGAAACATAGCATCTAGATTTTCAGATTTTGATTTTAGAAACTTAGTATGCGAGATTTCTCAAGCAAAAAGCTACAGATTTTCGATTTTTAACTTTGCAAACAATAGAGCTTTTGTCTGCTCACGTTTTAAGGATTATATATCTAAATCGATAATCCTATAAGTCAGATATATGTACGTAACGAAAACATCAATGCCAATATCAGCTTCTAGTTTTCAATAAGTGTGTTCCGGATAATCTGTCGAAGATTTTAGGGGGAGATTACCTTACATAATATTTTGAGAAAAAACCGTATATTTGGTGGTGGTAGAAAATGCAGAGGTACAGAGATTATAAACAAAACGCTGTCCCGTTTTGACTCATATTAGGAATTACATCTGATGTTTTATGCGTGCATGGTAACAAATGGGGGTCATTAACTCGTAATTATGAGGACTTTAATTTTAATTTATTCCTATAGAAGGCTAATCGACAAAAACAAAAATAAAAATATATATTGGGAATTTTCTTTATCATTCTTGAAACAAGACACAGTAAATACATATAAATAGAGAATACATATTTGTTTTAGTTCATATTTAACTAATTATGCGGTTTTAAATTTCTTGTTTAGCTATTTTTCATAAAAATAATTATGATTCCAATCATTGCCAGATTTCGTTTGTCAATCAAAAAAATTGCATTACATGTTTTATGCCAAACGTCTATCACTCTTCCATTTGTTCATTGAGTTGTGCTAAAAGTGCTGCGCGCTTTGATTCTAATTCACTTTCACTTAAAGCTTGTTCGTCCCCATTTCTTGAAGATCCGGCTGATGGAACTTTGTCCGATGTATTACTTGCTTGACTTAAAGAGGGAGAACGTTGTTTTCTTAATTCCCTGTCCTTACGCTTTTTTTCTTTTTTCTTTTTTTTCAATATTGCTTCCATAGAGGCAGGTGATTCGTCAGCTAGAGAAGCGTGATCACTCTCATAAGAAGACTAAAAAATAATAATTTGCTAAATGAGTAAAATTTCTAACAAAAATAACTAATTTCTTACTGCTCGCGACGACTTTCTATGCTTCTTTTTCTTTTTCTTTTTGGAAATTTTTTCACTCTCGATACTCTCGCTGCTGCTTAAAGATCGCTATTTAAAAATAAAAAATTTGTTATTTTTGTATAGTTACATTCTATTGCAAATTGTTATCATTTAATTAAAAATTACATGACGTAAGACGATTAATAATAAAATTATAATTATAGTAACAATTATAAAAATAATATTTATAATATATTACAAAAATCAATAATAAAAGATTACAGTAAGAACAATAATAATAATTATAGTACTAAGTACACAATCATAATCGTAATAAATTAAGCTCTCTGAAAAATCTGGCTGTTATGTTCTTATTTTCTAAGAGAAAAAAACGATTGCAAGTCCATGCCAGGACCGAGGTCAGCGATGACGATGAACGACTTTATACTAAATTTCCACACTTAGGCAAACTCTGGTTAATATCAACGAGTTTCTATTCAAAACACTATAATTGTTTAAACTCTACAAGGCGATAAACTAATTCCGGACGGATCTTATCCGGCTTCCACATATGTACAAAACACGTGTTATAATATGTAATTATGAAAGCACTGTTCGTGACTTATTTAATATGTATCAGAGTTTGGAATAAAAATTATGTGATTTCTCTATCTTCGCCTGAGGCAGATGATACATAGAAAAGATGTTAACACGGAAAGGGTTATATAAAATAAATCAGTCCAGCTACTGCAAACAGCAAAATCGATAAATAACGTCTCAAGTTATAATATGAACAGTGCAAAAAAAAGTGCAAAGAAAGCGAAGCAGTCGGTACACAGGTGACAATCTTCACAAGGGGTGATACTCAAATCAGAAGCACATATATTAATATTATTAAGGCTGTGGCTCAACGAAGAGCAAGCTCGCAAGAGATTGAAGACGAGCAAGAAAGTTTACTTACGGAAAATGGCGAAACTTTCAGTATGTGGAAAGATTACTTTAACGCGTTACTTAACAAAAGTTCCATCGCAGTAACAGTCCCTCTGTTATCGGGCATGTAAAAAAAATATCATATGTTACAGAAAATAAGATCAACGAAGCTGTAAATATAATCAACCGAAGAGTCAGACCAGATCACATACTTTTCGAAGAATGGGTAAAAATCGAAAAACTTGGATTCAAATGTCTGGCGATATTACAAAATATACTTATTTATATATAATTGGCACAGTGAGAATAAATAGAGAGTCTGATGTTAAAATTGGAGCAAAGTAGTACTCAAAATCGACGCGAACTTAACTTCAGATATCTATGTATATACCATACATAGAAAAGTATCGTCTCGAAGAGCGAAAAACTTAAAGTCGGATTCAATCGTAAACGATATGTGGAATTTCAATTACGATATTTTACATAGTTAGTGTGGACTGTCCATAATTGCACTAAAACTCAGCAATTTTTTGGTGCAGAAAGAATTTGCGTCAAAGGCTTGCATTTCAAATCGCGGTGTTGCACAATGTATGCTAAAATATCAAGGAAAAATGACGGGGACGAAAATGTTCCGGATGTCAGCATGAACATATGTATGTGTACCAAACGAATATACGTTTCAATACAGAAAGAACTATCGTTTCCTCAGTTTAAAAATGCTAACAGTAGCAGCAATAAAAGTTTTTCTAGCTCGGAATCAACATCCGCTCCCAAAAAACATTTTAATGAGCATTGGAAACCGCTGCTAATAAAATGTTCTAACTTCAAAAACAAAGCTCACTGTTGACAAAACATGGATAATTAAGATAATTCTTTTATTCGACGCTGAGTGCTGGACCACAGGAAAGCAAAACAGTTAATGAACTTTTTTGTTCTGTGCGCAATGAATGTTGCGCGAAATCCTAATTATAATGTAGAAAAAGAAAAATATTAATCAATTTTTCGCTATATTAGTTTAGCCACAATGAATGGATGTGTAAAGTCCAGCCAAGAGAATGTTGACGTGCCATCCCGAGGTTCAAAAACGAGTTGAAACTATAATAGATCTACAGATCTACAATTTAGCTTTAACATCGATTGTTCAATTTTCGTATTTGGGCGTATACCGAAAAACGAAATTGTAAAGGCACAAAGTTTTTTTGTTTGGTTACTCTCATTCGATAGGAGGAAAGCAGTCTTGAATTAAATAAAAGCAACCAAAATAAAAGGGAAATTAAAATTTAAAGCACTTAAAAAATCGCCCTATTGGCTGGACTTATTATTAAGCCATATAATTTTACAAAACAAAATTTGAATTGATTTATTTCTTACCGATTGAGAAAGTGATTTCTTTTTTCTGGATTTTTCTTGCTCAAATTCGGATACTTCATTTTCAATGTCCTTATAAAAAGATAATTATAAGAGTCAGGTTATAAAAATATATATACAACAAAAAAAATTGTTTAACTTACCGATTTTGAACTAGAGCGACTTCTTTTTTTGTGTTTTTTATTCTTTTTGGATTTCCTTGACCTCGAGTGATGGTGACTACATGCATCTTCACATTCCTTAATGAAATCCTCCCACACTTTCTCAAGACTATAGTCCTTTTCGTACAAAACACACGCTTCCAAATTTTCTACCAGCTTCTTTGCTGCCTCAAAAGTGTCAGTTGCTGTTATGTTTGCTTCAAGCCACTCGGCCTTTATCTCGCTCTCTAATTTTTTCAAGCGCCGATGTTCTTCTTTTAATCGCTCTTTTTCTATAGTTTCAGCCTGTAAATAAAAAAAAAATATGATTTATGTTATCTTGTTGTTTTTTTTTTTTCTTTAAGAGTATACCTTTTCCAACAAAGAATTGTATGTTAATTTGACATTCCCAGCATCCAAATTTGCGGAACGCTTATCTTCACATACAACTGTTGCAAAATCTTCAAACGTGGTGTTGGCTTGGACTTGAAATTGCTTCTCTTTAAGAATTTCACGAATAATTTTTTTTTCGTCATGAAATCTTGCTTTTAAGTCTTCAACATAAAACTTAAATAAATCAAGTGGCGTAGAGCCCGATTGACCCAACATGGCGGAAAAGCGTAAATCAGCAGATATAACTGGATAAAGCTCTACCCAGAGTGACATTGAAGTAAGTTTACCTTCTTCATGCAAAGAATCCAATAGCGTGAGAAATGAATCTCGATTTTTTCGATGCTGACGTTTAAGTCTTTTCTTTTCACGTTCTTTCTCCTCTTCTTCCTCTTTTTCTAATGTCCGAATATGCTCTTCGAAAACAATTAAAGCATCCTCCTTATCCATTCCCAACAAATTAACATCATTTTTAAACGATGAATTTTCTAACAACATTACTTGGGCCTCTGACCAGGTTGTTTGGTAGGTTATAGAAGCCATCGATTCAAGTAATTCACCAAGTACTTTCATATTTCGCTTTTTCATTACCCGCGATTCTTCCTTTTCACGCTTAGATAGATTAAAAATACAATCATCAAATATATCTCTCCTATCTTGCTCTGGAACTGTTGTCCAAATTTTATTTGTAGCGAAAATTTCTTCACACTTATAGAACTTTATTTGAGAACTCATTTTTTCAGATGACATTAGAAATTTCTCAAGATCTTCTTTTGCTTTCTTAGCTTTTAAACGGGATTCTTCCCGTTCATCTTTAAGCTTTTGGGTTTTGTATGCATTAAATGTTTGTTTCTTTTCATTTAACCCTTTAAAAGAATTATAACGAGCATCTTTTGAAATAATTTTTACACATTGATCCCAATTAGCATTTGATGGTACATTCTTTTCTTTAAGAAGTTCTTTAAATGCCTCTATAGCTTCCTTCTTATCTTTGAAAACCAATTTGATTTCCTCGCTAATGTTTTTTTGTGATTTTACTATAATATAATATATAAATAAAGATATATTTATATCAATCAAAAGAGTGAAAATTAGAATAAAACAAACAAAAAAAACCATAACTTAAACCGACAGTCAACAGCAAATATCTATTGTATTATGTAATACCAAAAAATTCCATGCGCATGTAGTATATAAATATTGTGATTTCAAAAGAAGTACATTTTCATAAGTGTAGGACATGGCTATTTACTTGATATCAAAATATATATAATCATTTAAAAAATTGCTCTGTCTGTTATTTAAGATGGGTTGAACTGATTTCGACTAAACCTTAACTGGAAGTTAGTGTTACAAGAACAATTTCATCGGACATGACTTAGACTACGATTAAGAACAGAAATCCTCAGTCAACAACAATTATCAAGGACCAAATAGCAAAGGAAACAAAAGCAGATTTTGTAAGCATTTGATTACAAAGTGCTCTAAAATCAAAACAAATCTAAAATCTTAAAAGTATGTGTGCAATATTTGAACAGAATGAATTTATAATATCTATAATTGATTTTTTTCTCTACTTACTCTCTTTTTCTTCCTTAGATATCGTCTGAGGGATCTCGATTGATGCAAGAGTTGCAGCCATAGCTTGATCTAGGGCAGACGAAGAATTCTCATTACTTCCAGGTGGTGTATCACAAGCTGGTGAGCTAATATCCGGAGTTGACAATTTAGATGCCGCTGCTATTGTAGCAGGTAAAACTGATGCTATCGATGGTGGAATTATCATTCCAGCCATTGAAGATGATGTCATTGCTGCAACAGCTTTTGCAGCTGCCGCAGCCCTAAAATTATGTTTAACAGATTACCCAATTAGCAACAATTAGATTTCTTACTCTTCCGCTTTGACTTTTGCCTGCATTTCAATATATTCGGCGGGTGGTTCCCACCTCGAATCCTTTGTATTTACATTATGATAATACACCTTTCCATTGTCCGATCGATATTCTTTCCACGGGCAAGCTGAAATTATTTTCTCCACCGGAGATTTTAACTCATCAGGCTTATCCCAGGAGCTCTGTTTAGTTATGTTATTATAGTAATATGGTCTACCATCTGGAGCCTTGTGTTCACTCCATTCCGTCGATGTGGCTCCAAATGCAGCAGCTATTTCTGGTGGTGGACCAAAACCCGGCGGTGGCATATTAAACGACGGTACCATTGGTGGATAACCTATTGAAGATGGCAAGCCAGCCATTGGCGGCACAGATGTTGGAACGTTCATGTTAAACTTTTGTTACTTTTGACGGGTCACACATAACCTTTAAATAAGGTTGTGTTGTAAAAAATAATCTGTCTACAACCTAAATCTTCATTCAATTGTATAATAACAATTTCCAATTATTTTAATATATTTACACAACTACGCCAAATATATTTTATATTGTCCATATTATCCACTTGGAGTTAATAATTCTCACTGTACAATTGCAATGTCAACGCAAAAAAAACAAAAAGAATTAATGCGACCAATCCCCTAAAACCATATATAGTTGGTGAGTTGGAAGAGTTCAGCTTCAAATGCGGATTTAACAAATTAAGCGCTACTTATATTTTTATCATATTGATTTCGAATATTATAAAATGTATGTTTTCATACAATATTTTAATTTTTGTACAAGTATATGTTTGTAAACGATTGCCAATAAAATAGGTATTGGATTATGATATATTATTTCGTTTTTCATATGACAATAATATCGTTTAGGAACTCTAATCTTGGATCAAATTAATTACGAATTATTGGCTAGTGTCCCGACATATGTTTTCAAAGGATTAGAATAAGATAATGCTATTCCAGTGGCCTTTATTTTTGTTTATGAAAGTAAAATTGTCTCCCGAAAATCTTTAATTGACTAATTGCCTTGCGTTTTCAGAATCACTTTTCAATTCCAAATCTGTTTCAGGTTAAAAGAAACAGTTTAGTCATATCCTAAACACAATGCAAAAATGCAGGATTATATTAAGAGCTATAAAATTTTTTTAGATACCAACGCACCACGAATGTTTTTTTTTGTAAACTAGTAGTAAAATAGTAGTAACATATTTTGATTGGCAATGTCTACGATGTATGGTGTTGTCCATTGGTTACTCTCCGCAAGTTGGGCAATTTGGACTCCAAAAATTCTGACTGCTGTCAAACATTTTAATAAATTATTTGTTGCATTACGTTTTTATTTCGCAATTTGTTTATTTAGAAAGGATGGCGGAAGATCGATTTATTGATCTAAAAAACTATAAAATTGTGAAAGATTCCAACATCGAAGCCAATCAGTCGATTTCTCGAAAACAAAAATCTGGTATTACACTCAATACTGTTTGAAGAGAAGAGTAATTTTGTTCCCGAAATGTACACCAGAAGCAAAATTTTGCTTCTGAGAAAGTGAGAAGAATTACGAGTATGTCATGTTTGAATTGTAACGACCCTTTTGGCAGTGTCTGGCTCACGAAATGTCAAACAGAACATTACCTAAGTAAACTATCAGATTGAACGGGTTGAAAGACTTTTTGACAAGTGGAACACTTGAATCGGAGCATTTTTATTTTTAAAATTTAAGCAGTTGGCCTGAAAGATACCTTTTTTCCTATTCTTCACACTTCCTTTCTCATCAACGATTAAAACTAAAATGAAAAAATATGTCAGAAACGGAACGATATGGAAAAAAACGATGTGTTGCACCCGAGAATCCACTTTAGAAATGGATTCTCGGTGAAAGTAACCCTTCTTCTGCCCACTTCAATAAAAAAGCGCTCCCTCTCTTTCGAACAATCTTCCTGCCCGCGTCAATGTTTGGCCAAATTATACTTACAAAAAATGGTAGTTTCTAAATAAAAACTCACATAACTTTTGTATTTTGAAATTTAACGTCATTTATTGAATTCTTAGTATAAAGTGGAATTATAAGCTATTAGAAAGTTAGGTTTTATTTTATGATTTCGGAGTTAGGAATAAAGATTTTTGAAAAGACAACTCGACGTCTCATAAAGGATTTTGGCTTTGTGGGTGGCCGTGGCTTAAGCGGTAGTGGACTGGTTTCCAAATCGGAAGGTTCGGTGTTCGAATCCCAGCCTCGCCCGAAAGTCATATTAATTTTTTCAGTTAACGAAAATCAAGTATGATGAGTAGTTGACTAGAAATAAGCAACAAGTCAACCTCTACTAAGAATTTAGTCTCCCCATTAATTGTTGGATGCCACCCATAAAGCGAAATATAACCACTGCGCCCAAACATCTTTCTTTCCCTCACTATCCCATTTTTCAAAAAACACAGTGGATTCAGTCTTGTTTTGTACACCGAAGAGTCAATATCTGTAAATAAAGAATTTGCTATTAAAGAAAAAAAAAGATTGTTTAATTAATTCTCCCAAGTGGTAATTGGCGCAGTCAAAACGCTATTCTGCAAAAAAGGGAAGCGCAATAGCTTAACTTTTTCGTGGTAAAGCAAGTTCGCTCCAATCGATAGTTTATCAGGCGCAGTTTGAAAAGAATAAGCATTGAAATTGAATTTGAATGAAAAAACAAAGTTAACCAATATCAAAAGGAAATTTAAGATTCAACACGTGGTGAGCGACAACATACACGTATGTACATGCTGCAATCAGATTAACAGAAAAATAACGAGGTGAGTCCAATTAACGATAGATACGTTGATACACATTCTATATAAACACTTCAAATCGTCCACAAAACATTCGTAGTAGAACAGCCGATTCGAGCTATAAGATTTGATAAAAAATCCTAATCCGAAGCCCATCATTTTTCCTCAATACAAAGCGAAATAAATAACGTACAGGGTGAGCCCAAACTAATGACTGATCATTTGAGTCATAATGAAGAGAAAGCGATCAGAACGATAAATACCTGATTCCGAATATCACTGAAATATTGGTATTTCAGCACAATAGATTTAGCTACAGGATTCCACCAAATTGAGATCAGTCCAGATGACGTCCAGAAAATAGCTTTTTCGGTAGACAATGGGCACTACGAATTTGTTCGCATGCCCTTTGGACTTAAAAATGCACCATCCACTTTTCAGCGGGTTATGGTTAAAGGACCTGATAGGGAAAATTTGTCTTGTCTATATGGACGACATTAAAGTGTTTTCTACATTCCTTTAGGAACACATCGAGAGCCTTCATAAAGTAATTAACAGACTAAAGCAAGCCAACCTTAAAATTCAACTAGAAAAAGCAGAATTTCTGAGAAAAGAAGTCTCATTTTTGGGGCATATTATTACACCAATGGGTATAAGACCTAACCCAGACAAAATAAGCGCAATAAATAACTTCCCTGTACCAAGGCTATTATCGTAAGTTCATAAAGGATTTTGCAAATCTTCGAAAGGGAAATACTCTTACTATAAGGCTTGACTCGAAGTACGTCAGCTGCTTTGAAACCTGCTAAGATCTTCTTTGCAATGCTCCCCTACTACAATACCCTGATTTCACAAAACCTTTCAACCTTACCTGCGATGCAAGTAAAGTTGCCCTAGGTGCTGTGTTATCGCAAGGCTCAATAG
Organism: Volucella bombylans; assembly: GCA_949129095.1. Lineage (NCBI taxonomy): Eukaryota > Metazoa > Arthropoda > Insecta > Diptera > Syrphidae > Volucella > Volucella bombylans. The sequence continues at coordinate 172,781,927 of OX422144.1, read as the reverse complement.
ATGCGGATAAACCAATTTGTTTATCTGAGTACAATTATAGCGTGATTGAGAAGGAGCTTCTTGCAATTGCTTGGGCAACCAAATACTTCTACCCTTATCTATTTGGAAGAAGGTTTTACATCATAACGGGCCACAAGCACCTTACCTGGTTATTTTCTTTAAAAGAGCCGAATTCTAAGCTCGTGCGGCGGAGGCGGAAACTGGAAGTATTTGACTATAGCGTGGTCTATAAAAAAGGTAAACAGAACTCAAATGCCGATGCATTGTACAATTCATTCTACAGAGGAGAATTTCAATGATGATATACCCATAACGGAACGTTCCGTGAATGAATTTTCGAATCAGATTATCCTTAAAATCAATCACAATAAAAGTAAGCTCTCGGTTAAATTTCAAGTCTTGTTCAAAAGGAAAGAGCGATATGCGTTCGAGCACAAACATATTTCATCAGAGGATATTTAGTTTCCATTTTTAAAGAATAATTAAATTCAAAGAGAGCCACTGCTATCTGTACTGATGATGAAACTTTGAAGAAAGTGAAGCTAGTTTATTCAAGGCATTTCAATAATAATAGTCTAAGATTAGTTCAATCAAATATTCTTTTAACGGATGTAACCTAACGTGATAAACAAGAAAATCTAATACGTGTGTCTGAGATTCAAGGGCATTTCTTTTCATCGACCGACATACAAACCTACAGACATATCAATTAGTCAATGTACTTACCATCAGCCACCGACTGTCATGCCAGCGCTTTTCTTCGCCGCGTATTCATGTTCTCAGCTAGCGCCAGTTCATCCTCTCGCCCATTGACTCGCCACGCAGTGAGTGACGTTCACTTGATACATAGACGCCAACGGCATTCTCAACGTACGAGTACATACATAATATGGAGCATTTTAATGTGGCTAGTGCCGTTTGTAACAGAATCGCGAGGTGGAGTGATGAGCTGGCGCCACTGCTGTACTTAAGCAGTCGTTGATATTGGTAAGCAGTCTAGCTGTGACTTCCTCAAGGGCGAAACCAACTTTCTTCGTTTATACTCGTATACAAAATAAAATAAACTGATCTGAATAAATCTTTGTCGTGCGGTACATACGAATCTCATTCCATAACAAAGGAACAAACATTTTGGTGCCTCCTGTGAGGACAATAAACATATTGTGAACGTGTTGGATGTACTAGTGGCTGTGTGATTGCAGCAGATGTGAACTCGAGATTGGTGGATTATTGCGATGGCCGAATTAAATCTTCGACTTGCGGCCTGCAATGCTGTGCATCGTTATTATGAACGCACGCGATCAGCGGACTTAAAGGTGTGCGATAGATCGCAGTTGGAACAGGAGCTCCGTGCAGTGACCACTCAATTTGAGAAGTTTTCCGTGAATCAAGACGTGCTGGTCTCTCAGGCGGAGCCAAGGGAGTTAGAAGCCCACGAGAGACTCTGGGAGCAAGTGGAGCAGGAGTATAATGAGGTCTGCATCCTCTTAAACCGACAATTAAGGGTGCTGTCCACGTTGGACGCACGATCTGAACTACCACCACACCCAGAGTCAATGACGACGACACGGATGGATCTGCGACTGGATCCCATTGCCATCCCCCACTTCGACGGGAGCTTACACAATTGGCTAGCATTCAAGGATATGTTTGAGACGTTGGTGCACACTCAAGACTTCCCAGAAGCCTACAAACTGGGAAAATTACGACAGGCAGTAAACGCCAATGCAGTCCCACTGATTGGCCAAATGTATTCAGGAGGATACGACGCAGTGTGGAAGGCCTTGAAGGAGCGGTTTGATAACCCTAAATTGTTGGCTGAAACCCACGTTTCCCGATTCCTGCAAATCAAGCCAGCGACTGAGGAGTCGCCGAAGGTCCTATTGGCTATCGTCGATACCGTGCACGAGTCTCTGCGGGCGCTTACTGTAATGAAGTTACCTGTGGAACATTGGGATGCTTTAACCGTTCCGATCGTTATATCGAAGCTTCCGACAATTACGCAGAGGGAGTGGAGCATGACCGGCTCGCCCATCGAGATCCCCCGCCTGAGTGACCTTTTGCGATTCTTGGAACAAAGGGCTCATAGCTTGACGACGGAGTTGGTGCGGCCTTCGACTCGATCTGATCAACATCAGCGACTACCGCATCACAGGCCAATCCGGTCCCATTTGGTCACCGCTGACGACGTCCGGTGCTCACATTGCCAGAACCAACACCGGACAACAAGATGTCCCATTCTGTTGGGTTTAAGGATAGACCAACGATACGACGCGATCCGCCAGACCGGACTGTGTTTCAACTGTCTGAAGCCTGGTCATAGCTTGCGCCAGTGCCCCTCCAGTGGATGCAGGCAGTGCGGACGCAAACACAACTCACTTTTGTGTAGGGATTCACGGTCACAAGGAGCGACTGTGGGTCCCCCTCCGGAAGCTCAGGGTCGAGAGCTACAACAGCACTCAACTACTTCAACGCAGCAGCAACGGGCCGGGGGCCCTTCTGCTCATAAGTCGGCCTGACTAAGCAACGTTATATCATTCCTCGTACAGCATGACCAGACCGTACTGCTCGCCACCGCCACCGCTTGGGCAGTTGGGGATACGTCGCAGTACATGGCTCGTATCCTCTGCGATCCTGGATCGCAGGTAAGCTTTCTCACCGAACGTTTTGCTAACCTCTTATCACTTCATAGGGATCGATTCGAAGTAGCTGTTGAAGGGATCGGCGCTTTGGCGCAAACACGTACTAAGGGCAGCGCAATGCTCACGCTTCGGTCTATCTGGACAGAGTTCGCCTTCACATTAAGGGTACTCATCATTTCATCGATCACATCATCCACCCCTTCGGTGCGCATTGATGGTCGTCATTGGCGACACTTGGATGGGTTGCAACTGGCAGACCCAAGGTTCGGTACCCCAGGCAGTATCGACCTACTTATTGGAGCTGACGTCTGGGGAAGCATCATGCAAAGTGAGGTCATTCATGGGAATCCTCACGAGCCCCACGCTCAACGTACTCAACTAGGCTGGGTGGTGTTTGGTCCAGCTGTGACGGCCTCTTCTACAGGCAGGCCGGTGCAGACCCTCAGTGCGCACCTTATGGATGAGGGCACTGACACACCTCTGGAGGAGATGGTCCACAAATTTTGGACATTGGAGGAGGATCGAGGAGATGAGCCCGCTGATGATGAATGCAGCCAATTCTTCTCATTGACGCACTTTCGTACGGTGGAAGGGCGTTACGTCGTGCAAATACCTTTTCGCCTTGGCGCCCCAGCGCTTGGAGATTCGTATGGGAATGCCCTGCGGCAGTTCCACAGTTTGGAGCGGCGTTTGGTTAACGATCCGGCGCTGCGGGAGAAATATGTGGCCTTCATGCGTGAGTATGCGGCACTAGGCCACATGGAGCGTGTCGACCAAAGAGACGATCACACTGCTGGCTACTACATACCACATCATGCAGTCACCTCTAAGTTCCGTGTGGTATTCAACGCATCGGCGCGGACTTCTACGGGTGTCTCCTTGAATGACATCCAGCTGGTTGGTCCTACGATCCAGGAGTCCTTAGTGAATATTATCTTTCGGTTCCGCCGCTTTGGAGTGGCGCTTACGGCCGATGTAGAGAAGATGTTCCGGCAGATATTGGTGGCCCCACAGCATCGGGATTTCCAACGCATTCTCTGGCGAGAATCACCGACTGATGAATTGGTGGTTTACCGGCTGACTACAGTGACATACGGTATGGCATCCAGTCCATACAACTCGGTACGTGCGCTCCATCAATGTGCACTCGACAATGATAAATGCGTGCTAGAGGAGGAGCAGGCAACAGCAGCACGGAAGACCATCCTGACGTCTTTCTATGTGGACGACCTACTCACCAGTTGCAACACGGTCACGGAGGCAGTGACTTTGGCCGCAAACATCGACAAGATCTTGTCATCTGGCCACTTCCATCTGAGGAAATGGAACTCGAATTTGAGACAGGTAATTGGTCATATCACTGGTACTAATTTTTCATGTTCTCCAGAGCTGATGATTGATTCTCCAACCGCGACTGTGTTGGGCTTACGTTGGGATCCTCTATCGGATGAATTGTTCTTCCTGGTTACGTTGGACACAGCTTGCGTTCCACCAACGAAACGACGTGTGCTTAGCGAGGTGGCGCAGCTATTTGATCCGACTGGTTTACTGGCTCCGGTCGTTATCCGCGGCAAGATCTTCATCCAAACACTTTGGGCTGCAGGCATCACTTGGGACGCCCCTCTATCAGACGAACTGCGAGATGACTGGTGGAGATTCCGTGGGGGTCTTGAAACCCTCAATCGACTGCGGGTTCCCCGATGGCTGGGAATGAGGACTGGAGATTCTTCGACACTTTATGGGTTCTGCGATGCAAGTTCCCGCGGCTATGCGGCGGTCATCTACATCCGGACAGTGGGTGTGGACAATCAGATTCGTGTTTCCCTACTGACGGCACGTACGAAGGTGGCTCCGCTCAAAGGTGCTACCATTCCACGTTTGGAGCTTTGCGCAGCGCACTTATTGGCTATCACTCTCGATCGAGTTCGCAGCGCCTTAGATGCCGGAGAGGTTCCGTATCATCTATGGTCCGATTCGAGTATTGTTTTGTGCTGGTTGAAGAAGGAACCGGCCACTTTGAAGCCTTTCGTATCCAACCGGGTACGACAGATCCAGGAATTGACGTCGTCGGAAAGGTGGCATCACATTCGCTCGGCAGAGAATCCAGCTGATTGCGCAAGCCGTGGCATCAGCGCTCCGGAACTATTGGAGCATTCACTATGGTGGCAAGGCCCAGGGTGGTTAACTGCAGATATCACCCCTCCGAACCACAATAAAATCCAACTGAAGGAAGAGGACGTCGCATATCTTGAGAAAGAAACTCGGGCGACTATCAGGGCTGGGGTGACCTCTGTGAAGTTTGGCCTGACGACAACCAGATTGGATGGGCACATTATCCCATTGACTGAGCGATTCAGTTCTTTGCTACGCTTACTTCGAACGGTGGCATACCTACTACGATGGTGTCCCCGCCACAAGCTACTCCGACAACGATCTATCGTTGGAGCGGATGAGATAAATAACGCTTTGGACGTGCTCTTACGGATAGAACAAGCCTCAGCCTTCATGGTTGAGTTGAACAATATTCGCAAAGGAGCGGAGAAACTGTCGAGTTCGAGTCGACTTCTTCCTCTTAACCCAACACTGGGCGACGTCGGACTTCTGCGAGTGGGAAGCCGCCTAGTCAACGCTACCGTCCCTTTGAACCAGAAGTTTCCCATCATCTTACCGAAGGCCGGGGCCTTGGTTTGGCTACTGATACGGCAGGCACATGAGCAGACGATGCATGGCGGGATACAATTGATGTTGCAGACTCTCCGCCATCGCTACTGGATATTGCATGGGCGGCAAACCGTGAAGACGTACCTCAACAAGTGCGTCATCTGCCGTCGACATCGAGGCGCTGTCCTACGACAACAGATGGGGCCGTTACCCGGGCAGCGGGTCAATCCGGCACGACCGTTCATCTCAACAGGAGTGGATTACTGCGGTCCGTTCATCTTGCGGATCGGTACTCAGCGATCACGTACTACCGTGAAAACATATTTGGCAATTTTCATCTGCATGGCGACGAAGGCGGTACACCTCGAGGTGGTCGAAGACCTCTCATCCCAAGCATTCCTGGACGCTTTCACGAGGTTCATTAGCCGAAGAGGTCCGTGTCGGGATCTATATAGCGACAACGGAACGGCATTCATCGGAGCCAACCGCATCCTCAAACAAGACCTGGCTGGTTGGCACAGCGAGCACAATCAACAGGCAATTGCTCACACTGGAACTCAATGGCACTTCATCACTCCCAGTGCTCCCCATCAAGGTGGCCTGTGGGAAGCTGCAGTGAAGTCCGCTAAGCATCACTTGACTCGGTTGGTGGGTGCACAACAGCTTTGGTATCACCAACTCCATACATTGGCGACACGCATTGAGGCATGTCTCAATTGCCGTCCTCTCATCCCACTGCATGACGATCCGGAGGACAAGTTCGCACTGACACCAGGAGACTTCCTCATCGGTGCCCCTTTCCTTGCAGTCCCGGAGCCAGGGGTTGCCGAGGTACCCAGGAACCGCATAAAGCAGTGGCAGTGGCTGCGTCAGATCCATCAAGAGTTTTGGACCCGGTGGAGTGAAGAATATCTCACCACCCTCCATACACGCAGCAAATGGGGCAAGCGAGAGCCCAACATCCAGGTGGGCGACATTGTTATCGTCCGGCAAGAAAACCTACCCCCTACGCATTGGCGCCTAGGGCGTGTGGTAGCAGTTCAACCGGGCGGCGATGGGCTGGCTCGTAACGTGACTTTGCAGACATCCCAGGGCTTGCTCAATCGGGCGGTCCAGAAACTTTGTCGACTCTTGGAGGCGGAGCATTTCGAACTCGGAGGTTCGACCGGGCAGGATGTCTGAGATTCAAGGGCATTTCTTTTCATCGACCGACATACATACCTACAGACATATCAATTAGTCAATGTACTTACCATCAGCCACCGACTGTCATGCCAGCGCTTTTCTTCGCCGCGTATTCATGTTCTCAGCTAGCGCCAGTTCATCCTCTCGCCCATTGACTCGCCACGCAGTGAGTGACGTTCACTTGATACATAGACGCCAACGGCATTCTCAACGTACGAGTACATACATAATATGGAGCATTTTAATGTGGCTAGTGCCGTTTGTAACAGAATCGCGAGGTGGAGTGATGAGCTGGCGCCACTGCTGTACTTAAGCAGTCGTTGATATTGGTAAGCAGTCTAGCTGTGACTTCCTCAAGGGTGAAACCAACTTTCTTCGTTTATACTCGTATACAAAATAAAATAAACTGATCTGAATAAATCTTTGTCGTGCGGTACATACGAGTCTCATTCCATAACAAAGGAACAAACAACGTGATTATCACGCAAAATCCAATCATCGGGGTATAGTAGAGAGCCTAGAGCATTTGAAAAGAAATTCCTATGTTCCCAATATGAAAAACCTGATCACAAAACTAATTAATAACTGCGAGGTGTGTAATTTAACCAAATATGGCCGAAATAGAGTTAATTTAAAGTATGAGTTCACTGAAACCCCTTCAAGACCTTTAGAAATATTTCACCTAGATATATATTTTATGCATAAGGAACATTTTTTAAAAATCTTTGATGAATTTAGCAAGTTCGCCTCCGTATATTTATTAAATGCTAGGAACACTATAAACCTCATAAAATCCTTAAAACACTTTTTTGCACCTAAGAAAATAGTTACTGATAATGGTACCGAATTTATATCAACCATATTTAAAGACTTTCTGACTATTTACGACATTCATCATCACACAACATGCGTAAAAATCTCCACTGGCAATGCACCAATAGAACGATTCCATTCCGTGGTGGCCGTGGTGTAGTGGTAGTAGCAAACGCTTCTCACTCGGAGGGTCCAGGTTCGAATCCTGCCCATGGCAAGTCAGTTTTTCATTGTGTAATTGGAACTCAGACAGAAAAATTCTGCGTGTGAAGGTATAACACTGACACGTAGATTTGGCTGTTGTAGAGTTTCAAGCACAAATAATTACTGCGAATTATAACCTTCCACTCTGAGTGAAGAAAAAACTCTCCGTCCTATTCGGACTCCCACCCCTGGAGAGCAAACATAGAAACCAAACACACCTGAGTTTCAAACCACTACAAAAACAATTTTCCTTTCTCCTCCTTCTAACTTTCCGCCCGCGCCCTGGCAACAGTAAAAGGGTATCTATAACCCCTTAGGCGCGCGTAAATTATAAAAAAAAAAAAAAAAAAACAACAGCTCCATTCATTCAGCGACCATTCGAAATACTAACCGGTCACGTTAATAAATCAAAACCATTTCCAGTAAATAAGAATTCAATAACTCAATAACCCAATAAGAATATCTAAAGCAACATTTAAATGAATACGAAAACCTATCTTAAATAATACACGAAAGAAGCCTTATTAATAAACAGAAAATTATAAACAAACTTAACGAAAATCGCAAAGACCCAATGAATTTTGGTCTAATACTCAAATCGACTTTGAAAAAGGTTTATTCATGCTTGATTTATTCGCAATTTCTGAAAATATATTGCACACTTGAAATAGAATATTTAAATCTAAGGTACGTTTGAAAGTTTTAAAAACCCTCCTATCCTTCCCCTAATCCACCAACGAAACTTTAATGTATACGCGTAACTATCGGGAACGGATAAGCCCGGCGAAACAACTGCATTGGACTCTTCGAACCATCACCGGCAGTATCAACATAATATAAATTTTGTTATTGTAAATATTTATACAAAAATCGTTCAAATAAATAACATCAAATGTACGAGTAATTATTAAATCAAAAACAAAAAAAAAAAAACTTTGAATCCACACTACCTATAATTAAGTAAATGAGAAAAACTTTACTGTTGTAGTATTCTAGACTCTGTTAAAACCTGTCTCTATTCAATATTATTACATATAATAATGATAATAATGATATATAATTGATAACAATAATAACAATAAACCATTATCCTGTGATACATTGAGATCGGCCAATACAAAAGAGATAAGTAAACAAAATACACATACGATTCATATTCCACGTACGACACAGTGAACCCCAACCCACCAATCGAATCACAGATGGGTGAAATGAAGTGAACGCATGTTCCCTTCATACTACGCCGTGCACAATGCATGACGATTACGCATAGGATCGGTTACAACATGGGTGTTACAACTGACATTTCCTGACTTGTGTCCCACCAGTATCTTGCAGGGCCGTGTATTTTCGATGCAGCTGCATCAGCAGTGCTTTCTCATTTCAGTCATAGATATTTGCCAGTCCCTCAAAGCGGTTTACCTACCACTTAGCTGACATTCAAAATATGACGCCAAGTGAGAAGTCTGGTAGTAGTTCTGAAATTTCTCTAATCGTGCATCTTACTCTAGGTTTATCTGTAGCTGTGTTCCTCGGTAAACGGGTTGGATTCAGTCTTAGTTGTCCGACTACGTCACACTCCCTTTGAATATGATTTGTTCCTTTTCGACAAGATTTTTTTCCCCCTTAATAACTGTCCATTCTCCTGCTTTCAACTCTTCGTCGGTAATTGTACTAACCTCGGAAATAGTAGTTACATTCTAGTCTTGTTCAGCATTTATACCAGACCAGTTGCTTCAGAAGTTGCATTTAAAATCTCGCTGGAATGAGTGTGAAAAGGTGTACTTTCTCCTTGCTTCTTGTCATATTGAAGTATTCTTTTGATAATGGAATTTTTTGGTGGTTTTTTTGTGCTCTGGAGTACAAAAGTGACATGAAACTTTACCCTTAATTTTTTTAGAAACAAAATTACTCTCCTGGATTTTATATCAAAATATATTAACACATATAAATATGTATAAACGTCAAATATTACTGTGTGTATAACTAGATTCCTGTTTTCATGCAATCGGCTGTGTTTGGCCGATTTATTATTCTGAGTGTTCAAATTGATTCGCAAGCAAATATAAATATTTAAAAAATAAAAGTCCGAAGAAGTCTTTAGTGTTCTATTGGAATCAAAATCGTAGTATAAAAAAAAGCCGTTTCTCTGAATAAACAAAATCGACATAAGAATCATCTATTACCCCTCGACAAAAGACGGGAACTGAATTGATCACTCATTTCGCTCTCTTTTGTGAAAAACTATGAAAAATATGAGTAGGCGAACGGATTTTGGCTGTTTTTCGTAGTTCTGCACAGTACACGAACATATCTATTTGCTTGATATCTAATTCACTGAACCAAACTGCTTTTTGACGTTGGTGACAGTGGCTGTCGAAATGTCTACTACAGCTGCTTCTCGCTGTAATTATTCTGACTTTATAAAGCTTGGTTTGTCCCCATCACATTTCTTGTATGTACGTTATAAATTTTTCGAAATGACCGCTATAATTTTGTTTCAGAACGTGCTTTTAAGGGGAACTTAATCACAAATTTTTGTAAAGATATTATTTCCTAAGAAATTCAGTAATTTTCCTTTTTAATCCACCTAAACCTTAAGACATGTTACTCTGCAGCTATCATATCTTCAATCAATATAACTACAAAATAAACAAAATGTAAGTTCGTTATATTTTATATTTTCAATTTTTATCGTATATTTAAGTTAGGCCTCATGTGGTCTTGATGTTCTGATGTACTGAACACAATAACAAATACAAATTTTACTATTTTTAACACACGCCTTTATATCTCATGGAAATAATATTTTATCAACATTTTTCATGTAGCCGTTTCTAAGCTATAAACTGATGATCCGGCTTTAGCTCTAGCTAACTATCTATAATAAGAGATAACGCAGCTAAAGTATATCAAGAAATTGAGGACTGATTTTGTATATCGTGGATCGGGTTCTTTCTACCAAAACAAATTCTTATTTTTATTACTTCTAACTCACGGTAAGAAATTCTAGTAATCGAAATTCAATTAATTCTGACACCAAAAATATCATTTTCTGTTTTAAAAATGTATTAAAAGGAATAGATTAAAGTTGTTCTATAATATATCAAGAATCAAGTGAGCAAACATTTTGAGGAAATTCCGCAGGATCTTCTGCATGTTATTCATCACTGCAGAAACTATACCAAAATGGCTCTTTGAACCAAGTCTATTACCGTGGTCAATTTAAATTGAGCATTTGTCTCGTGTGTTTCCCCTTCAGAGTTAAGTAAATTTTTGGATCTTCAATCATTCATTCAATTCATTCAATCAACTTGGGATACCTGCTGAGAGTTACATAAGTACGAGTATTTACAAAAGTCCTTCGCATTTTCCCTATGTTCGATTTATATTTTGGGAGTACGTATACAAAACAACATTATTGCTAAAGAATGTTTGTTACTTCCTTTCATTTTTCTTGTAATGAAGTTGGGATGTCTTGAAAATTTAGCGTTGTTTCTGGAATTTTAACTGTTCCCACATCTTTAAGAAAAATATGAGAACGGAATAATGGAATTAATTGTAAAAATGTTTAAAAAAATCAGTTACGCTTCCGAAAGAACTAAAAATGCTAACATAAGTACCAAAGAACTGCATTGAATATGATCGTGTCGATTCGATCATTGTCGCCAAAAATTCGATACAAGTCAATCGAACGCATGGTAGATGTGTGGTCGTTCAAGCTGCGCAATCAAAACAATTCTTGGGCAAACATGTATGAGACACAACATTATTTTTTCGAGTTTGTGCGGTAGTGTACTATTACTGATTTTTAATCTCGTGTATGTCTCGTCACGAATGAATGTTACGGAACGGATGGATGTCTCCATATGCATGAATTCATCATGAGTGTATGGTAAATTCGAGTGTTTCGAGTATCTCTATCGTCTCGAGTGTGTTCAACCACCCGAACAAATGAAAATGCGTTAACTTTGATTCTTTACTGATAAGGAACAAAATTCATAATTACAACAAACAAGAAACACAACATATGAAATGTAATATTGTTTTGTGTATGGACATGGATAAGGGTATAGTCCCATTTACAATACTGCGAGATGCGATACGAGAGAGAGGGCCCTCGCATTCAGACATCGGACGTCTGTTTACAATGATGCGTCAAAACACCACTCACAAATAACAAGCTCAAAATGAAAACAACAACAATTTAGCTGTCACGCATTGCGAGATGCGAGAGTTTTCCAGATTTTCGAAATTGACTGCGATGCTCGCTGCGTGACTCGCATTATTGTAAACGAACAGATTGAATTACATGTTACGGAAATATTTTTGACAGTTCATGCGCTCTCGTTTTCGAACAACGTATCGCATCTCGCAGTATTGTAAATGAGACTTATGTTCGAGTGTCTGCAGTACCTCGATTGTGTCGAGTGTGTTCAACCACCCGAACAAACGATCATTATTTGCTAATACTGCACAAAATACCCGAACACTCGAATGCATGTATTTACATGACTCGAATGTTTCAACAAACATGTATTTTTTAAGTTCATGAACAAACGATTATTCCTTGCTGCTCAACGAAAGTGATTGCTTCAAACAACATCTGAGTCATTGATCGGGTATGAACAAATACAAAGTATCCGTTGCAGCTCTCTGATAAGTACATATATTCTTTTGCCATTATCTTTTCTACTTTTTTCTATTCACAAAGTTAAACTGATCGAATATAGACTTTATTTTGCACCTCTTTCAAAACTGATAGTAGCTCGATCAATTAAAATATTATTCAAATGGATAAATAACATTTTTCAATATAATTTAACAGAGAACCACTATTTTATAAACTGTACATGATCCCTAAAGCTTTGACCGATGCTTAATTAACTATTATATACAAAAATATTTTCTTTTCAGATGTTGTTGACAATGAACAGGTGTTTATTTAAAGCCCAACAATACCGTTACAGATCTGTATTTGTTATTTTGTTGTTTATATCATTATTAAGTCTGCTGTTGAATTTTAAAGGAAAGGAAGATATGCGAAAATGTTTTATACATTCCATTGAAAAGATCGATCCTGCTAAACTTGAAGATATTCTATTAAGTAAACGAAGACCTCAACCTGGTAAAAGCATATTTTTTCACGAAACTTCTTGCTTTACCAAAGGTGAAAAGAATCCAAGCTTGAGTGCACGCCAAGCGTGTGCCATAGAATCTGCAGCTTTAGCCAATCCTAATTTTGACGTTTTTCTTGTTTTTGCTAGTCCGACCTATTTACATAATGTTAGTGCCCAACCGGCAATAGAAGCAATACTAACCTATCCAAATGTTTATATTCGAAATCTCAATCTCTGGACATATGCAGCTGATACACCGATCTATGATTGGTTAAAAAATGGTGAGTTGTTCTCTTCGAAATATGTTCTGTCACACATATCAGACTTTTTGCGATATCTCACACTTTGGCGGTGGGGTGGAACTTACCTTGATTTGGATGTAATTGTAAGAAAAAGCTTAGAAAACATTAAGCCAAATTATGCTGGTGCTGAATCAGAAACATTTATAGCTGCAGGTGTTTTAAATTTTGACGCCACTGGCTTTGGTCATGAAATTGCTGAATTATGTTTAAAAGATTTTGAAATGCACTTTAATGGCAACGATTGGGGAAATAACGGGCCTGGAGTTATCACTCGTGTGCTCAAAGAAGTATGCAAAACTAAATCTCCCTTAGTCATGACAAGAGACCGCTGCTTTGGATTCAATGTATATCCTAAAGAAGCTTTTTACGCCGTGCGATGGAAAGATTGGGACTATTTCTTTGAAACATCACATTTAGAAGATACGTTGCATAAAACCAAAGATTCATACGTTGTCCATGTTTGGAACAAGCACAGTAGAAATAGGCTAGTAAAAGTCGGCTCAAATGTGGCATATGGAAAACTGGCTGAACAATATTGTCCGAAAGTATATGCATCAAGTGGAGAATATTTCTGAAGTAAGACATCAGCATCATCTCACCTTATCATCACCTTAGTACCATATCTAAATCTGCAAATTAATTCTAAGAAATGTTTTTTGAGTGATTTAATCTTATAATTAGCCATCAGACTCGTAATGATGAAATCTTCGGTTAAAATTTGATCACCGAAATTAAACAGCGTGGAAATGAGGACATGGGAACCATGTACCATGTTGTTGGCATTAGGAACATGTGGAGTTAGAGTTAAATAACCTTCTGAGATTTATATCCTTTTATGATTGGTTCTAAAATCAGCCGTCTCTACAGATTGAGGGGTAAAGCCCAAAAATGGGCACTATGGACCCAAGCCGCTGTTTAAGTGATCAGTGAATGGGTGATACTTACCTACCTTACCTTATTGTTCAAAAGATTGTATTTATCAGTCAAAAAAGAAATGCTTTTAGTTAGGAATATGGAAATGAAATAAAAGTGAATATTTTATATATATGACATATATATATTTGTGTATTGTATATTCATATACAAAGTGACTGTGAAACCAAATAATAAAATAATTATAGTCATTCGAAATTGTCGGCGTCATAGTTTATGTTGAATTGAAACAATCGGGAAAATATTTTGATTGATGTATGATGTATTGATTGATTTATATAATTACATAATTAATAGACTTTTTTTTTTTAAATGAGCAGTTTGCATAGAACACTAAGGTGAAGATATATAGGAAATCATAGTTCACAATAGCATAATTAATTACGTCAAAAAAAGAAAAATCAAAAGTGTATTTGTTTTTATAATGCTTGGAATATAACGGCTATGACTCATCATCATTCATAACTCATCGTTATCACAATCGGCATAATAGAAAATTGTTAAGGCACAGTTTAATGTAAGAGGTTTACTTTTTACTAGGTTAAGTAATTAATGTCGATAAACAAGACATTCCTTTTGCCTGCATTCAAGCATTTGAATGAAACATGACTGAAACATAAATCTCATTCTGTACATATACATAAGTGCATAATAAAACTGAAAAGACAACTATCATAGCATACGTTCAATTCAGATAAGAATTGTTGCGAATAAACAGTAATCAGACTGATGAAGTATGAGCAAACAAAAAAATGCGTTTACCGAATTGGAAAATCAACATTTTATTGTGACGATAATATTTTGACAGTATTTTAGTAAATTTCGATGAATGCGCATTTACTAGTTTCAGAGAACACAGTTAATTATTATGGACTAATGTTATGTTTTGAGTATGTTTTTAGGATATCGATAAGGTCTGCACAAAGACGAAAATATAAACCGATTGATTTGCTTGGATGTTACGGACAATGTAATACATATCCTAAGAGCCATTAATACAAAACTTCTGGAAAGTATGCCAAAAGATATACATATATTATATATTATTAAAAGTTATTGTAGAAAATCATAAAAATGTATAATTTGAAACATAAGAAAAAGAGAATTTTAAGATTGAAGTTATGTGTTTGCATCTTTCATGGTTTATAGTCCATTTGACAAAGCTAGTTATTTTTTTTTATATTTATATTCTACATCATTTGGCATGGACGCTCCGCTCTTTCTCTGTAAATAATGTAAAAAGAATTATCGAACTGTTTTTTTTAATAAGAATAATTTAATTTCACTCCATGAATTTCTGATTCAGAAACCCTTTTCTTTTGCTGAAATCTTAGTAATTAAAGTTGGATTCCTTGTCAACTTTTAAAGAGTCTGGCACTCGATAGACTGCATTCAATCTATATTTACATGGAACCGCAAGGAAGAATATATTTTTTAAACTAATTATTTTCGATTATATTAATGTTTTATAAGAATTTTGATTTAATTTTTCGTTTTTTTTTTTTTCAAATTATTTTTATATTGTACTCTTATTCAGCCCTGATTCGACGCGAAGCTGCAAAACTTACTTAATTTATTGTTTTTATCTGCGATCTTTCAGACTATTTAAGCAGATACATCCCGAAACAAACTCGGGCTCCTAAAACTGTCACCAAAGGTTTTCTTAAAAGGAGGAGAGAACATACTTAGTTCTTGTAAATCACACAGCTCAATGATTTTAGTTACATTATTTATTGGTCAGAAATGAAACAGCCCTGTCAATATTTTTTGTTACGTTGATCTATAATGCCTAATTTTAAATTTCAAGCACACTCAACTCAGAATCTTATATATTTTGTTACATTGTTAAAATGATTTGTATGCATTTCAAAAGCGATTAAATATAAAGTTAATTTTTTTGAAAAAAAAAAGAAACAAACAAAAACAAGATTATATTTATGTATATAGATGCTATTATAAATGTTTGCATCACTAAAAATGTATATGTTCCAAAGATTGTATCTAAATTAAAAATATTTTTTTAAATCGTTAAATAATGTTTAGTATTTATTATTTGTGCTGCGTTTTCTCTTTTTTATCTTTGAGAATAAACTGGCGCCTTGTAAATTGTATTTTGTATGTAAAATATAACTTAAAAACAATCCTGAAGTGATCTCGAACTTATTTTCTATGTGTTCTAGCGAATCGTTTACTACCCATGGTAGAGAACCTCCTTTAATTTACTTCCCTAATATAAGCGGCGCTAAACTTCATTAGCTTCAGTTAATATAACTGTGTCACAAGTTGAGAAGTAAATAAATGCGTTCAAAGACATGTACTCTAACGGTCCCATTGATCTACTGCCATCGTTGATCATATTTGCAACCTTCTTGGGTTAGCCTTTCTTACATAACATTCTCCCAATCGGAAGCCGGGATTTATCATATACATATTGTCGATCAGATCTTATTTAATAGCACGGAAATTTAATGTCATTTCCATACTTCATAGAGGTTATCGCAATCCCGGTTTTTCCAATAGGGACTTGACAACTTTGAATTTAATTTGTGAACGCACTCTTTCACTAATCATCAAACTGTAACTGTCAATTTATTCAGTAAACTCAACATTTTCATTATGGTAAAGTACACGAACGATCAACGTCTGCAAATTATAAAAATTTTCTACCGAAATTCGGAGTCGGTGACTGCAACTTTAAGAGCGTTAACTCCAATTTTCGGTCGTAATTCTCGCCCTAGTAGACAGGCAATAACAAGTTTAGTGCAAAAATTTGAGTCTACATATTCGTTGTGTGATGTTGCTGTGTCAGTGTGACAACGGGTTGGTCGAAAATATCGCTGCCGTTCAGGCGTCCGTAGCAAACGATCCAAATCAGTCAATACCACGGCGTTCTCAAGAATTGGGCATCGCTCAGACCACATTATGGCATATTTTGCGTAAGGATCTTGGTTTACACCCATACAAGATCAAGCTGACTCAAGAATTGAAGCCAATGGACCATTTGAAGCGACGTACGTTCTCCGATTGGGTTTTGGAGAAGATGCGCCAAGATGATGAATTTCATCGCAAAATCATCTTCAGTGATGAAGCTCATTTTTGGCTCAATGGGTTCGTCAATAAGTAAAATATGCGTTATTGCTCGGGTGAAAATCCACATGTGCTTCATGAATCACCACTTCATCCACAAAAAATAACTGTTTGGTGCGGTTTGCATGCCGGCGGCGTAATTGGGGCATATTTTTTCGTCGACGAAAACGATCGTCACGTTACTGTGAATGGTCAGCGTTATCGCGCCATGATCACCGATTATTTTTGTCCCGAATTAGAAGATATGGACTTGGACGACATGTGGTCTTAACAGGATGATGCTCAAGCCACACAGCACACGCTAGAATCGATTTATTGAAGAGTAAGTATGGTGAGCGTGTTATCTCAAGAAATGGGTCAGTCGATTGGCCGCCTCGTTCGTGCGATTTAACGCCGCTTGACTATTTTCTATGGGGCTACGTTAAGTCATTGAAGAGCTCAGAGCCAACATTGAACGCGAAATAGCGGCCGTTTCGGCCGAAATGTGTGGCAGAGTCGTTGAAAATTGGGCCCAACGAATCGACCGCTGCAAACGTGCCCGCGGTGGTCATATTAACGAAGTCGAGTTCCATTCATAAATGTTTTGATTGTACTTCAAGCCGATAATAAAATTTTTGAAATATCTCAAATGGTTTGCGTTTTATTTAAAAAAAAAAGTTGTCAAGTCCTTATTGGAAAACCCTATATTAATCTTGTAAATTATATGAAGATCTACGAGTATGTGCACATCTAATATCTCACATTTCGCACATCTGAATTTCATGCAATATAGGATGATTTGTACTCTTGTTAGAACAGTGATAAAGACATAAGGCCAGTGCGAATATATAACAGCAATTTTGGATTTTCTATCTATTCTCTCAAAGCAGTGCTACGAAAATCCGATACAGTTCAAACTATTGAAATAATAATACTTGCTTGTTATGTAGTGATTCAGGGCAATAATTAAAAACCAATTCGATAGATAGATAGAAAAGTTAGATTATTTCCATATTTTTGTATCACTGTTCTAACAAGAAGAAGAAGATTCGGGAAATACATTTATGTATGCTGTATTCAAATGCATTGCATTTGTGTATATCGAATACATGCTCCAATGTTATCTTCGGCACTCCCTTTACCTACGCCGTCTCCAAAGTTTATTCCTAAATAAAATGGTGTCACTGTGGACTCAATCCGACATGGCTTGATCCCAGAAGCGCAGAATTGATTTCCACAGTGTACTGGTTCACATACTGGGAGTGGGCCCATTCCTGCTCCGACGAAATCTTCAATTATGCAGGGCATTGTTATGCGATCACTACAGGTGGTAAAAAATTGTCTGGATGTCCTTGCATGTCGTTTGAAATTAAACGCACTTCGAAAAAAAGATACAATATCAAACCCTCCCCGTATTGGCTTTCTAGATGTACTAGGCGGTAATTGTATATTATCTTCCCCGGAACCTTCAACATCAGCCAAATTAGAAGATGGTGTTGTTGTGTCACTTGGTAAGGGGTCTGAAGATGTATTTGGCAGAATATTTTCTGATTGGGACACTTCATGGTAAGAACAATCACAATTGTTAGGCAATATGTTTATATGAAGAAATTGTAATGCATTACCTGGGGAAGCTGTTGAAATTTGTGTATCTTGTAGTGTTTCAGCAGGAAGAAAATCTGTCGTAATCATATCGCTTGGTACTTGTGATCTCATGGTGGGACCAATTCTAAAAGACTGATCGTCGCAAGGTTGGTACATTATCGAACACATATTAGTCTCCTGACGAATGCATGATTTGTAATGCTGATTAGCTAAATGCCGTCCATTGTCGGCAAAGTTAAAAGTCTGTACGTTTGATAAGTAAATCGTTAAACAAAAAAGTGTTAGCTCTTATATACCATTATCGACAAAGTTAAAAGTCTGTAGATTTGATAAGTAGATCGTTAAATCTTATATACCTGTACTATTCCTTCTGTTCCAGTATGATACTGCAAGCATCCCGCTGGTGCTCGCTGGCTGAAAGGGATTTGTGCGATGCGAATCTCCCAAAAGCGACTTGGCAAAAAGCGATTAGTAAGACGCATGGCAATCTCTATTGTTCCATCCTTATTAGGTGAGCTATTTGTCATAGTTTCTTTCGAATTTAATGTAGATTGGCGAATTTTTCCCATAGATACTTTCCGACCACTTGTTGGAACACCTACTTCGTAATATACTAATTTAAAAATGGAAGAAAATTATTAATAGAAATTAATTTGGGCATAAAATGCGGAATAAATGATATCTTTTACTATGTTGTCCACCGTTTTGTCCGCAAATTGAAAACACTCCTAAAGGACCTCCACTAATATTAAAAGAGTCCCCATCACAAATGCCCGTCCTTCGGTTTGGTTGCCCAAGTGAAAAATGATTGAAATCAATGCGTAGTTGGCTTATATTAGAGTCGATCATCTTTACATTAACTTTACAAGATGTTATGTTATTTGGCATAGAACTTGGAAAATTTGGTGAAACAAGATATGTTATGTTGCTAGATATGACTTGATCACAAGTTGCTATGACTAAAAATTAGAATGTATATTAATAATTAAGTAAATTTCATTAGCAATTTTTAGAATTGTAAGGGATTTTTATGTAAACAGAGCATTAGCATTTTATGTTTGTCGAAGTTGTAATGAATAAATAATCAACAGCCCTTCTGCCACATGGGCTTAGTTCCCAAGCGTGAGATCCCGGACTTTACAAATTTATTTGTATTGTACCCTTTGGAAATAAAATCAAAATAATCAACAGGTTTTCAATGGGTAGTGTACTTTTAACAATCTTTTTACTGTATTAAGCCGGACTCGTTTTTTATGAGATTGAAACCCTAAATGTATGCCCCATACAGCTTTTCGCCATTTCAACGTTGTGTTTTGGAAGCATTAAATTCTGTTAATTATTTCCCATTTTTCATGGGACTATAACAGAAAACAATGCGCTAAATATACGCTCCTTTTCCCGGCCTATCACAAAAATGTTCTCGGAATTTTAAATTTACCCTCCCAAAATCAACTTTCCAATGATGACAATTTTCGCTTATTCGTTCTAATTCTTTAGACACCAAATGGCTTCCAGAAATGAATGATTTTTGACTTCTGAAGGTTGACCATAAACGTAAAATTTTAAGAGTAATTTTGCAAGGTTATATTAATACCGCTAGACCTGATATGTAGATGTTAAGACCTGTTGGTACGAGAGTCGCACTGCTGTCTCAAAATATTTTATCATTTCTGTAGCATTAAAAACTGGGTGATTAAGTGCACATCTGTAAAAGGATTTTCAATTTTTTTTAGGGATGGACTGAAGAAATATTCTTTTCCATCTTCTAAAAAAAATAGTTATACAAATTGAAATTGATGAAATAGCTTAGCAGCGGTTTTCACAGGGTGGAAAAACATCCCTTCCCGACAAAGCGAATTTCCCTTTTGACAAGTGGTTAGTGTAGCTCAGAGGGGGGATACCATAATACAATCAACTCTTAAAGTAATTTTAATAATGTTTTGATTCAATACTGTCCAGACTTTGGCAGTAAGTTTATAGTTATCATCAAATTGGAAGCAAAAAACCAAGAATGAGGGAGGCCTCGTGCCCGATCTACCATTAACAAGACGAACGGTTGTATGAGTTGACGAGCGCTTAAAATGGGGACGACGGAGAAAAGTAATGCGTCCTAAACATGGTTAAAAGCAAAAAAACACGAGACAATGAACAAGCGGACAAATTAATCTTTTGCGTTCTTCGATGAGCCATCATGTTAAAAAATGTGAGTCAGTTTGCCTGTGCCTGTTTCTCGGTTCTTTGTCACATAATTTATGCACATTCGGCGGACAAATCGGAAAATCGAGGTGACTACCGCTATACAAGAAAGAGGAGGATCACATGACTCACAAACAGACTCACTCTCCCAGGCTTCTCCATCGCAGCCAATCCTAATGCGTCCTAAACATGGTTAAAAGCAAAAAAACACGAGACAATGAACAAGCGGACAAATTAATCTTTTGCGTTCTTCGATGAGCCATCATGTTAAAAAATGTGAGTCAGTTTGCCTGTGCCTGTTTCTCGGTTCTTTGTCACATAATTTATGCACATTCGGCGGACAAATCGGAAAATCGAGGTGACTACCGCTATACAAGAAAGAGGAGGATCACATGACTCACAAACAGACTCACTCTCCCAGGCTTCTCCATCGCAGCCAATCCTAGAACATCTAGCGGAATGGTACGCTCGTAGTTTCGAATCTCGACCGGACCCGAAAGAGATTCAATTTTTTTCAGTCAACTAAAATCATGTGAGTATGTAGTTACTGAGAAAACGACAAGAAGTCAAATTTCACTAATAATTTAGACTTCCAACATCCTTCTTTTTTTTCTATCCTATTTTCAAAAAAAAAAAAAACACATTTATAAGAAATGTCAGCAGTTTAGTAAGCCTGCATTTGAAACTGGGACTAAAATCAACCAATTTTAAAAACTTCCCGAATTGCCGTTCTCCAAAATCTGCTTCATTTGCAATGCAATCTGTATACTTGATTGCATGAAGATTGCAATTAATTCTGAAAAAAAAAACTGTGACACTGCAACGGGAAGAACTAAATGTAGGATGCTGCCTGAGACCGAGCTTCAATTAATTAATATTGACTTTACTTTTTTCTGGTATGCGGAAAGAATGGAGACAACAGAAAATCATCCGCAGTCTTCTTTGAAGCTCTCTGCATACACCAATTGTTTAGTTTACATCCTTAACTTCGAACACCATAAACCTAGAATGGTTAGAGCAGCTTATGATCTCACTATGTATGGTTTCGCAAGACTCGGACGTCCCAGGTATTAACCGGAGAGACTCGGATTAGTAGGAATAAATAGTAGGCAGCTTGAAAACGTCAACCCATTTACGTCTTACGCCAAGCAAATGACACATTTTCAAGCACTATTAGATATCTGAGGTATCTATACTAATATGGTCTATACTCGATCCCAAAGATGATTGTGAACATTGTGCCGTTACAAAATATGAGAGACGATTGAGTATTTCACATATCTATTAAGGCAGCAGCTGCAGCTGTGGCGTACTTTCCTTGCAACTACTTTCTATGGCTTCAAAATACAGCCCGTCGGCAATTACAAATTATGAGATTTAAATGATTTTTGCTCTATGAAGATTATCGTCCTTGACATCCCCCTAATTTTCTTTCGCCCAAGCTGGGTGCAAACATTTTGAGAGTACCGTAACCCCTTAAAACCGCGCTATTTAAAAAAAATATCTGTCAAGTAATATGTATAGTCACAGGAGTAACTGGGACATTTAACCCCCCACCCCCATCCCCTGTCCTGTTACACGCTATTTTAAAAAAATATATTGGTCAAGAAATATCTATAGTAACAGGAGTAACTGGGACATTTATATAATTTTATTTCTTTTAATTAACTTACATATACAACATACGCCAAAACCCATCGAACATTCTCCCTTAGCTATGCCTCCTTTTAAACGGCATTCATAAACATTAAAGCATGTGCCAATTCTGCGACCGTCATCGGAAAGGCACTCACCATCAACAGGAACCGGAAACAAATGGAAAACTAAAAAAGAATTATAAATGCAAAATTTATATTTCTCCAATACCTCTACTTCTTTTTTGTTCCGTTTCGGTTTTACGTGAAGCCATAATAGAGTTTGAATCATTTTTTTTCTCTTGAAAATCACCCGAATTTAAATACCCAACACCCATGGGGAGTTTCACGACAGTATTCCATATATCAAAGTTTTTCATTCTTGGCCATGACTTCTTTTCAATTTCTGATTCACTAAATACGGTTATCACAAACATCACAATGCATATCATAAGTAAAGTCGTAGGAATCATTGTGTCCTCTGTTATTTACTTTTTTGAAAATAAAACTATCATACTGCCTAAATAAATAATTCACAAACGACAATTCTAGAAAACAACAAACTGCTTACAAGTAATAACTACAAAGACTAAACATTCCTCTTTCACTCCTTAGTTCTCAATGGATAATTTTCTAGTGCTCACTATACTGTATGTACCACTTTCACGCAATTGGTGTATAGCATTCCAGTGAAAACAGCATCTTCCTATTCATCTACACACTTGTCTAATATTATCAAGTGACTAGTGTAATGTTTTACCGCACACATGTTACAAGTGTATGTGTGTATGTATGAATTTTTACTATTTTCTTTTTTTCACTTTCATTACTGTCCTACTTTTTTCCTTAAAGATGAAGCAATAGTCAGTTTGGGGTAAATATTCTCACTTGCATATATACGTTTTTAATAAGGCTGTAATATGTATGTAGTGCTTCTGAAAGAAAAATTGCATTTATTTCCTAAAGAAAACATCCCAACAATTGCAGAATTTTATATTTAAAACGTTCTGCTGAATATATATGTTTAGAATCTTTATTTTTGAAGTTACTAATACATTAATTCAGTTGTTATTATAAGTTAAATGGAAGCTGTTTAATATAAACTTTTAAATAGATTATTGTTTGGATATAGTTTAAACTACGAGTCGAACGATCGGGGGATTGACCGGAGAGGTTTTGGTACAGCGTCAGTGACTTAATTTAAAACGATGCGGTCTTTGTTTGTCATAGTATTGTTTGCCGCAAAGGCAAATTATGGCCAGAAAAAAAACATCGTCGCCAACAGCGCGAAAGTACGACCCCGTTCTGATTAAATTTTTAGTGGTTTAAGCCGGGATTAAAATATCACACTAAATTGTAGTTCTTGAGAAAATCTAGTATAATCACCAAACTTCCACTGATGGTCAGACACAGTTCCAAGTTGTACTCTTTAACATGTTCGTATGTCTTTAAGTTGATATTGTACTTGTTCTGTTGAGCATCCCTTATAACACTAAATATGCAAATAGATTTTTGGTGCGACAGTCCGGGATGGACACAGGTCTCGCATTCACCGTATTGTCCGCCTTGTCGGTTTTTCTGATGTTTATCGTGGTGTTTAAATTGATGTTTATTATGGTGTTGACTGCAGAATAATAAATTACAAACTGCAGGTATTGAGATACATTTATTTTGATAGCAGTTTTAAATTATGGGAAATTGTTTTCACATCAACTAACGGAAAACTTTTAGCTGGGTGGTTCACATCATTAGACAATTTTAAAGTCTGCTATTAATGCAGTTTACCTGAAGACGTCATACACTATCGCACTTGTTGGGCCACTTAGTACATATACGCACATACACACATACTTATAAAGCTTGACTCACCTAGTAAGATTCCAGAAATTAGATTCATAACTAAACAAACTTAAGTCTGATCTTTTAAGAATAGATGACCTTATTTTTTTTTTTTTTAAATCAACAAATACAATTTTTTTTATTTTTCTAATAGACAATGAATACTATACTTCGTTTGCTCGGTAAAAATGGATGTATGCATATACATATTGTAATAGTTCTGAAACAATAAAATCTTTAACTGATTTTGTACCCGCACTGGTTATATATTCTTTTAAAATTATGCTGTTTGAATTAGTGGTTCATAATGAAAGTATGTTAATATGGTTGGACTAACGAGTAACTTAAAAACACAAGCATATATAAGGCAGTTATACTTAGGTATACTATGAAATAAAACAAAACAAAATAATTTACACTTATATATATGTACATTCAAAAAGTGTCATTATATTTTATAAAAATGAAAATAACTTGTCACTCGCTGAACCATATATCCCCACATTTGGTAAAAACTACTGAATTGTTTGTACAAGAATAGTCTTAGGAAATGCGATGAAAACTTATGAAAAGTGGCAGATAGAGATGAAAAATAAATAAATAAATAAATAAATAAATAAAAAGTATAATAACATTCTAACATTCAGGAATTGGTTAATTTTATATCCAGTTATTCTTCCATTGTTGGACCACTATTGTTGCCCTCCAATTTTCGCCATACAACGTTACACATTTCCCTTACAAGAGCTTTTTCCCCATCATCCATTTGTTCGATTGGCATTCCAGATAAATTACCAAAACGATCACGCTCCAATTGTTCACGAACTTCCAAAACTTGTAATGCCCGAATAACAGCTTCTGGTCTGCCAGGAATTGGTTCTGGTGTAACATGCGACACATTTGTTGTGCCAGATAGCCGCTCTTCTTCTAGCTGCTGAATTCTTCTTTCCAATGATCGCACGTATTGAAGAGTCTGATCACTTAGCGTAGAACGCAAATGAATATCCTTTAAGGAAAATATGATTAACTAAAAAATTCGAAATTAAAATAACTTATTTACCGGGAATTGTCGCTCATAATTTCGTAAAGTAGATATTGTCTCGTCTGCATTTGTGCTAGAACTGCTGCCATCACCATCATCCCGCAAATTTCCCCGAACTGGAGTACCACAGTTAACGCAAATAGCATTTGCTGCAATATGAGCTCTTTCTTCATCTAAATAGAGACAGAGCTCCTTAAGCTCTAGATTGTCTGTAATAAGTTCTTGTTGCTTATCATCTAGCTGTCGCAATTTACTCTATAAACATTTGATAGATATAGCCATGAAATTTTACATTTTTTCCACTACGTAAAGATTCCCTTTTTAAATACCTGATATGCAGAGACTTCTTGTCTCATTACACTAGCGGTATATCTTCCGAATCGTTGCCATTCTCTAGCTAACTTTCTACCTTTTTGACGATCATCATCAAGAAAGCAGCACAAATCTCTCAATTCTTGATTGTCATCAACTAATCGTTGATTCGCTTCTTTAAGCGCCCGTAGTTCATTAATTAGTGGCTTTAGGGTAGAGATAATATATAAGCTAAATATACCTATATTGTCATTTAAATAGCATGTACCTGCAGTTGACGATTTTGTTCCGATGTTAATCTAGTAGCTGATGGAATTCCTGTTGGCGTTGTGATCGTAGTGTTTGTCAAGTTTGGTTCTTGTTCGGACTTTCTAACAAATTTAAGCATATCTTGAGTTTGTTGTTGATGATGATGTCGTAAATGATTTTCTTGCTCCTGCGAAGCAGAAAGTAACATCTGCCCTCTATGCAATGGAATTGATCGCTGTTGAATGAATCGTGTTGGATTCCCCTGAGCTTTAACTGAATCTGGAATATAAACTGACGAAAGTTTTGGTATGTCTGGTGGATATTTTATATTGAAATGCGGGGTGTTTAAGTCTGCTGATGTGGTTGGATAGTAAGTAGATTTTCCACCTGGGAGATGTTTTAGAATGCCACTAGGTGGTTGCGGGGGAGGCTGATAGCGTGGTGGAATTATGTGTGGCGGATCAATGGCCGCGCTTCCTTTTGATACTCGTTGTTGATGAATACGCTGAGTACACTGATTATTTGCTGGTTTTGACGCGGTAGAAGATGTGGACGATTGGTGTACAGAAGCTACAGTATGAATTTGTGGCGTACCACTCTGTCCAAGATGGCCAGATTTAATCGTTTGTTGTTTCGCAAGTTGCTGTACGTGGTGCGATTTTATCTCTTGATGCTGCTGGCTTTTATTAGTTATTGTTGATGCTACTATGGTGGTGTTGCTGTTTACTAAACCTCCGTTAAGTTTACAAGAATTGTTATTAACTCCGGACATTTTATTGGAGATAAGTTGCCTATTTACTCTAAAAGCAATTCCAGCTTATTGCATCTTCTTCGTTTTATTTATTTGTTCAAAAAATGTTTTATCCTACAACATAAATAGTAAACCTGACCAAAAGCACAATTAACATTTTTTCTATGAGGTAGATAGTATTATAATATTATAGCAAAGACTCATTCGAAAGTTGACAAATTCATTACACGACTCTAGAGTTATAGTTTACGAGTATACGAGTATGAGAGTGAAAATGAATATTTCCATAGTGAAATTGTAAATGTTAACATTCGAAAAGGTTATGTTAATATTTTTTGTAAATACATATTTGTTTTATGTTTGAGCTGTTAAATAATTTTTAGACAATAGATATTGTATTATTGAGTTTATTGAAAATGTATGTTAGATAATACAATATCGTAAAAACGGCTCGTTTTGTTTTGTTTTACAACATTTTTACACAAGTATTTACTTAAATATTATTACAATATACACAGTATTGTGTAGGTACAAAGATTTTTTCAAAAATTCACTTAATTTAATTGCATATGCTTATTAAAATAAAAATAGAAAGTTGGTACACAACAGTGGCTTGTTACTCTAAACATCATTTGAGCAAGTGAAGTTTGCTTTACTTTCTAGCTATGTAATAACCCGTGTACCAAATTGTTCTATATCTGTACTCCAATATCGAGATCAACCGTAAATTTCTCATCAGAAATTAGAAACATTTATCAACTTTTTGCCACAAATTTTTGCTTTCAAAATAGAGACCAAAATGTTATACATAAAAATATAACATACATACACATTTCATCTGAGTCAAAATTTAAAAAATAAAACCTTTTTCGATTAATTTTAACCACTTTAACCACTGTTAAGGAAATAAAATCGTAAGCGATTTTATTAGTTTCTGTTAAACAAAGTGTATATGAAAAATACTATTTCGCTTTGTTATTCATTTAAACAAATTAAGAACTTGACGTCTTAAGCTAACTTATGACCGATTACTTTGGTTTACACATATTCGATTAAGTTTGATAAACAACACAAATTAAAATCAGAAAATGGTAAAATACAGCGCTTGAAAAGCTTTGGAAGTAAATATTCATAATTCGATCTTATAAGCCCTTCCCAAAAATAGATAGTCGAGCGCGTTCAGACAATAAATATTAAGCCTTAGTTGCAACCACTGTCTGATCTTGCTGTGTTCAATGCTAAAAGGACTGTTCGAAGATCGTAACATAAAATTAAAATTGAACTGAATGATACTCAAACGATTTTTATTTGAGTTAAAAAGAAAACATTAATGTGAATTTAGAGGCTTTAGGATTTAACCTTATGTTGTAAGCTTATTGAGTTTGATTGGATTAGGTGTCAAAATTGCTCCTCATAAACAAACTAAGTTATTTATTGTCTTTTCGTTTGATCTTCTTTTCGTTCTCCGAAATATAAGTGACATAAAACCATTTCCCCTCATTTTCTCCAGAAACAAAATTTTGCGTCTCGTTTTCATTTCAGAATCTAAATTTCTCACCTGGATTTTATGTCCAAATGTACTAACACATATACATACGAGTATGAATAAACGTCAAATAGTAAAGTGTATCAAACTAGATTCGTGCAATCGGCTGTGTTTGGCCAATTTATTATTCTGAATGTTCAAATTGATTCGCAAGCAAATTTATTTAAAATATAAAATTCCGAAGAAGTTTGTAGCGTTCCATTTAAATAAAAATCGGAGTACATAAAAAAAGCCTTCTAACAGCCTAAACGAAAACGCCATTATTTTCAAGTTGTACAAGTCGAAACATATTACAAGCTGTAATATGTGGAAGAGGGACAATGAGCATTTTCGGGAGAGTTTTGATATCAGAGAATGTGAAATTCGAATGAAATGAATAGTACACATGTATGTATGTATGAAACAACCAAAAAATTGTGTCCGCTGTGCTACCAACTGTAAACAGAAAAATAACTAATATTGTATAACGTTTATTTTTTTCTGGCTTTAATGATATCTCAAACATAAATCAGCTATCTATGTGTGTATACGATTGTGTTCGGAAGAAACCAGCCGAAAAGAGTGATTTCTTATATAGGCCAGAAAGGGGAGTTTTACATTATATATTTTATACAGGGTGTCCCAGTTTAGGTTTTCGTCCTGATAGCTGAAGATTCCTGAAGTTATGGCGAATAAAAAATTGTATGGGAGGGCGGTCTATTTTCACCCCCCTCCAAGTTATAGGCCGTTAAAGTGAGGAACCTTTGATTTCGAGGTAAAACTTCTTAAAAGGCCGTAGCTTTCTAACTGATTCAGCTTAAGTAACCGTTGTGCACATTTTTGAAACAGAATTGTAGTCTGCATAAAATACTAAAATTTCGTCGACTTCTATGAACGCCAGCCAAAATTATGGCATTTTCAAGCTAACACTTTGAAAAACAGTTGGACCAATTTCATCAGAAAAATGCGTTTATCTCAAAATTTTCAACGTTTAGGTTAGCTTTTTTTATCAAAACTTTTGTCTTCTCTTCATTATCTACGAATTTTATGCATGACTTTTCCACCTACGAACAACGGAAGTTATTGCAAAACACTATTCAGACAAATTGGTCACATAATAAATAGTGTGTTCAAATAAAAAAAAATTATTAAAAGATGTCAGTTAACAAGTAAAACAAAGTTGGAAAATTAAGCCATCGGTAAATTTTCCGCTATTTTGTGTAATGTTTTTGTTTAATTCTGTGACAACTTTTGAAATGTGTCGATGTTGCCGATTAAGAGTGAACGAGTAACGATTCGCGAATACGCCGGTATAATTTTCTTTTACGGTATCTGTAATGGAGATACAGGGTTAGCCAGATTAGAGTACCAACGGCGATATCCTAGACGGAGGATCGTTTCTAGGCCAACTTTTATCAATGCTTTTCACCGCCATTCAACAGTCGGCTCAGGATATGAGTTAAATAACAGCAGCAG
Source organism: Volucella bombylans (assembly GCA_949129095.1). Classification (NCBI taxonomy): domain Eukaryota; kingdom Metazoa; phylum Arthropoda; class Insecta; order Diptera; family Syrphidae; genus Volucella; species Volucella bombylans. The sequence goes on along the minus strand of OX422144.1, from coordinate 172,752,372 downwards.
AAGAGGAAGAAAGAATGTAGAAGATATGCTGTAAGAATGCAGCCATCTATTAGCACCAGAAGGCTTGCAGCACAGTTGCAAACTCCAAGAACTACAATCTATAGAGTTCTTCAAGCCAACCGCGTTTACCCCTTTTAATTATACGACCGTACAGGGACTTTTGCCAGGGGACTTCCAAAAATGGATTGAATTTTGCCAATGGCTGCTGCATCAACAAGATGAGAATGAGCAGTTTATTCAAAAAAATGTATGGGCTGACTAAACCCAATTTACGAGAATGGGCATTACCAACCAACGAAATTCCCACTATTGGGCAGTGTCTAATCCTGACTTAACACGAACAACATCTTCTCAAAGGTGAAGTTTCAGTTGAAATGCAGATGTTTTTCCTAACTGTATACCATTTTACAGAAGGTTTAGCGTGAATGTCTGGGCCGGCATATTGGGTAGTACTTTAATCGGTGCATTCATACTTCCACATGTTCTAAATTCAACATTTTATTTCGAATTTTTGAGAGACCAGTTGCCGGAACACCTGGAAAATGTTCCTCTTGCTCAAAGGAAAAGAATGGTTTTCCAACACGATGGAGCTCCTTGCTATTGTAGCAATAATGTAACTTCGTTTTTCAATTAAAAAATTTAATGGTCCTTTTCCTTGGCCACCTAGATCTCCCCTTGCAATACAATTTTTTTTGTTTGCCATAATTTCAGGAATCTTCAGCTATCAGGACGGAAACTTAAACTGGTACACCCTGTATACGTATATGCATGTAGATAGGTTAGTTGAAAAGTAGAATCTTTTAAGGTTGTGTTTTATTTTGACTGAGTTATTTAACGATTTCGCCATGACATCGCATGAGTTGAGTTTATGTACATTAATACATACGCTTCCACTCGGTAGTCTGTAGTGAGTCTCACAAGATATACGAATGCATTCTCAACACTCACAAATTATTACGCCAAACCCAACTCGATCACACTATTTTATTTAGCGAACAAATGTTGGCAATAAAACAAAAGTAGATTTCGCCATTAAGTAGTGCATAAATGTCTTGTGTGTTTTAAATTGAAGTCCTGACATAAATAAGCCTTAATACCACTGAATGTTCAAACATTCACGGGAGGAATGATACGCCTTGCCATCGCTCTCCGTCAATCCATTGATATCAAAGCAGAACCCTTGGTGTCCTACCCCTGGTAGAAGTCGAGGCCAATCTTGCTGATCTCAAGTACCCAGTACTTATTGGGACCCTACATCGGGTCGAAACCGACTGGCAAACCCTTCCTGCTATGTTAGGTTTAAATCGCAGTCACTGTAAAGGCTGAACTACATTCGGCAAAAAGTAAAGTGTGTGCACGAAAATGTTCTGTCTCTTTTTTCACAATTACAAATCTGTAGTTTTCTCTCAACTTTTCAAAAAGTAATTCACTTGAAAGTTGGAGTACCCCTTAACTTTCAAGTATTTTACTTTTTGAAAGCTCAGAATGAACTAATACATTCACAAAAAAAATGTATTAGTTCCTGATTTCATATTGAGAGGGCTGTGATTCATGCAGATTTTAAACAAACGACCCTAATTTTTGTCAGATTTTCAAAGTTTTGTTGTCATTGCACGTCACATCAAAGCAAATAAAATTCTTTTTGTTTATGATTTCTAAAAGCTTTCAAATGTAAAAAAAAAGCTTTTTGGGTCAGTTTTTTACTACCAGGAGGCAGATGCGTATGTGTGTGAGCTTTCACTTTTTGACTTTTTTGCCGAATGTAGTTCATACATAACGCTCCCACAAGGTGGCCTAGCTCAAGAAATTTGGCCATTATGGCCAAATCACAATGTAGCGTTCGCGCGCGCGTGCTTTGCCATGCTTCATACACGCTTTATATCGAACTTACGTCAAAAGTACGAACTTGAAAATTGCAATCCTGAATGTCGCTTCGGCGTTGAGTTGACAAATTTCTAATATATGAATTCGTTGCACGGGGTAGAGTAGAAATGTATTCTTCTTATTTATATTAAAATTTAATTAGTAGAAATAACTTCACAAACAATGTATTTTAATAAATAAATTAAAGAAAAAACAACAAATACATAGTTCAAATTACTATTTTCTGCAATAAACTAATAATAATAAAATGATCGTAAGTTCCCCATTCGGAGTAAATATATTATAATATAACCTACCCTGTAGCTACAAATCGAACAAATCAACATATCGTGTAATATCAAAGCGAGCAATTCCAATTTTTTTTTTTTACAAAAATGACAGTAAAGCTGATAGCCGATAACTGTCAAACGTGCGACGAAGTAGAGAGTTTTGATGTTCAGCTTACGATATTTATGTACGATCAAAAGGATCAGAAACGACTCTTCGGATTGCTCCATAAGTGCCTGTTTACATTGGCGACGGGTTGAAAGTCCTCACCATGAACGTCGTGTTCACATTGTCATGGGGTTGAAAGACTTTTTGACAAATGGAACACTTGAATCGGAGCATTTTTAATTTTTAAATTTGCGCAACTGGCCTGAAAGATACGTTTTTTCCTATTCTTCACACTTCCTTTCTCATCAAAGATCAAAACTAAAATGAAAAAATATGTCAGAAATGGAACGAAATGGAAAAAAACGATGTGTTGCACCCGAGAATCTACTTTAGAAATGGATTCTCGGTGGAAGTAACCCTTCTTCTTCCCACTTCAATAAAAAGAGTTCCCTCTCTTTCGGACAATCTTCCTGCCCGCGCCAATGCGAGCACGCACTAAGAGCCCATTGTTCCTACTCAATATGTCAAAGTGAGACTGCGGGAACGCGACATTGTAGTGTGGCCATTAAGATTACGAGAGTTATGGCGTTTTCGTTTGGGTAGGCAGAAATTTCACTTCACAATTTTGATTCGAACGACTAGACACGAAAGTACATAGGTAAATAGAAAATAATAAACAATATGGATCGAATTATAATTCAGAACAAAATGAAACTTTAAGTACAATTAAAGCTAAATCCACATAGGGTAACAGGAATGGTAAAATAATAAGAAACGGCACACAGAGAAAAAAATGTCAAATGCGTCAAGAAAATAAAAAATTAGAAACTGAAAACTTGCAAAATAATGAAAACAGATAATATACTCGTAGAAAAATCGGATCCACCACATGAAGCTGGAAAAGCATCTGACTCTTGATTACGTAAATCAAATGCAAGGGCTACAGAAACACCTAAGGAATATAAACCTCGATTACAGCAAGATTGAGAACTTCATAGAAAACGATATGAAAAATTGAATACTTGATCGGATTCCTTTGATTGAGCAATAAATCAATTTTCAAATCGCATTTGCTATTCGAATCAGGTAAGTAACGCAGTACCAAACAGTTTGGGTACGTGCTACACAATATCTGCCGCGAGAATTATCTAAACCATCTTTACTTATATGTCATCGTTCCAAAATCCACATCACTTATAATATCAGGTTGTACCACATGAAATGTCCGATTTTTTTGTAAAAAATTAAGAGTCAATATTTCTTTTTTATAAAATATTATTTAGTAAAATATTAACCATTGACATCTATAACCTTCGTCCACCGTGATTCAAGGTCCATTATTCCTTTTTTATAGAGGCTTGATTTTTTGACGCTAAAAAGTTTTCAAAGGCTTCTATGACCTCTGCCAGTTTCGGAACACCTTTTGCCGACAAAATGACTCCAGCCTGCGGAGTCAGTCACCCATCGTGTTGACCACCATGGTGAGGTTAGAATTTTGACCGATAAATAGGAAGCCCTCAGTATATTAGAGGCCCTGTAAAAATTCACAAATGGTTCATTTCTTTTGACGGTAACCTGGGGAAATTCACAATTCGAACCAGTTACCGTTCGGATTGGCCAATGCTAAGCGAAGCCCTGACTCGTCAGTTCCGGAATTTGAAGTTTGACTTCGAGATAATTCGGGGTATAATGGATTGGAGGCAGTCTACCGAGGAGTCAAGCGAAGCTCAAAGCATCCATCTCGAAACTCAAATCTCAGCTCAGAATTCAAATACCTGAGGCAGAGCTAGTAAGGACTCTCAAGAGTCCTCAAGAATGAAGGAATCGGGATTTTTTTTTATAATTTGCGCGCGCTCTAGGGATTTGTGTACCCTTAAAAACGCTGGCTTTCCCATTCTACAGCCGAAGACCAGGGACGTGAGTCAGGGAACGAATACGGAAAGTAGAGAGTACTGTCATCAGCAAAGGAATATATTGGATTAGAAGTAGCAGACAAGAGATCGTTGAAGAAAATTAAAAAGAATGTCGGGGACAGAACGGAGCCCTGGGGTACACCAGCATTTATTTTGTGAATATCAGACTTGAAATCATCCAAGACACCAAGAAAACTTCAATTGAACGTTCCGAAAGGTAATTTCTAATCCATTGAAGAAGAGAATCATCGACCCCGAAAGTACGCATTTTCGACAAAAGAGCCTGATGCCAAACTCTGTCAAATGCCTTAGAAATATCAAGTGGAACTATCTTGCTTTCGCCAGATTGATGTATGCTTCGGTTCCATTTTTCGGTGAGACATGCCATCAAATGCTGTTTTTCATCTGCTCGGAAAGAGTCCTAAAGAGTAGGATTGATGAAAAAGCTTACGCAATGTTTTTGCCAGCGTGGAAGAACACCTCTTCAGAAGAAGGGGAGATATACCGTCTGGACCAGCGAATTTATATATGTTGAGAATTTTAGGTCTCTTGGTACTATACGAGTGCGAAAGTGGATTCGTCCCATTGAAGATTCGCCGCACTCAAGTGTAGGCAGTAAGCAGATTGGCCTTGTCCAAAGAGCTGACAGCTGGAATGTCATTTTAAATGAGCGTTGGGATGGAATTTCTAATATTTTTGGTGTATCTAATGGCAATTTTTACATTGAATCAACTGAGACACTACCTGCAAGGATGCTGAATCTAAAGGAGGTTCCGAGACTTCATAGATCTGTGGCCAGGTATAAAGCGAATGAGCTGCAGTACGAGTATAATCTGTCCTTGTTGTCAGATGACCAAGTTGCAGCAATGCAGTTTCAAGATGGTCGAAAAAATTCGCTAAAAAGTTTGGGAATGCGAAATCACTTACTTGCTGGAACTACAGAGTTGAAGGTCGTTCGTTCATGGATTGGGTAATATTTTCTGCTACAGATGCGGTCAAGAGGGAGTGATAACACCTAAATGCCCACGCTGTAATTCAAGAAACCAATCCACTCAGGTCCTCGCAATAATTGAAAAAGAACTAGTATGCAGATAGTAGAGGGTATCTGCTTTAATCAGGATGCAGGACAAATTAAAATGTTAGCTGGGGATAAGTGTGACAGAACAACATAAGAATATTTTTGAAATAAAGCCGTTTCATTTTAGGATTAAGAAATATTGTGAGGCCAGAAACAAAATATTTAAAGAATAAAGGAAAAAAGGTGTCAGATATGATACAAAGAGCTAAACGTAGATACGAACTGCGAAAACAGTTAAGGCGAAACATCTATTCTACGGTTATTGATTCATCGGCGGATCCCAATTCTTACGCTTAAGTCAAAATAGGAAGTAGATATTACTGGACAACGGGGTCAGCATTTGAGCATTTCAGCTCATGGTGGAGTGGCAAAAACTTTGCAACGGATTCGGCGGCATTTTACTGGCCAAACATGATGGCTCAAATCAAGTAGTATTTCACAACATGTGTTATTTGTAAACAATGTAAATCGTTTAACCAAATTTCTCGTCCTTGTAACAGTTATTGTAGTGATCCAAAAAAAATTTATATAAATCTCTTAGGTCCATATCCGAGGTCGCGGCCTGGAAATTCGTATGTTTTCTTGTTCTTGACCATTTGTCCAAGTTTATTGTTCTTAAGCCATTAAGAAATGGCAGTACCTATAGCATCGTCAAATTTCTACATATTTTTTTTAACAAATATGAAGTGCCGCAAATACTAGAATTCGGCAACGGCAAACAGTTGTTGGTAAAGGACTTTCAAAGTCTTTTCTTAAAACACGGAACGGCAAACCATGTGCCGCAGTCTAACGCGTTAGAAACGGTAAGTAAGGTTAACGTTTTTAGGTGCTACACGTTTATATCTTAAGTAGAATCAACGCGTCTGGGATCTTCACCTCAGTGAGAATGCATGTGCGTTGAGAAGCTCAGTTCATAGATCTACTGCTGTGTCACCATACTTTACTCTTTTTGAACCAAATATGATACCGCAAGGTAGTCGCAATGAACTGATAATGAGCTATTGACAATTTCCAGTCGCGACAGACTGCAATAGATACGGGACAATATTAAGGAGAACATACTGAAGGCGAATGAGAGGGACGCGAAGACATACAACATATATGCTAGTAAGACGCGTTACTTGCCCCGACAAGAAGTGTTTCGACGGAATTTCATCGTTCGAAAATCTGACAGGAAGAAAAGTAAGGATCTTCAATGCCAAAGATTTAAAGCAGTAAATCCGACCCCTAAGTATCTGTATGTACATATGTCATGCAAGTATCCTCCAGTTTTTAAGTTATTCAAATTATGTTCCGTGATATTAGCTGATAGAGATTAATTTTATTTAGTCTTATGATCCAACTATTCTAACTACTTATATTATAACTATTAATTTTTTTTATTAATATATTAACTTATATCGAATAAGTGTTATTATATCCAACTAGTCAATTTTCATTCATTTTAATTATTCTTATTAATTTATTGCCCTTTTTATTTAATTTTTAGACACATTATTTATTTATTTTTGATTTTATGTATTTAAAATTGTTTGTAGTATTTTTTTATTAATTCAGACACTTGGATAGTATATATAATAGATACATGTGTATATGTAGTACGTAGTATATGGCGTAGTGTATACATACGAGTATGTAATAGGTATTCCATAAGGTCGCGTATTTGATCAGAGTCAAAACGTTTTCTTTTTCAATGGTCTATTAAGGAACTTGTAGGTTCTTCCGCGGGTGCTGCTCTAAACGTTTGCATCGGTCCGGTTAGTTCAGTTTGTAGAGCATGAGAATCTAAATCTTAGGGTCGTGGGCTTTTCTCCGCTGAAGAAGATTGTCTGCCTCACAAGATTGCGTCACTTGTCGTTCTCGATCCTTGTCGACGATGTCGCCTTCAAAGTCTGCAGATCTGTAACGGCCACTTTTAAATGCAACGAAGAAAAATTCAAATATTGTTTAAAAGCCTGAACTTTTTAAAAGCGAAGTTCAAAATAAGTGACAGCGTCCAACAGCCGATTAAAGGAAGTCCAGAGAATTGTCATAGGACTTCACGGCAGGAGGGATTGGTAGCCCTGAATAGGCACCGACAACCGATTTTCTGTATGGTGACAAGTCAGAGCAAGAAGATATGTAACACCTGGCATAATTTATGCATTTTTTGTAGTACTCCAATTGACTATATGGAAAGGAACTACCCCATCCGGCGAGCTGAGGCGCGCTTGACAAGCATGGCTCACTCCTCACTCTCGGCTATTCCTTTTCCATTTTCGTTTCCCTCCAAATGTCCAGACACATTTTTGACTCCTTTTCTGCCTTTTGTAGGTTCTGTTTGCTTGATATCCTGACTACTCTCTTTCATCTACTCCATTTTTCCATTTCCTATCCTGTAAAACACTATTATTTATTTCCGAAACCGAAGCTCTGTTCGCGAAACTTATAAAGCTCTTCGCAAAGTTTACGGTAGACATCATTAGCCATCTGAGCGTGGTATTTATCGAATTCTTGGAAAATTTCGCACCCAATTCATGCTGCTGGTGTGTGAGTACACAACAAGAATGAGAACAGTGCGTTCGAAAGAAAATATCGCGGCTGTGGAAGCTTGTGTTGAAGAGGGTCTTAATTCATCGATTCGTCGTCGTCCGCAGCAATTTTGTTACCTTTGTCCATCCACTATTTGGAAAATCATATCATCGAATTGGTGCAAGAGTTAAAGCCACGTGACGATGCTCGGCGGGTGTTCAGTGATTGGGCTTAAAATCAACTTATAGTTTTTTACCGCATGGTGCAGATTGTATGCCGGTGACTTCATCGGTTATTTCTTCAAAAATGAGGCCGGTGCACAAGTTATTGTTAATAGACACCGGTACAATGTGATGATCAACGATTATTTGTTCTCTGATTTGCGTATCAGCGAAAACACAATTTGGCAATAGAGCCATTTCAAGAATTGGATTATTTTCTGTGAGGCTACGTCAAGTAATTAGTTTACGCCGATAAACAAGCAACGACTGATGCTTTTGAGCAAAATATTGTTCGAGTAATAGGCGATATATGCCCCCAATTGCTCGTAAAAGGGGTCAAACACTTGACCTCTAAAATGCGCTTTGTAAGAGGCAGCCGTGGTGAACATACGAGTATGCCTGAAACTATTGTCAAATATTAAATGAAATAATCTCTCGAATGAATTTAATAAATCGTAATCAAGTTAATTTCTTTAAAATGCTACCTTACGCCTAGCGTTAAGTAGCAAAACCCTTGCACTTTGGTGTACGTTTTTCGCACTCTTATCAGCGGTGATGGGGGCTGCAGGCACAGCGGCTGAACCAGCTGTTTCCACTTTTTCCACCGCAGCCTTGTCCTTCTTTCTTTGCCTCTTGGAGGTAGCCTTGGCAGCGGATGCTCCAGCTGCCTTGTGAATACCAGCCTGCTCACCGGTGAAGTCACTCTCGTTAGTGATTGTTCTTTCGAACACCTCACTGTCGCAAGCAGTAGCTCCACTTTTTCCATTTCCCCTACCAGGAGGGAGATGGATGAAGTCGAAATTTCGTTTTCACTCACCTCTAACTCTTCCTGGACGGGGATGGTCTGTGTTTTGTGTTTTGTTTTTCAATTTTTAAGAATTTAATTTGGTTCCCACGAGTATGGCCGGAAATAAAAGTTCAGCCCAGACAGCGCCGCCATACCTGGGTAAGACTAAGTATAATTGGCCCGCGCCAAGGTGCCTGAGAGAGCTCGTTCGCGGTTGGTTTGACCCCCAACCTTGCATCCTTCGGCACGGTTTGCTATTTGCTCACACCACCACTGGAATCAGGTTTTGCAGTTCTTAGTTCGCCACTACTCTGCCGACCGTAGTCAGTTGAGGCTTAAGTCGCCTCCGCACCGGCGTCATTGAAGATAACGCTCGCGTCAAGGTGCATGCCTCGCGGAGGATAACGATGTTAAAGTAACTCGCGTAAATTTTTCTTTTTTAGTAGATAAACTTGTTGAGAGTATTTTGCGATTGCACTGGGTTACGTGCTTTATTGTTCTATACTGATATTTGAGTGGCTCAGAAATAAAGTAAACCAACTCCAATTGAATTTTTTGAGAAAATATGACTCCGAAGTTTTGTTTTTACAGAAATTCAATTCAAAATCTCAAAATTGAAATTTATTTTTAATTTGTTTAACCACCACCTTGATTTGAGTAAGGCCGCAGTCAATTTGATTAATTGGTTAATTAAATATCATGTTAACTAACATAAAGAAAAAAATGGACTTGGTTCACTTTATTTCTGAATCATTCATTTATAGAATAATGTTTCGTATCCAATAGCTCCGTTTTAATTTTTTCGGCGAAAGGCGCAAGGATATATAGGGTTTTGCAATAAGGACTTGACAACTTTTTTTTTTAAATAAAACGCAAACCATTTGAGATATTTCAAAAACTTTATTATCGGCTTGAAGTACAATCAAAACATTTATGAATGGAACTCGTTGGACCAAATTTTCAACGACTCGGCCACACATTTCGGCCGAAAAGGCCGCTATTTCGCGTTCAATGTTGGCTCTGAGCTCTTCCAACGTCGTCGGCGTGTTGGCATAAACAGATGACTTAACGTAGCCCCACAGAAAATAGTCAAGCGGCGTTAAATCGCACGAACGAGGCGGCCAATCGACTGGCCCATTTCTTGAGATAACACGCTCACCATACTTACTCTTCAATAAATCGATTGTAGCGTGTGCTGTGTGGCTTGTGGCATCATCCTGTTGAAACCACATGTCGTCCAAGTCCATATCTTCCAATTTGGGCCAAAAATAATCGGTGATCATGGCGCGATAACGCTGACCATTCACAGTAACGTGACGATCGTTATCGTCGACGAAAAAATATGGCCCAATAACGCCGCCGGCAGTTATTTGTTTGGTTTGCAGCACCAAACAGTTATTTTTTGTGGATGAAGTGGTGATTTATGAAGCACATGTGGATTTTCACGCGACCAATAACGCATATTTTGCTTATTGACGAAGCTCATTTTTGGCTCAATGGGTTCGTCAATAAGCAAAAATTTTACGGTGAAATTCATCATCTTGGCGCATCTTCTCCAGAACCCAATCGGAGAACGTAGGTCGCTTCAAATGGTCCATCGGCTTCAATTCTTAAGTCAGCTTGATCTTATATGGGTGTACACCAAATACGCCATAATGGGGTCTGAGCGATGCCCAATTCTTGAGAACGCCGTGGAATTGACTGATTTGGATCGTTTGATACGGACGCCTGAACGGCAGTGATATTTTCGACACTTCGACCAACCCGTTGTCTCACTGACACGGCAACATCACACAACGAATATGTAGACTCAAATTTTTGCACTAAACTTGTTATTGCCTGTCTACTAGGGCGAGAATTACGACCGAAAATTGGAGTTAACGCTCTTAAAGTTGCAGTCACCGACTCCGAATTTCGGTAGAAAATTTTTATAATTTGCAGATGTTGCTCGTTCGTGTACTTTACCATGATGAAAATGTTGAGTTTACTGAATAAATTGACAATAAATTTATTAGGCTCCAACGTAAATCAGAATCTACTTCTTGTGTGCGAATTTTTAAGAACTCAGAGTATGATTAGAGTGCGGCCGTATTTTACTTACGAGAGTCAAAGTATTTTTGGAAGTCTTCATATATAAAAATAACGTAATAATATAAAAGTGAAAAAAGTTTAATAAAGTGATTTACAAAACATCATTTTATTTCGAAAATCATTGTAAATTGGTTGTAGATAATTAAAAATTGATGTGAACATAGCAATTTGTATGTGTTAAAGATCTTATTATATATGCATCTTGAAATTTATGTAAATATGTATCTCTTTAGCATTTCGTTTGCTTTTTTTAATTATAATAATAGATAAAAAACAATAGTTTTAAAATGGAACAAATAAATTTTAATTGTAACAATTTTTTTTCTTGTCAAAAATTGGTTTTATATCTTCATAAAATCAAATGCTTTTTGTTGTACTTCTTTGTTAATTTTCGTTAAATTTGTATTGCAAATAATAATGTTTAACTTATTAATATTATACGCAGGAGTTATATGAAGTTGTTATATCATTCGCTTCGTGTTAGGTTTTAGGTTTTGTTTTTTTATTTTGATCGGTCGAAAGCTTAAAAATAACATTTATAAAATTGGGTACAAAAATTAAATATGGAGAAATAATTATTATGTATCAATTTTATCTCAGAGTTGAACTAATATATTGTATTTAAATAGAAATAGTGAGCTACACGTAAGGACAAATATGATGTGTAAAATTGTCAAAATGTATAAAAATGATATTTAAATAAAATGAATTAGATATATAAATTTAGAACTGACTCTCTTCTCTGGTCGTTGTTTTCGTAGTATTTATTGTTTCGGAATCACCATTTGTCTTTTCATGTGAAATGCTGGTGATGACGGATTTTATTACAACAGAACTTGTAGTGGTCTCAGTGGTATTGCTTTAAAAAAAATTATTTCAAAATCAGTTTTAAACATAAGATTTCTATAAATTTACCTTAGTGGTGCCAAATCCATTAAGTTCGGAATATTATAATCTGTGATGTCCTTCATGTTAACATTTGTAATTGTTTGATTTGTTTGCGTACTTAAAACTGACAGGCGACCTATTAAGAAAATGCATATATTTCGAATAGAAAAATCTTCTATAATTTATTTCCAATTTTTGCTCTATAGACAGATTAAAAAAATCAGACAAATATTTAATGTCCTGCTTTCTTTGGCTTATTATGACCAACAAATATGGGAGGGGTCGTTTTCTGTTCACTTTTACCCAATAAGTAACGTGCATTGGCACGGATATATCGTATCTCATGACATTGTAACTTCAGCCAGAGGATTGTTTATTATTTATTTTTTTTTTATAAAAATCTTAATAAGATAATATGAGCTACTACTTAAAATCGCATCAAACCTTGTTGTCAGAGGGTAAACCGACTTAGTGCCATACAAGATTTTAAGGCCAAAAGTTATTCACTAGCATTATCATCAATTTTTGGAAAAACATTGACAGTACTACAGTGTTTCAAAATCTGAAAACAGTATTTTTCAAAGTTTTTTAAAACTCATCGTATTTAAAGAAAATGACACAAAAACTGGTTTTCAGTCTCCGCAATTCGTTTTTCAAACACCTCCTAAAAATTAAAGTTGGCAGATTGTCTAATCATTCAATAATACATCTGAACTATTGTATGTTAGCCACATCCACATTTTAGACTAGTTGCTTTATATGTAATATCCCAAAACATTAATGTGAAAAAGAAGCCAATGTTTCTATTTCACTTTAGTAGATAGAGCTCGCGGTTGAAATGAATGAGATCCAAAAGGATGCAAATTTTTATTATAATCCTTAATTAAATTCTAGCACAAATCTAACGCTTAACTTTTTTTATAGTGCGTGAGAACTCCATTGGTAGATGACTTTAAGACTTCTTTTATTTGAGCAATCGCATGTGGTAGCCCTGTTAAAGAATATTGTATTTTGGCTCCTATATAGATTGTCCTTTGCAAATTGTTTAGTTTCCATTTATACATATTTAAATTCTTAACTTGCGAAGAGAAATGTAATACTACTAATAAAACAATATTTTTTACTTCGTTAAGCGAATATAAAATTGCTTGCGATAAATGTAAGCCTTATTTAAAATTTGGCTCAAGACCATGGATTTACAAATGATTAAATTAAAATTTTATTTTCCTAGCTTCATTTCTGTCTTCAATATCCTAATAAATTTGTTGGTTTTTATTTTCTAAAGGTCATGTAGAACAGGAAAAAATATAAAAAAATTGGGCATACATTTACTTAGACACCGCGAGAAAACTTGGATATATTCAAAGATTCGTGAAGGCGTAAGTGACGAAAATTTATATTCATACATACATATGAACATTTTTACGCAGATGTAAATACAAATGAATGATAATTTAGTGATCTTAAGATTTATAGATACTGATAAATGTTTATAAAACAATCAGTTGTTTATTCAAATATGCCTTTTTATGTTAAACCAGCCTTTTACCTTTCTTAATATTTTTGCCGTACCATTACTTCACTCTCAAAACTGATCCTAAAAACAAGAGAAAAAAATGTTTCATTCAGTTAGTTCGTAACGATTTCAAGCCAGACCATGAAGCACATTACTACTTGTTGGCAGACAATTCGGAGGACAATTACTTAAGCACAAATTTGTAGCCCTATATTCTAACACTTTACCCTTTACCACAAAAATGTTATAAAACGTTATAAGACATCAGTCAACATACACACATATTACTAGGTACAATTAAGAAATAACTAATAAAAGCTACAGCTTACCAACTGTTTCCTCGGTTGTAGTTGAACAAAGGGTTGTAGTAGTTGTGTTGAGATGATCGCGGACCGAATCTACTGTTATATCGCCTATCGAGCTTGAAATTGTTTCGTTGCCGCGATTTGCTGAACTATCGAGTCCATTAGTAAGCCCACTCAAATCCGTTCTCGCTTGTTCCTTATTAATCGGTTTATCGAGACTTTCTGTGGAATCGGCTTCTAAAGTGTCTTGACCATTTTCATCATTACCATCAAGTTCTCTACCATCAACATGTTCTATATGAATACGACCTAAAGGAGTGACTACTTTTGTAGTAGCTAGACTTATGCGTTGCAACTCAGATGAGGACATCATATAAAAAGCTTCTCCGAAATCGGTAAAACATAGCGAAGAAATACCACTGTTGAAATAAACATATTAAGAACGTTGTTATGTTGATTATATTTATATACTTTATATCCTCTCGTCTAACTGCAGCTGCATTTAGTTGCCGTTTTAATTCTGGAATGGATAGAACAAGAATATCGCCCAAATTTGTCAGGCATAAAAGGCCCACTTCGTGGTAGTTTTGCGTTTCTCCTACAATTTCTCCACCATTTTCATTAGTATTTTGCTGATTTCCAGAATCTGATTTTGTAGACTTTGTCGGACTTCCTTGTAACATCTCCGGTGGGACTCTACATGTAAAGTTCGCAAAAGCTAATCGCCTTACACGTGCACCTTCATGCGCTGTCAGTTTATACTTTGTGATTGGTTTAAGTTGGGGAAGTGAAAATACTTTAAACTGTTCCTCGGAAGCAATTAACACACGATGAGGAGGCGTACCGGGACCATTCAGATCTAGGGGTACTCCAGTATGGTCAAAAACAGCTATTCCAACAACGGGGGCTCGGTGCTTCATCTGAATTTCCTTAGCCAATTGTGCTGAAATGCGCCGCTGTAGACCAGATGGCTGTTCACTATTGTTGTCTGGCAGTGGAGGTGGCAAATGCAACAAATATACAGACACACAACTAGCATTTGTGGCAGACCATAGTGTTGCCGAAGTTGTGTGAACTACAAATTTAAACAATTAACAATTATAATACAATTTTTTACTTGATAAAAATACGTTAACATGTTAAACAACAATTTGCAAAATTTCAATTTGCATATTTTGCTTTTTATGGATTTTAACAATATATTACCATTTGTTATATAAGTTCTTGCGAAAACTAAACAACGAACCATTGAACCCATTCCATCGTCAAGAGACCGGGCTTCTACTTGTCGTTCTATAGGACGAGCTTCCAGCTGCGAACAGAAAATGATTTTCATCTTAAAATTGCTATTGAAAATTGTTGCAAAAACTTTACTGTTGTTGCAGGCTGTGTTGGATTGCTCCTGGTTGAACGTCCTTTTCGTAGTTTTCTAAAAGACTCCCTTAGCGATTTTTTAAACGATTTACGTCTAGAAAGTTGTTCTCCTGCACCGGTCAAATCTTCAAAACAAAAAATACAATTAAAATAAAGGGAAAACTGAAATGCTTGTAGAATAAAGTGCGCACCATTAGGATTCAGCGTACAGCGGTGAAATACTGGCAAAAAATTTTTAAAGTCGAATAATACTAGACCATGCGCCGTCCCTCCAGAAACTAGGTTCCAATCTGTTTGCAAGGCTAAACAAGTAATACTTGCTGGGGGTAATACTTGAAGAATGCCTGTTATTTGTACTCCGGGATCCCCAACCGGCTCAGCATGTTCGGCCAATAAGTTTGAACGAACATTCAACTGATCGTGACCTTTCCATACAAATCCATCACGATCACTAACTAAATTCATTGTTACAACTTTAAGTGAAGTTTTTTCAGAAGTTTCGCCTTCAAAATTTGCTATTATTATTTGACCCGCAGTACCACCAATTATTATTCTCCCCGTCTTGGGACAAAGCGAAAGCTTTTTTACAGCTAACCGTGGGTCATCGGAGTAAGGATCGAAAAGGCCGGCTTTACGGAAAGGTGGCTCCGAATCATCAATTTGTTCTGACGATTCTGCTGGAACATCATCCTGATTTTCATGGCTGCTACAAAAAAAAGGTTATTATAAAAATAAAATTAGACTTTACAAAATATTTATCTATTACCCAAATAATATAGATGTTTTCAGGTGATATATTGGTTTCATAACAACATCCGTGCAGTTCCAAAATTTGACTGAACCGTCTTCGTGACCAGTCAACATTATTTCATATCGTTTGTTTTCATAATCGCCAGATATATAGTCGTCTGGTAAAACTCCACCATTTATTGGCCACTCAATATTGCTACATTCAGAATCTTGTTCTTCACCAGCTCTACAAATTTTTTCATAAACTTCGTGTGACACTTGTGAAATTAATTGATTACAGGTAACTGCTGAAGCATGCAATGAATGCAAATATGGTGCTTTTATTACTGGTAGTTTGGGATCTGTTAGATCGTATGCACAAAGTTCTTCCTCTAAAAGTACTATTAGAACCTCAACTGCATCTGAATTATTTTTATACGTCACGAAAAAATCGATGACTTTTGATGTAAAATCAAGACATAATTTTTTCTCATTGTTAACCTGAATAGAGACACAATTATGATCACCATATGCGGAACGAGGCATTCCACCAGAAAAGATTACAATGCTATCCGAGCTGTAAATAAAAATATTTATGAGATATTGCATAAATATTCAATTTTCATGAATTACCCTCTTATTCCTTTATATAGACGGTTTATACTCTTACACGGGTCTGGCCCATAGGGAACATAGTTCAGGTCCGAGGGAGGATCTGATTCGTTTAGGTTCCATGTAGCAAATGAGCCATCTGCATGATACCAGGTAAATTCTTTTTCATCGGTACTCACAAATAAGCCAACGCTTTGCCCATGGCCTGGAGCAACAAAAGAACGAATCACAGATGAAGTTTCCGTATCCCACAAAACACAAAGGCCACGGTTATACGCAACAAGTAACTGATTCCAAACATTTGGGACTTGTTTTATAGATTCGATTGCTCCTGGATTTAATTTATAAGTTGCTGGAACTTGCTCTAATACAATGTCATGATAAATAGCCGGTTCCTTTACATTGAAATCTTTAAGATCCAATTGATAAATATTTCCACCCTCTGTTCCGATCCAAACGATATCTTTCGCATAGGAGCAACATAATGAAGACACCTTTTTTAATTTACCATCAAATGATAGTGTTTTAATAGCTACTAGTGTGGATCCAACGGGTTCCCAAAGGATTAGTTGATTAGCTGCAGTTAAAGAAAGAATGTTTCCAGTTCCATGGACCCATTCTAATAGCTGGACATTCAAATCGGCTGCTGAGTTTGACTGCATTGTGTGTTGCCCATAAAATTCAATTCCAGCTTGACCAAATACCTTAATTGCTCCATTTTGAGTACCAATAGCCATAAGTCTACTTTTTGAATCAAATGCCAATGCAGATGGTTTATGGGGAAAGCCATGTTGTGCGGTCTTTACATATAAATATTAAAATAGAAAAATATAAGGCATAGTTTTTGGTTTTGAATTTGAATTTAGAAATGTTTTGCTTAAATTATATATTTATACCTATTAAGTTCAATAGTAAAGGCGAGTTTTACAAAAAATATTTATTATCTTTCGGCATCTTAAAAATACACCTAATCATCAACAATTATAGGTCTATCATAACGTTATCATAATTTTCAACTCAATAAAGTTTTTACATATACATACATATACTCGTAATATAAAATTTATCGTTCTGTAAATAAAAAGATAACGAAATAATCGATGTGACTCATATGAATACAGGTGTATCGCCGTGGACTATTTCTTGAATTTTTTTTTTCGTCATACATAGAAAGCAATGATAAGATAATAACACTCTTGCGAAGTTAATCATAGCCATAAAAATGCTAAATAAATAAAAATATCATCATAAGAGGTTAAAATCGTTTCTTTAACTAAAAACGACGCCGGATAGGTTTACACATACCCTGTTTGATGCTTATGGGTCGTGTACAAGTATTCCAATAAAGAACACTTGATAATTTGAAATAAAATTATAGTCGATATGAAACATATTTATCGCAAAATTCTGAATTATTTTGACTCATTTAATTTAATAAATTTATTGTAGCATGTGTCTCAAATAAGTTAGAGTTCATACGTACGTAGCTGTTGAAAATTAGAATGCTAGACAAGTCCTCTGAACGTAAAAATGTATATTGGAATGTGAATGATTTCTGCTAAAAATACATACTTAATTGAAGGAATTATTTTGAAGTTTGGCTACCAACTAAAAAATTATACAATCAAGTTCAAATTTGAAAATGCTTAGTTTGGCACATTTTATTTTTTTCTATTTTCAATTTGTTCGTTACAAAAATTGTCCCATTTTTCTTATCTTACTTGGACGAATTTATCTATTCATTTAAAGTTACAAAATATCACAATCCGCAGTTTATAAATATACAATAGTATGTTTAATGTATTAGTACGTACTCAGGTATGAAAAAAAAAACAACAATGTTTGAAGATAAGATAAACGGTAAACAAGTGTCACCGAAAGAAACATTCAAAATCCGTAAGCGGTTTTCCCATACTTATTTTTCTTTAAAATACACACCTTCAATTTTATGAGCCAACATATGTATATGCAGACACACCTATGACAACTTGATAAATTTTATTTTCAATATTTCATTAATATAAGCACAAAAAATTACACTTTAAGGACAATGCGAATAAGGTTGTAATTGTTTGTAAAGCCAAAAACATTGACAGATATGCATATCTATAAGCAGGGTATAATGATATGAAAGTCAATTTATTAAGATGATGACGCATACCATATGTTTACCTATTCTTCCAGAGTATACACATTCATCGAATTCTCTGAGTAATAGAAAAAGCGAAAGCCTTAATAACCAAAGATATTATAAATAGAACAATCAAGTGTATGGTCACCTTTTATTACTACTGTATTTTTGGAAGTGATGTCATTACTTCGATATATACGTTTGGTTTAATTTATATGTAGAGTAGAGTACTCGTACAATGTGCTAAATATAAAAATTATGTCATTAAAATTAAGATTTGATTAAACTCTACAATCATAAGAATTCGAAATATTTATTAGGAAACGGTTTCACATATATTTAAATTTTATATACAAAAGAATGCTCCCCATCTCACAAAAAAAAATGTTTGTGCAACAATGTAATCTACGGAGTTAAGACCAAGCATTGTGCAATTTAGGTTGATATACACACACAAACATACGCGTACACATGAATGTATTTTAGAATTAAGAACTGTTTGCGCAAACATGAATACATGAACATTATATTTTTGTTTTGTGTTTGCCTTACCCCAAATGACAAATTGTTCTTTGTATTATATATAATTTTTATAGAAAAAAAATATTTTTAGACGCTAATGTAACTTAAAAATTACTTATAAAAACTCTGTCAATATTTCTAAACTGTAATATAAATCAATCAAATTTTAGGGCATTTGACATTTAATAATTGCAGATGGTTTTTCATATAGTTTTCTACATATTTTTTTTTTCTTTTTAGAACCATTGCAGTTGAAAGTAATACTCGCATCTTTCTTTTATTATTTTGAACAATTTAGTGTTGCATTGAAAAAAAATTGTTCGCTTAATTTAATGATGTTAGTAAGTTAAAGATTACTTTAAAATTTACCTTTCTGTATGAAAATAATTCTTTTTGCAACCGTTGGCGTTCTGCTGATGGTTGTTGGCCTTTTCCTCTTATAAATTTTAGCATTTTGTGTGCTCAAACGTGGTCCAATATTTCGATTTCGTTCTGTAATTACAAAATAAAACTCTAATATGTATTAAACTAAATATATGTACATACATATTATGCATATACATTATTTAGTTTAAGAAACAATTATCTTCTCATTGAATGTAATTCATATAATTCGAACACATTGAGTATGAGTAACTATAATAAAAGACTTTTATGCTACTATCTCGATTTAATTATATGAAGAGAATACATTTGTATTTAACATAGTAGTAGAAAGGTGCCACCACCACTTGTTTTCAGTGAATACATACGATAGCACAAATAACTAGATACGTACTCTGAACATGATTTAGAAAAGCTATTATGTTAAAGGATACTGCAACATAGAAGAATATTCTGCATTCAAAGATAAAATGTAATTTATACTTTTGTCACATTTTATAATTCTTAAAATGTAGTAGAAGTGTCACAGGTTCTGTCGTAATGAATTTTATATTTGGCTTTAGAAAGCAGTGAATTTCCGTTTGACAACTACGGGTATCTCTAAGATTTACGCCCGGAGTTAGTTTTTCCTCATCGGGAAAAAATCCGATTCCATCAGATTCATTTTTATAACATAATTTATTTATGAAATTGTTATTATTACAAAAATATAAATAATATTATAGAAGGTTTTCATTAGATGCGCCCCAATTTAATTTTTAAATTAAGTATCAAGGAAATTTTTATTTCGGTATGAAACATATTTGATAGAATCAGTTATATTATGAAATGTTCAATGCGGTTTGAAGTGGTTTTTATATGAGAGTATTGAAGCAATGCGCATTGAGTCAATGCTCTTTAAGCTGTCATATAAACTAGATATATGACATCATTCAAATGTCGTCTACGGAACTGCTTACATGAGTAAATGCAATTTTCCATGACTTTCTAGCAGAATTAGGCAGATATTCCAGTAATTTCACGTGTCAAGTTTCTGGCTTATTAGCATAAACGACATTTAATGTAGCGCTAGAATTTGGAGAAACAGTTTTCTTGAACCTATAATGAAAAATTCCACTAACAGCATTTTGTTGGAATAGCACCTTAGTTAATGACGCCTTTTAAGAATCCAACAAGTAATAAAGTAAGAAAATGCATGTGATGTATGTGCATGTACAAATGTAACAATAAAGAAAATGCATTCAATAATATGAATTAAAAGGAGAGTGTAATAATTGAAAGATATTTTGGGCAAAAGGAGATTTTAAATTCTGCAAAACTACATACGTCTTAATTTGGAAAATATTCCAAATGTATTGGAAATAAGAAGTTCTCAAGTGAACATCTGTTAAAGTTTCTTTTTTTTTATAAAACAAAGTAGTACGTGTACGTTTTGTGATTTTATTGTGAATTTTGGAAGCACAAATGGCACCAAGTAAGCGAAGCTGTAATGCCACTAAATGTCGTAAGACAGATACAACAGCGATGGTGAGCTGCGATATCTGTAAGCGTTGGTGGCATTTTTCATGTGCCAATTTCGACCCATGTCTGAAAGGCTTGCCGTTGTGGAGCTGCAGAACGAGAATAACATCGTCGAGTACTGTTCATCTGAGGAGGATGAGTTAGAAGCTATTCTAGACGGATTGATGGAGGCGGCTGTAGTAGCACAGGCGGCAGCTGCGGAGAAGGATGCCGAACTCGCTGCAATGCGGAAACAGTTGGATGAGTTAAGGTTGAAACTTGCAGATGCCGTGCAATCCGCTCCTGCTGTTGCTAATCCCGAGGTGGATCAGCCAGGTCCCAGCCGGCATTCGCTTAAGCTATCGAATGACAGGTTGGAATTGATCCGAAGAATCCAAGCTAAACACGTAAGACAAAATGCGATCTGCTTCATTTGCTTGGATCAATCACAACACAACTGGCGGGCCTGCGCAAAGAAGAAAACTTGTGGTCTGAATGGCTGTAATGGGCGACATCATCAACTGCTATACTCTGCACTTCCGAAGAAGAACCCGGGGCTGAATATTTCCGCTGAGCCATTTGAACCTCAACCAAATTTAAATTATTCGCATGTCGACGCTAAGATACCAGTTTTGTTTAAGGTGGTGCCCATCCGGATCCATGGCAACAACGACAAATTCGTCGATACGTACGCTTTCCTCTATGACGGATCGTGTCTTACTATGTTTGAGAAAGAGCTTTTTGACGAATTGGATTTGGATGGTACACCTGAGGAGTTAACTCTTCAATGGACGAAGGGTGTTTCCAGAGTGGAGGATGCGATTCGGACCAATTTGGTTGTTTCCGGAATAGGCAACCGTAAGCGCCATCTGCTGAAGGGGTGTACACAGTCAAGAGCTTAGATTTGCCAAGTCAGACTGTCAATGTTGCGGCCCTAAAAGATCTGTATCCGCATCTGCGTGGACTTCCGCTTACCGACCTATTCAATGCTAATCCGAGGATCCTGGTGGGTCTTGATCAGGCAAAATTCTTGCTAGGATATGGGCAACGACATGGTAAGGAAGAAGAGCCGTGCTCGTTGAAGACTCTACTGGGTTGGATCGTCTACGGTCAATCAACATCCACAACTAGAGCGTCTTGCTTTCATCAAGTGGCTAAACCCGTGATGCATTTGACCTTTCATGACGCCATTAAAACTGAAGACGAGCTGCACAACCTTGTAAAGCGTTCACGACCGAGGAATTTGGCGTGATGCCTCCGAAGGGAGAACTCGTAAGCAAAGAAGTTCGTCGAGCGATAGACGTTATGGAGCAGACTTTACAAAGGTGCCCACACTATCCCGATTCATGAGGTAATTTTTCTTTCCGAAATGCAAATTCCCATCATTCGTTGCAACAAGAGTAGGAGAAATTTTGGATTCATCGTCTTCTCGCCAATGGTACTATGTCAGAACCCTTGACAATGTGGCGGATGATGGCAATTGGGCCGCATCACAAAGGTTTTGCTTGGTTCAGATGGAGTCATCCGTGTCTCAGATGTGCGACTCCCCAACGGATCCGTTAAACTGAGAAGGCCTATAGGAAGGCTCGCTGTTTTAGACTTGTCTTCTCACTAGGTGTTCAGATGGCCCCCGGAGTTTAATCGAGCCACAAGGCTTAAATATTGTTTTTTGTTTTTGTTTTTGTATTTTTTTTTATGAATTAATTAGTAAAATATTTTAATTGAATTAAAGCTCCCATAGGTCCGGGAAGGTGTGCCCTTCCTTTGTCTCTCTCTTCAGAGAATTTGCAAGTGCAGCTTAGACTGCTGTTTTGTTTAACTGTCATACCAATACGCTCACACAGGTGGAAACCTGGTACATTGGAAATTTACCGGGTACCGGTGTTGAAGGGAGTGAATTTTGCCTTTGGTAGACACTTGGTTTTTGGTACTGTCATACGACAGTTCAATTTAAAATTGAATTTAAAATTTTAACAGAGGGAGGAGTTGCTGGTGCCACTGGTGGAATTTTAAGGGTACACTTTCCCAACACCTATGTAAGTTTATGAAGTAAATTTAAACTGTACGATTTGTTAACATTTGTAACCTTTTACTCGTAGAAAATAAAATCACACACGTAGTGAAAACTGTCGATATTTATTTGGCACGCAGGGACGAGTGGAAATTTCTACGTGCAGCAAGAACGGATATGAAGATGTAGCGGTAAGCTAATGCACTATATGTACGACATTGTTTTGAAAAGGTTTTGGAAAGTTCCGTTCGGGAGATTTCAGACTCGAAAATAAGCCACGTGAGAAGCCGCAAACGTTAGTTGACGATGATGTTTTAAGAGCAACGGCGGATGCGGACCCAACTAGAATCGTGCGGGAGATTTCACAAAGCATGGAAGTATCCCCAATGACAGTAAGACGACAACTTTCTCTGAAAGGTAAATAAACTCGATAATTGGGTACCCCATGAACTCAACGAATCCCAAAAACTACGGCGCTTGGAAATCTGCGCATCGCTTACATTAAGAAGCCAAACTGAACCGTTTTTGCACCGGATAGTCACCTGTTAATAAAAGTGGAAACTGTATGTATGATAATCGTAAATGATATAGGCAGTGGTTGGATGCAGATGAAAAACCAAAACACACCTCCAAGCCCGTTTTTCACCCAAACAAGGTTATGGTAACAATTTGGTGGACATTTTTTTTTTTTTTAAGAACTTAACACTCAAGAGGGTATGACTACTCTTAACATGCCGGAGCAAATGTTAAGTTTTTCGGAAAATTGGATAGCGAGAGAGAGAAAGACATTTGGGTTCAGTAGTTATGTCGCTCCATGGGTGGCATCCAACATTTAATGGGGAGACTAAATTATTATGTAGCGTAAATTGACTTGGTGTTGTATTTAGGCAACCATTTACCTCACGAGAGTTCAGTTGCCTGAAAAACTATTTTTCGGTCACGGTTGGTATTGAACTCGGAACCGTCCGAATGGGAAACCAATATACTACCACTTGAGCCACGGCCACACACCGAAAAGACCAATCCACTTTTCATTTCTTCAACCAGGAGAAACGATAAACGCTATCAAATATTGTAAGGAAATCGACATATTGCATGCCCAATTGGGTGAAAAGCAACCTGCGTTGGTCAATAGGCACGGTAACTGCAAAAACTGTTGCAGTTCGAATTTGAAATTCTTCCGCATGCACCGTACTTTCCTGATATTTCCCCAACGAATTACCTACCATCTTTTCCGCAATCTGGATTCATTTTGCCGGCAGATAGTCTTCCGGAACCGAGCAGAGGTCATAAAAGCCTTTGAAGATTTCATTGCATCAAAAAGAATATTTGACCTTGTATCATGTTGGAAGAATGTCAAAGATGGTAACGTATCCTATTTTGATTGAATAAAAATTTACGGAAAAATAATATTGTCTTTTAAATTTTTACTATAAAATCGGACATTTGATGTGGTACAACCCAATAAAATAAAAAAGCCTGTTCCAAGAAAAAAAAATTATTTCAATAAGAACTAAAAAATATTTTTTCCTGACTTTATAAGTATAAGTAGGTTAGATTAATTCACTTTCATTTCAAATGTTGGTGGTGAAACTATCATATTAATTTCCTCCTGCATCCGTCTTAACATTAATTGCTCGAGGAACACCAAACGTTGAAGTTATCCATTAGTCAGTTTTATTTTATCTCCTCAGTCTCATTTAACTTTAATTTTCCCCGTTTTGTTACTGGGGAATCTCACACTAACTCTTCAATTTCATCTACAGTACTGGGTAGGTATATAAACTTTAATTTTACTTTGCTTTCGAATGGGATTATCTGCTCCCACAGATAAACTACATCTACGTAAACAATGTTAGTATAAGTATAATAATTAGCTTTATAAAAGAATATGAACCGGGAATGCAAGAGATAGATGGTTTTTTTATCAGCATTCGACAGCTATATTTCCCGTTTCCTTTAGGTCCGTATTCTTCTTAACATCTGTTTTAATATTATTGAGCCCCTTCCTAATTTGCTCTATTTAGTTCTCCTTTTTAATGGACGCCTCTCCTTTCTTTTGAGTACTCTTTACGAAATAAATAGCCCAATAAGATTGTTTACAAAATAAAATTAAAGAAATAGTAAATTACGATAAGAGCTAACGGTATAGATTTAAAAACAAATTTGTTGCCATAACGATTGAGAAATAATAAAAAAATAAGTATATACTAACAATTTTGGATGAACTGGTAGTATTTACTTCAAGTATTTGCTAGTAAATCAAAACTTAATTTTTTTTTTGCATATCAAATCTAGTAAATACTTAAAATATTAGCTTCTACTAGTATTACTTGTATTTACTTAGACTACTAGTATGTATGCATACAGCCCAATAAGTCGATTGTGGCATGTGCTGTGTGGCAAATGCGTCTGTCCTATTGAAACCATATACTCCAAACCATCCAGCTCCAGTTTTTGTCAAATAATTAACATGGAGTGATAGTGCTTTCTACTGACAGTAACCGACTCGCCGGCATCATCTCAGATAATTACCGCTCAATGACACCTCCGACATGAAAACCACACCAAACAGTTGATTGTGCGTATACAATGTCATATACAACTTCAGCGGTTTGCAGGACCAAAATGCGGCAATCTTGGTTATTAATAAAGCCATTTAACCAAAAATGTGCCTCGTTACTCAGGATGATTTTTCGGTGAAAATCCAGGTCTTCCTTTATCTTCAAAACGTGCATGATGGTCATATAGCTCTTGGGTCAAAACAATCTTATTCTTCTTATTCGAATTCTTCCACTAAGGATATCGGAACGATTATAACGGCCGAAAATTTGAGTTAGTCGTAACTGATCTCGAATTTTGATGAAAAAAATTTAGAAGATTTGAAGCGTATACCTTTCCATGATTAAATGTTAGACAATTTGTCAAAAGATGGTTTGGTATCAGTTCAGAAAATCGATGTATATTGAAAAAATAGGGCAAAACAAATAAAATACCTTTGTAATTTAAGCATTTATTTATAATGTTAGTATGAGTCTGGATAATATGTTTACGAGTATGTACGAGTATTTAAAAATGATTTCAAGTACTATACTTTTCTTCCTAATAGCAAACTACGATCAGAAAGGTTTTAAAGAAGAAAATAATCTTTCAAAAATTATACATACCTACGAGTATTCTTCGAAGCAAGTTTCTTTTATCAAATTTGATTTGATTTAAATAAACTACCTTATCACTGCTGATCACCTCATCAGCTCATCAGAAAATATGGACGAAATTCCATTCAAAACTGTTGTGGGAATTTTTGGTGAGGTAATCAAATTTTGATATTTGCATGTACTACGAATGGATTACTTTTTCATGCCCTAAAAATTTTGAGAGAAATGTTCCATATAAAATTTTGCAATAAAAGAAATCCGTCGATTTTTGCTTTCAAAGAACATCAATATTTTTTTTTCATATGAGTGGATCAGAAATGTGAA
Source organism: Volucella bombylans (assembly GCA_949129095.1). NCBI lineage: Eukaryota > Metazoa > Arthropoda > Insecta > Diptera > Syrphidae > Volucella > Volucella bombylans. The sequence goes on along the minus strand of OX422144.1, from coordinate 172,726,058 downwards.
GATAGAAGCAAGTCCATGTTCGTTATGTTAGTTAACAGGATATTTAATTAACCAATTAATCAATTCGACTCTTATCGTGGCCGTGGCTCAAGTGGTAGTGCACTGGTTTCCAAATCGGAAGGTTCGGTGTTTGAATCCGAATCTCGCCCGAAAGAAATTCATTTTTCCAGTTAACGAAAATCAAGTAAGAGAAGTAGTTGACTAGAAATCAACAATAAGCCAACTTCCACTAAGAATTTAGTCTTCCCATTAAATGTTGGATGCCACCCATGGAGCGAAATAACCACAGAGCCCATACATGACAATTAAAGAAGCCTATACAAATTTAGATATGTATGTAACACATATATATACTGCGAATAGTCAGAAGTTTAATTAAGCACTAAGCGTATATCGATTTGGATGTTGTATAATATGTACATATGGTATGTATGTAAGTATAAGTATTTCTTATGCCACCTCCGAAAAAATTTGTAGAGTATGTACCACTGGAGACTAGTGCTACCAGTTTGCGGAAAGTTCTCCTCTTTAGGGGAATATTTGTTGTCAAAATGAGCTTGAGGGTAAATATAGACCTATTTGCATAACTTCAGTTAAAAGATGTTTTAATAAAAAAAAATTACTGAACTATAAATTTTGTTTAACGAGCTCGATCCATCACATCCACTTGCTTATCACGAAAATCCAAACACCTGAAATCTTGATTATGTGCGTAGCGTTGGTGCGTCTTGTAAGCAGGAAACCGTATGATCACCATATTTGTTATCATGGCGCTCAACTTTACATTTTGAAATATATAATGCCAATTTTTTAATTATTAGGAGAATCGGAAAGAAACTGCCGTTTTGGTATGCATGATTTACGAAATCTCCACTTATCTTTTTTTATCATTGACACGTAAAATTTGTAGTGGCAATTCCTTTATGAAGACGCCGACATTAGTTTCACTGTTGGTATACTTTATCTATTTAATAATAATGTTTATGTTAGACAGACACGGCGGTTAAACAATTTTGTTTCTTTTTTCATTGCTTTTTTATTTTCTTTATTGTGAGTACGAAAATTGTAGACAAAACTGCCAGTCAGCTCAGGGGGCTTTATAACATTCGCATGAGCATATTCAAAATTTACATAGGATCTCTATCTATACAGAATTTTACCATTTAGGAATAGATTACAGTAGATAAATCTTCCACGTTAAATTAAATCTGAATCAAGATTTGTTGTTTTTAAAAATACTAACTTATTTGTTTGTAAAAAATAATTATTATTCATTCTTTTTATATTGTTTATATGTAGATTAATTTAGTTTTAAGTTATGCTTTTATTTTCGTTATATTTCTTTATTTTCACTATTTTTATTAATTTTAAAATTGTAATTTTTTACTGTAAAGTTATTATCTTAGCTCCCACAGAGGCTAATCAACAAGGATAGGTGAGTCTCATCTGGGATGATTTGACTACCTAATTCTACATAAGATTAAAAATAAATACATATTTAAAAAAATAAAGCGAAATTTTGTTTCGATTCTCATTACCTACTAAATTTTTTTTAAAATAGAGCATTTGTGAAAGAGGATATGTTTACTGCTAAAAAATGCGACAAAACACAGCAATATGGATTTTCATACATGTCATAGTTCACAAGTAAATTTTTGGAATTTATTTAAAATGTACATATGTAATTTAAAGCCAGCATTTGTTTTTTTTTAAATAAATAAAAAAATGCTCTCAACCCACTACTACTTATTTCTATTTATGAAAATTTTAAGACATGTTACAGACGAAACTGCAGACATGAAGGAAGCAAACTTGTTCAATAACACCTAAGTAAAACAAGTTTTTCTATAGGAAATTGATAATCTGTCTATCTTAAGTACCAAGCGAAAAACATTTACATGTTTCTTGCACAAAAAGCACTTCGATAACTGTGCAATTACGTACGTACGTATTTATGTGCATATACATAGATACATATACAAGTTTATGCATTAATTTTAAAGTTAGACTTTTAAATAAGCTTTTTATTCTTGCTAAAAATACGTTATTAATTTATTACAAATTAATATCTACATAAATGTGTGCATAGACACTGTCTTTTTTTGTGACTTAGTGGATCAATTTGTTTTTAAATTGAGCATTATTTATTTTCTCTTGTGGATATAATTTGAGTACAATTTATGAAAATAATAAAATTGTAATAAGTCTGCGAATCACCTCTGTCACTATCATATAGCAAAATCACGGGTAACTAGTACCAGCTAAGAACTTTGGGTAACGATGACTAATTCACTGTTGAATCCATTCAGCAACAGGTGAAGTAGGGAAAAATCCTCTTTATCAGAGGTTATTGCAAGCACAATTACTGATTCGATAATCAGACAAAGAACTTACCAATCTTTTACGTTAATCCCTAATAAAATAAAGAAGCCAAAAGTATAGGAAATAATACTCAGCAGTTCTCAAAAGCCGCACCCTCATCCAACGAAATTTGAAGAAATGTCTAGTACGAATTCGCACACAAACACGGTGTCCAGTATCAAAATGCGTCCGCCGACACGTCAAAAACACAGCTAAGTATAATTACTCTTCTTGGTTCTTTAGTTTTATTTTTTCGTTATTTTCTTTCTTTCAAAGCAAACTTAAGGCGTTTTTATTTTAATTAATCAATTTGAAAGAACAAAATTTATATCACTGGCTCTACTATTACTGCAGACGCACCAAAGTCGAAAAGAAAACAAATGATGGAATCCAACTAAAATCACTCACCACAATATTTTACACAGTAAACAAATTAGTTTTTCAAACATTAATACGATATGAATTATATCAATTCTCTATGTTATTTAATTGTTCGAATATGCTGGGATGAGTTTTAGAACAAAATAAATAATAAATAACTAAATAAAACCTTCGCAACGCGTATAGCCCACCCTCCTACTTCAACATAGTTTATTCCACTGAACTGTATCTATTTTCGGTGTTGCCTCTTCCCTGTTCTTGTGAGATATACATATAAATAAGTGCATTGGACTTATTAAGAGGGTAATTTATTTTCAGGTTTGGGTATTTTTTTTTAAATATGATTAATAAATAAAGCGTTTTTCCAATAGGGACTTGACAACTTTGAATTTAAATTGTGAACGCACTCTTTCACTAATCATCAAACTGTCACTGTCAATTTATTCAGTAAACTCAACATTTTCATCATGGTCGTTGAAAATTGGGTCCAACGAATCGACCAATGCAAACGTGTCCGCGGTGGCCATATGAACGAAGTCGAGTTCCATTCATAAATGTTTTGATTGTACTTCAAGCCGATAATAAAGTTTTTGAAATATCTCAAATGGTTTGGAAAACCCTATACATAATTGTTATAGACTTTTAGTATAGAAGAAGTTATATTTTTAAAAAAATTGATAAACTTAGCAGCGGCTTTTTATTTTACATTTATTTATGTAATAATTATGCATTTGGATTTCTTTTGACATATGTATGTCATTTGAAATATGTATTTAGAAAAAATGTTTTAAATTAGTTGATGTTCAACTTTGACATCAATACACCTTTGAATAGACGAATTTTATATGTCCAAAACATAGACTAAAAATATGAATGAAATTAAAAAACTTCAAGCTATTAGGTTTTGGCAGTAATGACAACGGTCACATTAAAAATTACTGATTTCGACAATGTTTGTTAAATATTTGCTTTAAAATGATTAATATCTCGAAAAATTATAAATACATTTTATAATACGTGTCAACATATTGCATAAATTTAATAGGCAGAATTTGCCGGTATCATTGGTTTTTATTTTGAACAAATTTTAAGATTTTGTTTAAACGAGATTTTGTATTATATAAACTAAATATACTTAATATTCTCTGAATTGTGCCGTGCGTTAAATGAAAAATCGCAGTTTATTAAGAACGCTACGAGTATTCTTTATTTCTTATAAATAATCGCTTACTATCCCTGTCCTATATATTTCTACATTACATATAATAAATTTTTTTCGAAGTAGCACATTAACAGCCAAAAGCAATGTTTTTCTAATGGAACTGATTACATTAACAATAACCGCAAGAAGGGCAATTTTAGCATTAGCCCAAAGCTCTAAATACGCTTCTCCCATTCGAATATAGTGAATCTTAATACACTCTAAAAATTTATTAATTTATTTAAATTAAAATATTTTAAAATGCATTAATAAGTCTGTTTGGTTACTTTTTGTGGTGAAATGGGTAAAAGCTGTCAAAATTCAAAGATGGCAGAAAATTCGCTCAGAGAGAGAAAAACTTGCAAGAAAGTAAACAAACGCAGTAAACCATAATTGTGTATAAAACGTCAAAAGTCAATTAGTGAATTTGTTTGTTGTTAGTATAATAAATTCTTTCGCAGAATAGCTGTTTGCTTTGACAGTTGTTACACAACTTACACACAGAAATTTATGAGGCAGAAAATTGCAACTATTTCAATGGAGGAGAAATGTTTATCTCTCTCATCGGCTCTCTTTGTTGCAACTTTTTGGAGTAAAAAAACAGGAATTTGTAAAAAGTTGTACGAATTTGTACAAATTTGTACGATATTTCAAGTTAACAAACAGACCTAAAGTTGCCGTAGTAATGTAAGCAGAAATATGTTTGGATTTTTATTTTGTTAAAATTGTATAATCTGTTATTGTTCTCAGCAAAATGCAGAGAAAATTAATTCTTCTTCTAATGAACAAATGATATATGTACATGTATTCAAAAAATTCGTTAATAATGAAAAATCTTTGAAGAAAGTGTATAACAGAATTATTTAGCTTCTGCTGTAGTATTATTGTAAAATAATTTTTTTTAACTTTGTTTTGCCAAAAATAAGTGGGTTTGAAAAGCATATTAATTAATAATAAAAAGTCCAAATAGAAAAATGCACCTCTTGATAACTGTAAAAATGTGTTTTGACGTATGAATAATTCTTGAGATTACTAAGCAGATGAACTTAAGAAACGGATCTGTTGCATATAATTAGTACCTGTTTACATTGGCGACGGGATGCAAGTCCTCACCATGAACGTCGTGTTCACATTGTGCCTGTTTACATTGGCGACAGGATGAAAGTCCTCACCATGAACGTCGTGTTCACATTGTCATGTTGTTGAAAGACTTTTTGACAAGTGGAACACTTGAATCGGAGCATTTTTAATTTTTAAATTTGAGCAGTTGGCCTGAAACATACATATTTTCCTATTCTTCACTCTTCCTTTCTCATCAAGGATCAAAACCAAAATGAAAAAATATGTCAGAAATGGAACGATATGGGAAAAAACGATGCGTTGCACCCGAGAATCCACTTTAGAAATGGATCCTCGGTGGAAGTAACCCTTCTACTTCCCACTTCAATAAAAAAGTTCCCTCTCTTTCGGACAATCTTCCTGCCCGCGCCAATGTGAACACGCACAATGTGAACAGGCACTTTTAGACCAAGAGCCGACAGAAAATTTTGGGAGAGGAGGTATAACCAAAATATATGTACATGTATGTGTAAGTATTAGCGGAGTGATATCGAATTTCACCGTCTGGCAGTTTTTTTTTCAGCCGTGGCTGAAGGTGAGGGGTTGAAAATTATATTTTTTTCGAGTTTTGTGTCAGGAGTATAACCACTTGAATCAATATATAAACAGTAGAGAATAATGCGCTGTTTTCGAATACCTAGGTCCCAGACGTTTTGCTTTCAACTTTCCCCTTACCAGACATCCCTCAAAGTGGCCAAAAAATCACTTTTGGTGTCAGAGGTATAACCATACAAGCGCTACGTCAAAAAATCAGAAAAATTCTTTTGGTTACGAATATCTATGTCCCAGACGTTTTGCTTTCAGCTTTCACCCCGCCAGACGTCCTTGAAATATCCTAAAAGCGTTTTTTTACAAAAAACAAGAAACACTTTTTTGTTTTCAAATATAACCATATTGTGATAACCATTTAAATGTGAACAGCGACATCTAGATTTACATAGCAGAGGATGTCGATACTCGAAGAGCAGAAGATTTCGATACTGGAATAACAAAGTCTCGACCATTGATGACTGGAGAGTGGAATCGAATTTTCCAGCAAATAGGAAATTGTATGGGACGCTGGATGGCGAGGATAGTTCTCGAAGTATGTCATTCGAGTATAAATACCAGCAACCCCAAGGTATGCAAATGAGTTCATCAGTTGAATTTGAAGTGTTAATTAGGAGAAGTGATTAAGTGAAGTAAAGTAAAGAAGTAAAAGATAAGAAAATTATAAGCGGTTGAGAAATTTGATTGTATTGAGAGAAACAATTAAATAATGAATTGTAACTGTACAGAATAAATCGATTTGTATTGAAAAGAATAAGTTCTATCATTTGTACCCACACAAACATTTTACAATATGTTGGTCACAACAAAATATTGTACACGTCTTCCTGATTACAAATATATAAGTCCCAGACAAATTACCCACAGCTTACCCCCAACAGACGTCCTTGAAATAATTGGCATGAATAAGTGTTACTATGCACAATTATAAGTGTCAATGTGCTTCATTATATATTTTTATATTACATATTATTCTTGCAAAAATAAATTAAATATTTCTAATTCCATAGCCGCTAGACAAAATGGGCCAAAACTCATGCGGATAGAACTGCAAATATTTCATCTCTTCACAGTATGTTGGGTCTAGTGCAGAAAGATGACGTAACGCATGACTTAAAAACCGGAGAAATTAAGATATTTTCGGAAAACTTGAAAAGATTGACTACTGAAATTTTAAATTTCAGTAATCCATTTTCAAATATAACATGTCCCGAGAGTGATAGACTTTTCAACATTTGTACTGGCAAATGTGTTTCTAAATCGATAGAGCATTTTCTGCTGAATTTGAGCCAAGTGGGTGCAAAAAACGGGGCAAATTTATAAATGAATGCCAAACCAATCCTAAAAGATTTGAAAACGCGAGTTCGAAAATAAATATTTATAATTTTGCTTCGGAGTACAAGGTTGCGAAATGTGCAACGTGAAATCAAAATGGATAGGAATTTGATTGGAAGGATACTTTTCATAGCTTCACAAAATTCATTATCCGTAGATATGAAAGAAATTTGTAAGTATCCATTAACACCTATTCTTCAATCTTTTGGGCATTTAGATGGATCAATGATAAAAACAGAAAAGTCGGTTTTCCCAAGACACCTTGAAAGAACTTCATTAAGTGTTCCTCCAATCCAAATTGAGGCCGCTGTTATAGACGGATTCTTCATTTTGCATACTTTAGGAGAAGTATCGACAACTTATGCTCATATTGCCTTACAAATTTTAAAAAAAGATCTGCCGAATAAACGCAAATGAGGTCCTTGTTATCTTCCATCGAATTATTTCTCCGAGGCATTGAACGCGATAGACGGAATAATTCGGATGACGCAGTAAATTATTCAGCGTTCAATAAAAATGGAAGGCGGCCTGCTAATTTTATAAAAATCCTGAGAAATACTTCCTTCAAGAAAAGACTTAATGAATGGTTGGTTCAGGAATGGAGTAGTACCACCATAGATGAGTACCACCATATTATCGGCGATAAGAAACTTTACGTAACATTTGAAACAAAATGTTTTGTCTTCAAAACTGCAGATGAAAAAATTATTCGCAAAGACATCAAAGAGCTGGAGAGTTTCCAGGAAGAAGCTGATACGCGAATGATGCTTTATTTGGCATTTCTTTCACGAGACTTTTCAGTTGTTATAAAAACATCAGACACGGATGTACTTATCATAACGCTTTACTCCCTTCCCCACTTCAATAACAATATAAACGTCTGGCTGGAAATTGGACATATTTCTAAGAACACATGAACACATAAATTATATGGTATATAATTTATTAAAAAAAACTTAAATACAAATGTACTCTAATGGTCTCTATTTTATTATATATAAAGGTATATAAAGATAAATGAAATGTTCAATGAATTGGGACCTACACTTTGAGCTGCACTACCTGCTTTCCATAGCTTCACTGGTTGCGACTACACCCCATGTTTTTTTTAAAAAGGGAAAAATAAAACCATTTGAAATTTTAAAAGCATCACCGGAACTCCAATCCACTTTTTCCAATTTCGGAAATGTTACTGATGCAAGGGAGAAGGATATTCAACAAATTGAGAAATTTGTTTGTAAAATGTGTCACACCAAAGCGGTTCATGTAAATGACGCCCGGTTTGAACTGTTTTACAAAGCCTGCAAACCTACGTAGGAAAAAATTTTCAAAAATATTAAAAGTAAGTTCAACATTTAAAATATTTTCATAGCAAGTAGATAAAGTAGGGACCTTAATGTTTGAACTTCTTATATAAAGGTTTTGAAGGAAGTCTTTTACCTCCAAACAAAAGCGTTCTTCTACAGCAAATACACCGGTGTAATTATATTTCCCATGTATGGAAAAATGGCATTACAAATTCAGTAGTTGAGCTTTCACCTTTTGACTGTGGTTGGACAAAGGGGGATGAAATGCTCAGGCTTAAATGATTCGACGGAATTGCTGCCTCTGAGAGAATTGAAGACATCTTAGATAACGAAGATGATTTATCTAACAATGATTCATCAGATGAGTCCGATAAGGAACAATTTGTTTAATATGTTTGCGTTTTTGTAGTATTTTCAAAAAAAAATTTTTTTAGACATAATTTATTTTTGCAAGAATAATATGTAATATGTTTGGTAGCTAAGAACAAAAATATAATGAAGCATATTGACACTTATAATTGTACATAGTAACACTTATTCATGCCAATTATTTCAAGGACGTCTGTTGGGGGGTAAGCTGTGGGTAATTTGTCTGGGACTTATATATTTGTAATCAGGAAGACGTGTACAATATTTTGTTGTGACAAACATATGGTTATATTTGAAAACAAAAAAATGTTTCTTGTTTTTTGTAAAAAAAAAAACGCTTTTAGGATATTTCAAGGACGTCTGACAGTAAAGCGTCTGGGACCTACATATTTGTAATCAGGGTAATTTTTCGTATATATAATTTTTTTGGTATATCACTCATGTGGTTATACTTTAAAATTAAAAAGTTGATTTTTTGCATCTTTTAGGGTCGTCTGGCGGGGTGAGAGCTGAAAGCAAAACGTCTGGGGCCTAGATATTCGTAATCAAAAGAATTTTTTTGATTTTTTGACGTAGCGCTTGTGTGGTTATACCTCTGACACCAGAAGTGATTTTTTGCCCACTTTGAGGGGTGTCTGGTAAGGGGAAAGCTGAAAGTAAAACGTCTGGGACCTAGGTATTCGAAAACAGTGCATTATTCTCTACTGTTTATATATTGATTCAAGTGGTTATACTCCCGACACAAAAATCGAAAAAATTACAATACCTACACATGCATGTACATATATTTTGGTTATACTTCCACTCCCAAAATTTGCTGACGGCTCTTAGACTATTTTGTATGTGAAACCCAGAGGGCGTCTGCAAAGAACGTGTCTGCTGTCATATATGACAAGGGATTTTTTTTAGTATATATTCCCCTATCCGAAAGTTGATGAATTATTACTTCATCTCTTGTTTTTGTGTAGTCATTTATTGAAATTTGGACTAAAAGTGGAAAAATCTTGGACAATCTAGAAAAATTCTTTAATTTTGATTTGTATTTTAGTGTTACGTGAATTGTGAAATTTATACTACTGGAAATATGGAATTTCCACATCTTGGCAAGCACTGTTCTGAAAGAACTTGCAATAAATTGGGTATTTTTCTGGAATATTTCTTATCAGCTTATGTTTTTAACCAAAAGCTTGTGACGCAGATTTTCTCCCAATGAAATGCGACTCCTGTGATAAGGTATTTTGCTCTGAACATTTTAATTACGTAAAACATTCTTGTCCTGGAGCGTATAAAAAAGATTTTCAAGTTCCGGTATGTCCCCTATGTGGCGAACCTGTGCCTACACCTCGCGGAGTGCCTCCAGATCAAACGGTCGGTCAGCATATGGATCAATATTGTAGATCAGACACCAAAAAGATTTTCACAAATCGGTGCTCATACAAAAATTGCAAAAAGAAAGAGCTGATTCCGGTTACCTGCACGATTTGCAATTTAAATTTTTGTCTACGTCACCGTCACTCTACTGATCATGAATGTGAGGGACCACGAAATCAACGTGATATCACAGCGTGTGTATACTAAAATTTATTTTAAAATCAACAAACCGATCTTTTTTTTTCACAGTAATGCAGCAGAGTACCGGAAGAATAATAAGCCTACTACATTGTTTACCACAAATATGAAACAGGCAACCACTAAAACGAATGTAACACAGAGAAGCAACCAAATCCAAAATGTTCAGGGAAATATGGTAAGTTGTAACGTTAAATAAAAATACCACCGAATTTAATTTGCATACAATTTAGACTGAGGATGAGGCATTGGCTCATGCTCTGGCTCTTTCTATTATCGAACTTGACGAATCTGCGGACAGAGATCGAAGAACGGCTCAACAAAGTCCAACCGTTGCTGTGGGTGGCCAAAGAAATCCTAAAGAAAAATGTTCGCTCTCGTAGTAGCAAACACTTTGGAAAGTACATTCATATCCTATTACGGCCTCTAAATCTTAATTTATTTATATGTAGTTGGAATTTGGAAGAACAAATGATGTTAGTTTAAGCTGCGGGAATTGTTTTAATAGTTAAAATTATCAGAACATAACTAATATCAAGAAAATATGCTCATATTTAGAATAAATGTTGAATAAATAAATAAAAGGCTACTTGGGAATATTTTTGAATAAAAGAAAGACAAGTTTAATTTAAACCTGTTGTCGAAAGCGATACTTTTTTATAGATACAAATATATACACTTTCAGGAATACAAGAGAAGAAACGCTTGCTAAATGAGATCATTTTAGACATAAACAAAACAGGAAGTCACATTGTCGTTTTATTTTTTGTTCGTCATATGATAATTTAATTTAATTCTTTTATTGTTCCTGCTCGAATATCTTCAGATTGTTTAAAGCAGTTATACAACTATTCACTTGATTTTTTTTCTTTATGCGTCAAAATATGTTATATTGTTATTACACCGATGGTAACCAAAAACAAAATGTTCCAAAAACAGTATGTTCCTTAATAAAATATATTTATACTAATTTTACATGTCACTTGGGAATTCAAGATGCATTTGTGGGTTTTTTGAAATAGTTTTTTCGTTGTGGATATCCTCAGTTAATTCAGGCGATTGCTTTGCAACAACGGCGACGGAGTTGTCAAAGCTGACTTTTTTCTCAATGCTGATTTTTTTCTGCCCTTCGTTGGATGACGTGCTCACTTTTCGGGTAGCTGAAAAGTTGACAAAGCCTTCAGCAGCGAGGATGCTGGCGCTTGATAATATAATCGATACTTGTTCTGCAGAAGGACAACTTGCAATAATCATATCATTTTGTGAATATCCGTTTGTTGATAATATTTGCTCAAGTTTTACAAAAGAGCTGATGATTTGATTCTAAATTAAGATCATTGATAGCAATATGTGTAGTTATGTTTTAAAATAAATTTACTTACTCGGATAGGTCTGAATATAATGAATTCAGTATCTCGATTGCTGAGGTAGAGCTGCATCGACCGTTGCAAAGTGCATAGTTTTATTTTAATCACCCGTTGAGTCTCCTGAATAATACTACTTATGTGTTGGGGACTTGCCCAAGAACTTTGTCGTAGATTATAATTAATTTTATTTGGTGTGGTTTGCCCTTTATTTGTCTGAACTGGCGCCTGCGATAGTAGAGTTTGAGCCTTCTCAAGAAATGTCAGCAATGGGCCGATTAACATTTTAACTGAGTCCTTTATAAAAAGTTCGCAGACAAATTTAAGTTGTTGGTCAACTTCTTTTCGAGAGTCTAAAAGATGTTCTTTTATTTGTGGTGTACCTTCAAGCAGAAACTCTAGTAGAGCATTATTGCTGCCCATAGAGAATAGTTGTTTTCTTTTCTGCAGAAGACCAAATGCAGCTGTTTTTACTTTACTAAAATCCAATGTTGTTTCTTTCACTGTAAAATCTACTCGAAATGGTGCTATCTGTTCCCGGAGAATCAGTAAATGTTTAATTTCAAAGAGCTCCCCATCAATTGGTGTCTGAAAAGTAATTTAAAAAACATATATACATACATGTAAATATGTAGATAAATTAGTAAGAAATGAAAACAAAATCTTTACCTTTAAAGAAATTATTTTCCCGGCAGCCTTAGAGACACTTTGTATGCAAAGCTTCAGTGCTTCCTGAGAGAGACCTTGAAATACTGGCCTATCCACACACCGATACAATCTTGACAGACAGACAAGTGTTCTTCTTACAGTTGGATACCACATGCCGTGTAAATCGGCTGGAGAATCTATAAATACATCTTTAAATAGTTGACGAAGAAAATTTTTAACTTCTTACTAGGATTGCGCGTCCTTAGATTGTTTTCAAAACTTTCACTTTCAACAAAATTCGAAGCGCTAGATATCAACGATGATCGTGAGTCAGAACGTTTTAAATGTGCATCTTGAAGAGATAACGCTATACTCTAATCAAAAGCATAGAAAATAATTGTATTATTTAAACATTTGTTTTTAGAAAATGAACTGACTTCCATCATTTCCAATTTGTCCGGATAAGCAAGATCACCGGCAGATGGATTATAGTGTAAGATATCAGACTGAAGATATAAATGTGCCCGGAAAACTAATCTCTCTTGTACGTCCTGGAGCATTTGATTTGCAGTCCGAGAAAATGCTTCTAACTGTTCAGCTGTAGATATTTTAATTTAATACAAAAATTGTACGCTGATAATAGGAGAAATTACAATAGGTAGTATTTTATGTATGATAATTTGAAATAAATAAAGGTGTTTTCATATACATATGTATGTAACTTACGATTTTGCTGTACTTGTTCCTCTATCATTTCTATTCTTAGGATACTACATATCTCAGCTAGTGTTTCTAAGTGATTTATGTGAATGATTATTGGACGCATTGTATCATAGAGAATGGTGCATAATCCCTCAAGATAACAACTATAAGGTAGTACAATTTTATAAATTAAGCAATAATAAGGGGTTTTTTAATTTACATCAGCTGTTCACTAGAAAGGGAAAAATATTGAAAGAATAGACGGTGCTCATCCTGACAAACATGCACAAGGAATCCACAAGCACTGCGCATCAGAGAGCACTGATCGCCTTTATAGTTTGTTTTTAATTCCTGAATCGCTTTCTCAACAGCTGGTGACATTATATTTGCTCGTTCTAATAAGTAGTTACTATGAATTTCTGAAAGGAGTTGCTCATACTCTGAACCATAAGCGAGGCGGTCTTCTACTAATTGTGAGACACGTTTGATTTTCACAGCTGATGTTTGATATTTACCATAATATAAGGCAAATGCAGCCTCTGCTCTGGGTTTAGATTCTTGAGATCCAATAATTTTGGGAGCAAGAGTCTGGTGAGTAGCTTGTGCCATTACTGTTGTCACATAAGCTTTTATCAAAGTGATGGCTTTGGATAAAATGTGTTTATATTTGACAATAAAAGCCGAAGAATCCTTATACTTGGGCTAGAGTAAAAATGATTGATAGAATTAATTTCGTATATTACACGTGGTCATTCATTTTTGCTTACATTCTGTTGTAAATATTCAAGGCATTCGTCGATTTTGTTTAAGCATTCTCTAAACGATTCACTAGCTACCGATAATGTTGGGCTTTGAATACGTTGGTATAGAAGTTCAACTTGATTGAAAAATTGAAGTCTTCTCTGAATTTCCTCATTTATTTCCTGCATTTTCGTTTGCTCATCAATAAGTTGTTGGCTTGCAGAATTTAACGAACTAGTTTTCACAGAAACGAAATCATATTGCAAGTTTAAGTTACTCAGTTTCGTCATAGCCAATTCCACTTGCTGAAGCGTACTTTCGCATTCTTTACTTCGTATCTTTAGTTGTTGCAGATATCGTTCATAAGCGCTATGGGCATATGCATGGATTTCATCATTAACTCGATCATACCATAACAAAAAATCATGAGTGCTTTTGATATTGGAAGAGATTTCATGTAGTGCCCTAAATGATTCACTTATCCATTCAATATCAGGTTTTATCATATCATTTGCAGAGGGCGACTTAATAGTTATTTCCGAAATCTTCATATATAAGAAAATTAAAGGAAAGAAAATAAAAAAAATTTAATTAGTACATATTTCTGTAATTTTGAATTAACACTTACATTTCCATATTGTTTTTTGCATTTCGATGTTAATTGTTCAACAATTTCTTCTTGCTTGCGTGTAAGTTTTGCCATTGGGTTATCCTTAGAATCCCATTGCAATAAACGAAGTCGAATTTTTCGTAAATTATCATTCTCATTTTGAGCCGAGGCAATGTCTGTCATCGTTAGTATTTTGTATTACTTTAAAAGATTGATGAGATTAACAAAAACTTGATAAATTTGTTAGTTTTAATAGATAAGCAAATTTTAGTTGAACCAGATTGACAGCAGTCCAATTCCAGTGCATTGCTTACGTCAGTGAACAAAACAAACCTTTCTAATACTTGTGGAAATGCTAACACAATGGTATTTATTTGTTTTTTAATTTTAATTTAAAATTTACAATTTAAAATAATTAAAAATTCAATTTAATTTTAGATTTTGCAAAATTGCTGTTCATACTCGTATGTGAATTTGGTGGTAAAGAAAAAAGAGGAACACGAATATTAGACAGCAAGAAGAAAACAAGGGCGAATTTCTTTTAAAGCAAATATACTTCTTTCAAGAAGAGTTAGAAATGCGGGTATGCTTTCCAATATGTTATCCCTGCAAAATATTAATCAAAATTTATTCTTTCTTATATTGAATGACCTCAGTCATTTTGTTTATTATTAGCAAAGTTTTTAATGTAGGATGTCATCGAAGCATTTTCAGAATAATAAAAATTCCGAATGGAAAGATGTTTTTAAAAACAAAATATATTGCAGAATAAACTAATAAAATTTAAATTCTCTCCGAACACCATCAGACGTCTACAAATGGCACTGAAATAGACAATACAAAGATAAATTTTTAGAAGAACTTATCTTGAATCATTCAGACGTGATTAGGCTTAAGTAATCTTCGTCCTAAATTTCATGATTTTCACTCACTCATTTATCCTCAGTCCGCCGAATTTAATAGTTTTTACATGTTTAGTCCAAGGTCTGTGCGTATCTATTTTTTAACCTCGTTCAGTGACTTGATAAGATACTTATCAAATTCATAGCCTAAGTGTATGCAAAAAAACATATTTGTACAATAACACTTTTTGTCTTTAGTCTCTCTTGTGCGTAAAGTTTTAACTTCTTTTTCTTAAAGCGTGTTCATACTGTTAAATTGCTGTTGGTGCTAAGTTTATTTGGAGAGAAAGAAAGATGTTTGGGTTCAGCGGTTATGCCGCTCCATACAGGATTTAATGGGTAACCCAGTAGACAGAAAAATAAAAATATTTTACGGCGCCTGTCGGGAATTAAACACCAGACCCTCCACTTGAGAAGCCAATACACTTGGACCAGGAACATCCATTGGTAAACAGGTTTTTATCTATTAAGATTTCAGGCTTTAAGATTTTAAAAACAACCGTTTCAATAACTTCATAGTTGTCGGAAATGCATAACTATGCATTTGAAAATAAAATTTTAGAAAATGAGTGAAAATATAAGAAATTCTCCCTTGAATAAAATGTTTTAAATAGCTTTAATTAACTTGTCCTAAAAGAGAGAGGTAGACATACATACGGCTTTACAATAAACGATCAAGCAGGGAAATGGGTCAGCGCGCACCAGACTAATTACCCCTAGGTAAAACTGGTTTTATAGAAGAGGGAGATGAAGTGTAAAATAAGTAACGGGGTAAATATTCAACCATATCGGAGGAAACTCAAAGAAGACATAAGTTGTCAATTTTAAAGGGTAAGAAAAATTATCGGAAATACCATTACAAACAAAATCGGTTCATGAATACACAATTTTGCCCCGCATTATTCATCCAGTGTGCGGTTGATGTAAAAGACTCAAAAAATTGATCTAGTGTGCGCTGGCCCAATGCAATTGTTTAAATCTTTATTCATTATTCCATTACTTTGAAATAATTTGAATGGAATTGTTTTTTCACTGCCCGTCTTTTGGAAGAAAATATATGTGATTCTATGTCGAGGTTTTTCAGCGCCACCCTGTTAGAATTGTGTTTTTATCTCAAAATTTCTGCACTTTAAACGTCAAATAATTTCATATACAGTTGTCAAATTTCTGATATCGATAATAAAATATTCAGCGTTTAGATAATTGGTTTCAAAAGACACGGATTTTGTTTTAGAACTTTAGCGAATTTCTGTATTATTATTAATGAAACGATAAAATCTGAGTAAGAAGATAATACATATTTCACCTAGCAAAACTTCAATTGTCATCATCATGGCTCCTCAGCCAGTCGTGACTGGCCTTTCTCCAAAAGAAGGTCCTCCTGGGACGAGGGTTACTATTCGAGGTGAATTCCTAGGCATTAAAGCAAGTGATCTCATCGGTAAGTAAAACCCTTAAAAGGTAAATTCTCTAATCTATTTTTAAAATAAAGGCCTTAAAATCTGTGGGTTTGACTGCCTTCTTTCTGCGGAATGGAAAAGTTCTAATAAGATAATTGCGCGAACTGGCCCCGCTAAAGGCAAAGGGGACATCATTGTCACTACTCATAGCGGTGGTGTTGGCACGTCTACCGTACAATTTCGTGCTTATCATGAAACAATTGGACCACTTAAAGAGTCAGCTGTGTGGATTGAAGAATCACCCACACAAACATTATCTTGGGGAAGGCGGACACTTACTCAGTCCGGTTATACACAAGAAGATCCATTGGGACTCTCGATTGAAGGAAATGAACAAAAAATTCCAGAGGATTTGAGAGAACTCTTTCCCGATAGTAGCGGTGATTTGTCGCAAGAAAATTTCTCTCCGGCATGGTTCTTGTTGGAAAATCATCTGGCTACTTCTTTTGAAGATCTTAAAGCAGGGTTATCATATCTTAAGCGGAAAGTAGAAAGTCAAAAGGAAGGACAACTCTCGTTTTTGAAATCAAATGCGGGATCGGTGATCGATCAACTTGATACTCTTATGAATATTCGAGATAAATTTCAAGAAGACGTTAAGCTACATGGAACCGACCCACTGCGTCTGCTTAATATATCGATAGAAAGTATGGGCATAAATATTTGTATAAGCTGGCTTGAATAAAATACTACTTACAGATTCTATTGCTGAGTCGAAGAACATTTTCAATGAGGTATTGGTGAGAAAGGAGAAAGCTGATTCCACCAGAGCTGTTCTTTTGGCTCTTTCAAGACATAAGTATATGGTTGGATCAAATATTTTCGTTAACGATTAAATAAAATTCTTTTCTAGATTTTTGTTTTCACTGCCAAATTCAGTTGACCGGAGAGCTGCAGCCGGGGATTATGATATTCTTGTAAGTGACTACTCGAGAGCAAGGAATTTATTTGGAAAAACTGAAATACCCGTAAGTTAAACTTGGACGCGTATCTACATATGTGTATATAAATATATTATTTATTAGATATTTAAAAAAGTGTTGGACGAAGTAGATCAACGCATATTAAGAATACGAGCGGAACTTCACGAGAAAGTTATCAAAATGCCTCAGAGTGTTGAACAACAAAAGAAATATATTAAAGCCTTAGTTAACCTTGAGGTTAGAATGATTGGAAAGCACTTTGTTAATATTTAATTTAAACATTTAAATTTGTCAGCTGCAACAAAGTGGAAATATGACAAATGATAAATTAAGAGATATCGATCCAGCTTGGGATGCTATAGATGCTCGTGCAAAATATTTAGAAATGACTTTTAAACAAACGTTTGATCAATATAGTTCAAAGGATTCTGTGCAAGAAAGTGCGATTTAATAATTGAAATAACATAAATCTGTAAGTTTTTCAAAACACTATTTTACTACAGAGTCTAAAAATCGCGATCCAAACCAACCACCTAATCGGGTCATATTTTGTGAAGAAATTTGTGATATAGCAGCTTCTCAATTACCGGATTTATGGCGGCTCGGGCAGCTTTATTTTACAGGGGAGCTTCGTGGACCTCACGATCCAAAGCCAGGGGATTTTAAAGTATGTACAATGGGTGTTTGTATTATTTTTGAGAGTTAAATAATTTGTGTCATATTTTGATATATGTGATTTTTGTAATTTAATGTTGTTTTATAGCGCATGATAATGACTGCGATTGAAAAGTTTTGCACTTATCTACGAGTAGCTATTTTAATAGCTTCGGATCTTCGAACTCTCCGGCAAACAACCGGCCTTTCTTGGCCAATTGGTTCCTCTTCTGCAACTCATCAGTTTCTCCCATGGATTCAACAATGCTTACGCTTTATTCGCATTACGTATGCAACACTTATTCGCTTGGATTTACCAAATAATGCCCTGGACGTTATTCAAAAGTTAATTAACGATGTACGCCTGTTTTGCTTTTCTATAATTTTTAAGCGATCTAATGATAAAGTTAAAAAACTTGGAGCTAAGGAAAATTGGATAATCGGGGTCGATGAATTTCCTGGTGCCACTATGTTACCATCTATGCTAGAGGAAATCATCGTGGAGACATTAGAAGAAGGACAAAACACGTGTATGAATCCAGAAATACGGTATTGAATTATTACTGTTTGTAGCTCTTAATAAAAATGTTTATTTTATACTAGAGAAGGGAATCTTCTTGAACCGCAGTCTGATGGGCAGAGAGAAGTTTCTCAGCGATTACAAGAAATGTTGTCTACTTTCTGTGGGGTTATTGAAGAGCTTGCATTCCAAACACATGATGATGAGGCAAATACATCAACAATATCTCAACTTCTTGGATTTCCTAACGCACAACAAAGTGGTCCTGACAGCAAAATGTGGGGATCTATAGTGACATGGGAACAGCGAATGCTCTGTTGTTTGGCAAATTGTGCATACTGTAATAAAAGCTTTTTTCCACACATTGGAACCGTATTTGTAAAATTCGGTTATCCGTTGCCAAATCTTGCTATTGAAACATCCCGCTATTCTATCAACCAACTTTTTACAAATTTACTTGAAGCATACGTTGAGCATAAAGGGGATCCACTTGTCGGAACAATTGAGCCGTCCATGTACATAGGACGATTTCAATGGGATAACGACGTCGATATTGGAAAATTGCGTCCATATGCACATGAATGTTGTGATAATTTAGTTGGTGTTTATTCAGAAATATTAGCGATATGCCCATCACTTCTTCGATCAATTCTCGAACCTCTGGTCCAAACAGTTGCCGAAGA
Organism: Volucella bombylans; assembly: GCA_949129095.1. Lineage (NCBI taxonomy): Eukaryota > Metazoa > Arthropoda > Insecta > Diptera > Syrphidae > Volucella > Volucella bombylans. Next base: position 172,706,660 of record OX422144.1, on the reverse strand, counting down.
ATTGGCACGCCTAATGAGTTGCGTCCAAAAATTTAGTTATACTGGAGTTGTACAAGCAAACGTAGATATTAAACTGATGAGAGACGCGCTTAAGTTTTACAGTAATGAAACTGCAAAGTAAGTTTGAATACTTAGTGGAAGCATATGTTTTATATTTATTTAAACTCGTAATAGGTCGTTTTTCGTGGAAGCACTTGATGCTATAAATCCCCAGATGAATGCGGAACAAAGCAAAAAAGCGGAAATTATTTTGCAAGACGTGAAGGAAAAAATGAAACTTCATATTACTTGCTTTTCAGTTTCGAATCTGTAAAACAAAAATAAACGGCATATTATGTAAGCTCTTGCATTAACATTAAAATATGTGCAATCAATAAAATTATTACATTATTGCCTAGAATGCTAATTACTTTCTGTTTATTTTTTCTAACTCTTTGAGATGCCTATTTAAGAAAAAAAACTAATATAAATACTCGTATTGCAACGTTTAGACCAACATAGATTTTGAATTATCCAACATTTTTACAAATTATTTTTTTGCTAGACATTTAAGGTAAGTTTTCGTTTAGTACTTTAGTTTATATTTCAATTTAACGGTAAAACTTCCTCAATACCAACGTTTTCGAAATCAACTACAATTTAAAATCGAAGGAAAAATCTTTTCCCATAGTCTGAAATTTGTGAATATTGTCTTTAATAGCACTTTCAACGTCGATTTGGTTGAATTTTTCTTGAATACGAATTTTAACCGGATTCTCAATGGCGTCCATTATTTGGTATCGCAGCATGTTAGGTAATACATTTACTAAAAATTCCATTATATAATCGGCTGATCCGGCGCCATCACACCGTACTTGAATGTTACCCAGTTCTATTTGTAAATCATTAATTTGAGGTTTTTGACGAGTGTCCAAGGATTGGCTAACGTTGACGGTTGCTTTTATGTGTTGAACTGTAAATTGTGCATGACCGACTCGTGATACGAAGCCAATACCAAATCCTATTTCCCATTGGGTGGCTCCGCTAATTTTCTGAGTTGCAAGTTGAAAACTCAATGACACAGTGTTTTTTTCCATTGCAACTGTCATGTTGCCAACCCGGTAAAACGAGGACGCACCTGTTATCCAGGTGTTTACCATTTGCATCGAAAATATTCCAACCGTACGATTGTAATTCGGTACCCGATACGGATCATAACCCATGGAACGAACTTTCTTACGTCCCTCCGCAATAGCCATGTCCAAAGGCGATATCGAATTCGGTAATTTACGGTCTCCCATCAGATTTTTAATATTGTTATTAATCTCCTCTCGGAGTTGTTTATCGGCTTCTTTTAGCATAAAAGGTTTCATTGCATCAAAAACTAGATTGGGGGCTGAATTAACAATGCCTTGGAAAACAGAACCCAAAAACCCTAGATTTTGAAAATCCATCGACATATCTCCAAAGGTAAGATCCATATTTATTTGTTCTGTTGTCAGATGTCCATCCCTTTGTACTGCAACAGTTGCAATTGCTTTTGCCATTACATTCTTTAATATGACAGTAAATGGGCCCTGTGCCTTTGAGAAAAAAGAGCTAAGGGTATAAGCTCCTTTCACAGTCATGGTATCTAACTGTATTCCAGCATCTACCTATTAAAAATAAAAGAAAAGCCAAGTTAAAATAAAATTTTAAAGAATAGTAACAAAAGTGAGTGATTTCATTTGTGAAATATCAACATATATAAAACTATTACATGCTTTGAACACAAAAGGTATATTCATAACAAGATGAGAGTATGGGCATGCTGTATACTTTTTCAAAATATTTGTATCGGTATGATGCCAGTTCTTATGAAAATAAATAACTCATCGAAAAAAAAGCAACGGAAAGCAATTTGACTTTGTTTTACTATGCGAACTTTCATCAAACACAATTTAACGAAACAAGTTATCGTTAGAACTTTAATCACTTATGTTTTATATTATTAATTAATGTTAAATTTAATATATTGCGGTGAAAATAATTGTTCGTGAAATTTGCTCACCCTCATCTCTTTTAAATCTGCATTTATGTGCTTAATCCGAAACTGTGACAGACCATGTGCTTGGACATTTTTCATAGCAAGAGAAGCCATACCTAAACTTTTATGTATATCGGGGACTTCCATGGGATCTGGAATGGGTGCTCCAGGAAATCCGATCGGGTCTTCTTGTTTGTAATGTTCGAGCACTGCAAATAATTGAGCTGCAAATCTATTTTCCGTTACCCGTACATTGTGTTTATCTACAGATGACACTGGATCATCCTCTTCATGTGAATAAGCGTTTTCTGCTTGTAAAAAACAATTAATTATTATAGGTACATATGTACGTATATAATAATATAAATCGTATATCAGAGAAAAGATGCATTGTTTACCCTCATCATAACTGCAACCGGCATATGAAATCAGTAAAACGCCAATTATCCATTTTATATGCATCAACTTACAAGTATTTCTCATTGTGACTAGTGCTCGTTATCCTAGAATGAAGCACTTCGAAATGCTACAGCTACAAGTGTATTAAATTGAAAAAAAAAACTTGTAATTCTGGAAAAAAGATTGTGCTGACGTACCGGAAAGCTGATAACGAACGCGCAGTCGATACTTTCAGATCTTTAAATGGTCAAGGGTCGTGTGATGATGAGATACCAAGCGCAAGTGGGAGACTGCCAACATAATAGCAGATTAATTGCGTTTATTTTGTCAAATACTGAGTTATTTTGTGTATGTGTGTGTAAGAACAATTTGAAGCGGTAGTCAATCAAAAATATTTTCTGTTTAATAAGAATTTGAATCATGTTGAGAATGGTTTTGAAAAGCATTTTGATTGTGGATAGTTTATGCATTTGTTTTTTGTTTTGCAGATTTCACTCGATATTTGTTTTGTTTTCAAAAACTATATTATAATTAATAATCTTTAAAAAGGGCTTCAAACTCTCTCAGTCAAGCCTTCAACAATTTGTATACGGGATTTAATAAAAAATGCAGAGAATATACAAATCTATATTAGATTTTATTTTCATTTTTCTCAAGTCTAATAATATATTTAATCTTATACTTATCTTAAACTATATGTATTTATTAGATTGTTAAACCTAATATTTTGCATTGTAACTTAAATATAAAACTAAAATATTTTCCGACAAATTTTTGTATCGTCGCGAATAACGTTAAAAATAAATTTAGCTACAAAATTTCGGTACAAAAATTAACTAAGTGTTTATTTTTTGTTTTCAGTGTGCTTAATATTATACATTTATTATCTAAAACGGGTATTTGTGTTTGTATTTACGTGAAGGCAGGTATGTGGAAAACAAATTACATGTCACTTGTCTCAACAACCTCTAGCAGTGGCGGATGTGCTATTGATAAAGGTGACTCCCCTGTTGAAGGATGTGAACTTGATAGGTAGTCTTCCTCTTGAAACAGTTCTGACGCAAACGAGCTCGGAGAAGTGACTATTATTGGGGAGAGTGTAAAGGTGGTGGGAGCCGTTGAGATGGAAATGGTTGAATTTTTTGAGTGTGACACATTTTGGGGAGATACTGTATGCACTGTTATGAGGTTGTTGTGTGTTGAGAATGTTGGAATTTGTGTATTTCCAGTAATTGATGCTTTATTACTTATTGGTAACTGTTGAGATTGAGGTTGCAGAATTATTTGTGGTAATGTCGTACTGATTTCAGGAAGTTGATGTACTGAAGATGAGATTTGTGAGTTCGAGTTGGGCACAATAAAAGCATTGCCACCATTATTATGTGAAATCGAGTGAATTCTTTGAACGTTTGGCTGATTCTGATGCGATGACGACGTAAAAACATTAACAACTGAAATTACAATAACATTGATTTTGATTGATTGAAATTGATTCAAACTTTACAAATTTATGTAATAGTTGTGAGAAGAATTTTTATAGTCTAAATTTTAAATTGGAATTCGAAATACATTACATTAATTAGACATATTTTCTTTATTTGTTACATTTTTTCAAAAATAAGAAATTATATCATGTGATGTATTCCTATATACATACTTTTACATATATACGAATTTGGCGGTTACAATCTATACTAGAATTATAATAGTTACACATTTGGTTACCACATGTTAAAATTGCTACCTATAATATTTTACTATTAAAAACCCAAAATAGATACCAGAACAAAATATTTCATAAACTGATGAATTACTATGGCATTTTAACTCGTAAACCGCACCCTCACTTCAATTCAAAAATTTGCGTTTCTGTTCCCTATACTTTCTTACGTATATATAGAAAAACAGTATTATAAACGAAGTTATTGTTAGGTTGAATTTTATGCCTAAGTCTCCCAAATGGGCTATTATTGTTTTTGAGAAATGTGAAGGAACTTGGGATTAACAAAGCGATTCTGTGGCACCTACCTAATCAGTTAATAAATCCAATAACTGGTTAACTTACCTACATATAAGAAATTTTTATTTCTTTGTGTGACACAAAAATCAGTTCTGTCGAAGGTTCAAAAAGTTATTTGTAATATTTTCATAAACGAGCATCACTGTTATAGCGGAAGTCTAAATTCACTGAGTCTTGTCTGGATCCCGGATCACAATGGAATCACGGGAAATGAAATAGTAGATGAACTTGCTAGGCAAAGCTCAGAGGAGAGTTTTTCAGGACCAGGTGTCAGAGCTTTTATTGACAGAAAATCTCTTGTGTTTTATGTGAACACTTGTCGATAAAAAACTGAAGTTCACGGGATGCCCATACATATATGGGGGCCAGGATATAGACGCCTATCCGCCGATTACCGTGTTTAAGTAATACCAAGTTGGAACTTCAAGGCCGACCTAAAATCTCTTGCCGGTCTTAAGGTCACGGCACCCATTACTTATAGCAACTCTACATCTGGTTGACCAATTTGTGGAAGTCCCTTCCTGCGAATTTAAGTTTAAGCAATAGTCACAATGGGGGAGGGGGAGTCCGGCGGCCCTAGTACCTTCTATTGTTCCAAGTTTTAAATGTTGGTACCATAGTCCTGCCACCCAACAGGACCGTATGACCGGCCACTTTTAACTGGTTAAGTTGTAGCAACCTTTGGTGGCGTCAGCCAGAAAGCGTTTACGATAAGACCAGTATTGCTCAACCCCCGTTTATTATTAGACTACGTCATTGATAGGGCGTAGCCTTCATAATTGGGCCGGGCCCGGCTTCCATTGACAGTTGGGTTTCATCAATAGGAAAGACTGCAGACTGCTTACTGACGTCGTGACCGGGAACTACACTTTTGCTAAATACTTAAATGTGCTGAGCATAAGTGATACAACATCCTGCGACACTTGCTGTGAAAGTGATGACTACACCGCGAACACTACCTCTGTGAATGTCCGGTTTACTCTCGCATCAGACTACAGGTACTTGGCGTTGACGTGGTAAGTGCTGGTATTGTAGGCGCTTGATCACTGAAGCGCTTACTCACATTTCTTCGAAAGAATGAACGATTCCATTAAAAGGAACTTAGAAGGAGTACAATAGAATAGTTTTTTGTCTCCGCTCTATTCCGACAGAAAAAAATACAAATACTTGAACACGTAAAATACTAATGAACGAATGCCGACACGTACATATACTATATATTAAGATATGTGATATACAGTCATTGGCAAAATTATTTGCACAATGAAATATTTACACCATATCACTGCAATAAAGTTGTACAACTTTTTAAAAATGCAATATATAACTTATGTTGTTGTTTATTATTAATCTATTAAGTCTTCTTGAAACTGTTAGTAACAAAACAAAATCAAATTTCAAACAATAACAATAACGGCAAAAACCATGAGAAAGAAAATGGCAAAATTATTGTTACAGCACTAAATGCAGGCAAAATTATTTGCACAAGGGCAATTTACTTCTGCTTACACTTCTGAAAGCCGAAAATGGAAAATATTTTTACATTAAACGCAATGGTTTTTTGGCATTGCATTATAAGACGTGTTTCCTCCATTTGCCTCAATAACTTCTGCCAGGCGTCTTGGCATTGAGTCTATCAATTGTTGAATTCGTTCTCCCGGAATGAAACTCCAAGCTTCTATAAAATCTTTCCGTGTTTCATCTGCAGACCTTCCAATGTTTTGTGGAATTTTGGATTTCACAAGATGCCATCATGTTGAAGGATGAAATCGCTCCCAATGAATATTCAGACTGCCACCAGTGCAACATCATTTAGTATCCCTAAATAATGTGATTTTGTCATATGGTCGGAGCACCGCACAAGTGGTCCCACACCACAATAAGATATGCATCCCCAATCATAATTTTTCCTCCTTTGGAATGCCTTATTGGTTGTGTAACGGGTTGCTTGGCTCTTGTTTTTGAATCAGAATAATAAAATTGTCTGACATAGCTGCCATCCAAAGAACAAGCAGTCTCTTCAGTCCAGAGCACACTTCTCCAAAAAGTCGCTGGTTTGTTAATATGCTTCCTAGCAAATTGTAGCCTTAGCTTCTTATGTTTTAGTGTTGTATAGGTTTTTTTTTGTATGACGTAAGGTCGGATTTTGGTTTCCTTCAACCTTCTTCGTAGTGTTCTTTCACTAATAATATTTTCACGATCTTCGTTAAAATACTTTAACACATTTCGAACCTTTTCACTTGAGTTTCTTTTAAACGAAAGAACAATTTGGGTGTCCTCCCTTTTCGAAGTAACCCTTTTTCTGCCTCTACCGGTACGGTTTTTAACACTTCCATGAGTTTTTTGTTTTCTAACTTGATAACAAATTGTTCTTCGACTACAGTGATATTTTGCCGAAAGTTCTGCTGCCGATAAACCAGCTTCAAATTCTGCAACAATAGCAACTCGTTTCTCTATTGTTAATTCACTCGTTTTAGCCATTTATAACAAATTGTCTGGAAGAAAGATGACGCTGAACAACTGACTGAACTAACAATGACTACTTGCACCGCTTTACATTGATTAGTCGAACAGATTGCACTTGCATTTGTACAAATAATTTTGCCTGCGTTTAGTGCTGTAACAATAATTTTGCCACTTTCTTTCTCATGGTTTTTACCGTTATTGCTTGAAATTTGATTTTGTTTTGTCACTAACAGTTTCAAGAAGACTTAATAGATTAATAATAAACAATAACATAAGTGATATATTGCATTTTTCAAAAGTTGTACAACTTTATTGCAGTGATATGGTGTAAATATTTCATTGTGCAAATAATTTTGCCAATGACTGTATAAAAAAGCATGTGATTTTCCCTTGAATATTACTTAATATAATACAAATTTTCAGATGTCAAGAATTGGTATGGACCGGAATAATCTATGCTTTATAGTAAAGAATGCATGTAAGGAAGATGTTTCGCTTATAGAATAGTACCTATTACTAAAAATTTATATTGATTTAAAATAATATGACACAAATGAAATGCCTAGTCAATTCGACCAATCCTAAAAATATGAGATTTAATTGGTGTGGATATTGTGGAATTAAATATATAGATAATAACATCAAACACCTCTTTCAGTCGTCGTATGCCTACTACTTGATTAGAATGCGAATGTGAAAGGCATTTAGATAAAAAAAAAGTTTGAGAAAACGAAAAGAATTGTCAGTAAAAAATTTATGATTTACCTTGATATTTTCCTTCTGATGATTGAATTAACAAGGACTCTTTAGAAAGATTTTCTAATTTTACTAGTCCTTGTTCTCTTTGTACTTTATTAGTTGATGTAAAGTTTTGAGATTGCGGTGGATGTAGATTTTGGTTTCGATTAGAAATGGGCCCTGTAGTTGTCATAACTGGCGCCATTGTTATTCTTGACGTGACTGGATAATCATTTAACGAGTATTCTTTGCGGTTTTTAAATGATGATATGGGGCTTATATGATTGGTTGTGGCTATCAAGTCCTTTGAAATTGGCAGGTCGACCTCAGCTAAATTTGTACTGTCATCGGCCATGTGGATTTCATAGCAGGCAAGTTCTGGTATTATTGGCCTCACTTTACCACCATCTGGCCGATGGGGATTTCTACATCCTCGACATTTGCAGCCAATGCAAGACTTCGAATCCACATAACATGGGCATCTCTGACCGCAACATGTTAGCTTACCAGGCGTTGCAGTGGCATTACCACATCGACAACCGCGCCGCTTTGAATTTTGTTTTGTTACTTGTCGGAAAAGTGTAGGTGGAACAGTTTTCTAATAATTCAAAAAAAAAAAAACATTAATTCTGGAATGTAAATGTTCAAGAGGAGTCTTACTCTGGAAGCGTTATCCACATCCACGTCAGTCTTTCGTTTAATTGTTATTTTATTGCCGATTCCTGTATACAATACTGAATACATTGCTGTCCCGTTTGAAACGGTTTTTATTGGAGGCGGGTTTCGCACTTGCGCCGTTGTTGTTACAACAGGATTCATCATAGCCGATTTCGTTTCAATCGGTGTAGTCGAAGAAGTAATGTTTCTATGCTGAGCAACAAAATTCGGTGTTTTGTTAGTTTGTGTTAACTTAATGGATGAATTTACTATTGCGGGAGAGCTTGAAGATGTAGCACTGAATGAAGTTGAAGTTGACGATTTATCGAGAAATGGTATTGGAGACGGAGGCGTTCTTTTTGCAGCAATTGGAACGGGCAGAGACATGTCAATCAATGGAAATTCTTGCTTTACAATAATAGGCATTTGTGGAGCTATCCCTGTTATAACTGGAGACGATTGATTTGTGGCAGGCACTGTATTAACTAAAGATGATACTGCCTTTGGCAATGTTTTTGGTAGCTCTGCAGTAAAAGCCATAAGTATATCTTCAAAGTTTGCTCCCTCCTCTATTAATTCAACCAAACTTAAATTTGGAATAATTATTCCATTTATTACGTTGCTCGTCTGGATTGATTGTTTGCATATAAAATTGTACAGGGCAGTAGACATTATATGTTCACACATGCCTTTGTAGCACTGAAGGAGAATACGCATTTGTTTATTTTCTTCATATGTGCGAAAGTCTTGGCAATCTTTGCAAGAATTGCATGCTGGCCGTACATTTTTTCGTCCACGAACGCAAAGGCGGCACACATTGTGTTGGCATTTAGCCTCTTTGGGTGAAAAGGGATCTTTTAACAGACGTCCGCATACTGCACAGGACATTGACTGTCGAAGATACGGAACCAAGCGATAAAGATCAGCAATTTTATGATCATTTGCATTGGAATCATTATGCAGGATGATCCTGGATGTTGAAACATAAAGGCTTATGGCATTCATTACAACTGCAGACAATCCAATTCTATAAACGATTTATACTGTACTTGACATTATTATGTCTATTTGCATAATTAGAAGTTTGTTTATATATATACAAACATGCTTCCACACAAATTTCACCAATTTTTAAGATATTGTTTAACAAACAGAAAATTAAAGCACAAATGTTTTATTTACAATAAGTTCAAATTGTAAGACTCCCAAAGTGCGCGATATTCCAAACAGATTCGTAGGTCTCCAGTTTTTCGTGCACAAACACTACAATCTTACTTACTGAGTTATGACATTCGGAAAGAATTAATTCTGTTAAAGTTTTGTTTTATAAAAATAACTTTAAACAATTTTCAATGCCGCAATTATCGAAAAACGATTCCTAAACAACGTATATATTTTCGCCGATTTATTTTTTGGCGTTTCTTATGATGCTGTCATTCGTGACAGTTGGTCTTGTATTTTAATTTTCTCAATGCATTTGGAATTGAATTCACTTATTGGTACACTTCAACGTTGAAAATAATATTTAAAAATTTTCCAGTATTCCAGTGATGGTGAATAAAAAATATTTGTTGAAAATACATCGGTATATTTTTACTACATTATATAATGTATTCATATTATATTAATGAAAATTAGTATTCAATTTGGAAACTAAATAATATTTTTATATTTAGTTATAGTTTAACAACAAAATAATAAAATATACAAGGTGAACCGTCGGTCTCGTAAAAAAATGTATTAGGCAGGCGGACAGAAATTCAATCCCTCAGGATTGTAAAAATACGAATCTATGTGCATACATATAAGTTTTGACAAAAAAAAAAACAGCATAATGGTAAAAAAGATTTTCTTTGCCGTTTGGGTTTTCAACTATCTATACTTTTTACTTCCAACACAGTTCTATGATTACACCTAATAATTGTCAGTCAATTCTTTCGGAAATAGTTAGTTTTATGACTTCTAGTAAGCGCAAAAAGGGCCGATTCTGGTAGAAGATCCCTTTTCTTGACGGTGCGGATATAACATTTCTGATGCGTTTTTTCGAAAAAAAAATTTTACACAAATCTCTTAGCAACTAAAGAATTCGAATTAATCTACTTGAGCTCTTGCTGCGAACTGGTCGCTGATGATCTTATGGCTTGTTATGGTGGGGTGGGCTGCATTTACCGTAAACTCATACGCGAGTGAACCTAACATAATGAATTTATTTTCTCGAAACAATTAATGACGTTTCTATTTATTTTATCAGTGTCAATCGATTCAAATGACAAATGCACACACTAAATTTCTAGCCTTGGGGGTAAGTTTATCATCATGCTTGGGGCATAAGTGCCTGTTTACATTGGCGCGGGCAGGAAGAATGTCCGAAAGAGAGGGAACGCTTTTTATAGAAGTGGGAAGAAGAAGGGTTAATTCCACCGAGAATCCATTTCTAAAGTGGATTCTCGGGTGCAACACATTTTTTCCGTATCGTTCCATTTCTGAGGTATCTTTTCATTTTAGTTTTGATCGTTGATGAGAAAGGAAGTGTGAAGAATAGGAAAAAGGCATGTTTGAGGCCAACTGCTCAAATTTAAAATGCTTCGATTCAAGTGTTCCACTTGTCAAAAAGTCTTTCAACCCCATGGCAATGTGAATACGACGTTCATGGTGAGGACTTTCATCCCATCGCCAATGTAAACAGGCACTAACTCGTATATCTTACCTAAGTGTCTTTAGAGAAGGAAAGACAAGTATAATGGCTAAAAAATAGATAAAATAGTAACAGCATTTTGTTTTTATTTTTTATATTTTTTATTGTGACTCGAGTTATTTTATAAGCGATAGGCTTGGCATTAATCTAGCAACAGTAGATTCATAACAGTCGCATATCGGAGTTAGGTTCAAATTATTATGAAACATACATATTTTCTTCCATTATAATGGGGGGAGTAAGAGGAACACACTGGTGCTGTACGGTGGCGTGTACGTACCTGCCGTGACCGTGGCTTAATTGGTAGTGTATTGGCTTCCCAATCGGACGGTTCGCGGTTCAATACCAGCCGTGACCGAACAACTTTTTTTCAGGCAACTATGAGATGAACTTTAAATAATACAAAACTCACTGCTGATCTCAATGAGCAGTGACTCTTCGATACAAGGCACATCTTGACCTGGATACCTAATTTACAACAAGTAATTATGTATATATGTACATTTATATTAAATTTTAGTTTTAAACATATAGTAAATACGTATTCTGTATTTCTATTTACACTTTATATAGGTACTATAAGGCCAATCTCAACTTTATATAAAGCTTGGGAAAATTGTAGCCTGAAGAGGAATCGTAGGAATCTGCGTTGGACAGCTTCGATATGTAGAATATTCAAAATATAGCGTACTCAAGAAATGGCTTAGCAAAGGGACTTTGTCAGAGACCTTTTTGGAATATCGTGTAACAAAACCATGTAGTAGCTTAAGTTGATATATAGGATGTTCGGTATGCCATATATACATATAAATATTCACTATCTATTATATACCAACTGTTGTACAGAAATTGTCATTTAAATACGTTTAGTAGTTCTATCCTAGATATATTCAATACATATTTAAGTATATAAAGTATGAATTCGAGTTAGTTAAAATAATAACAAATAACAAATCTAGGTAAACATCCTTGTTTTCGTATGACCAAATGGGTTTTTTATTAGCGTGAAAAAGATTTTTCATTAAGGCTTAATGAGAAACAATTTAAATTTCACAAAAAAATGTTTAGAAGTCTCAATGCATACGAGTATATATTTTACTGACGCCACACACAGCTTTTATTAAGTGAGTTGAGTTTTTTTTTTTTCTAAATTTGTATATATCAAAAATGATCAAACAGTCATCTTTTTCAGATATTCGAATACTGCGCTAACAGTCTATTTAAGTGTGATATAATTATGTCAAAAAGTGCTATACGGAAACATGTGTTTGTACCAATTTTTGTCGAAGTAAAGCCAGTATTGTTTCAAAACGATTTTTTTTTCAACTAAATATTTATTTTAGTAATCGTAAGCGTAAGATATTAATAAAAAAATATTAAAAATGAAAAAAAGCGTTTTTATTAATGGAATGAAATTGGAAATTAAATTGATTTAGATAGTGAGTTTATCGATATTATCCGCAAGCGCAAAAACATGTCTCTCTTCTTCTATATTTCGAATGGTCTAATAATTTGTATTTTTTTGAAAAACTCTCATTCCTTTGAACACCTCATACAAAGATCAGTTAGTGTTTCGTTCTCGTCGAGTGTTGTTCTCGTTTCAGGAGGATCTTCATTCTTTCCTCTTTTTTATACATTACACCTAAAACCGTTTGCTAAGACTTTGTAGTGCATTAGTATTTCTGGAAAAGAATCGGTTAAACTTTTTTATATACATATTTGTGTGAAAAGTGCATTCTTTTTTAGGTGGGCAATAATATTTAGGATATAAAATTAAAAAAAAGACAAGTTTATAATATAAAATTACATAACTTAATGTGCTTTAAAAATATATATAACGTTAATGTACAAAAAAAAATTTAAAAAAAAGTGATCAGTGGAAAATTATTGACGTGGAGTTAAATTTGAGTGTGTTTTATCTAAATATTCGAATTTAGAAAGTATAAATGTACTTATTTTCCGCTGAGCAACGGATATTTCCAAGTTTAACGAACTGAGTTCATTTCTATTTTTGAAAACTCGCCGATACTCACACATTTGAAGATGTATGCAATTCAGATGATAAAACGTCAAATTACGTGCGTGTGAAGACGGAAGAAATGTTTTTTCTTTGGAAAAACTGAACACCAAGTTTTTCTTTTTTTAAATTGTACTCAGAAGGAGTATCTGAAAAGCTTCATGTATTCCAATAAGACCTCATTACATATTTACAATTTAGGACAGGAATACTTCACATAAAGTCAATATGGAGTGTGGAAAATAGGTTTACGAAAGCATATGTTTTTTTCTTTTGTGGTCTAATAATGAGAAGTAGATAAATTCTATTTTCGGATACTACCTATATAAGAAAAATTAAAGAAGCTTATACACGAAGAATTTGCAAAATGAATTAAATTTAGAGATGGGTTCATTCTACTTTCATGGATGATGATGCGTTTCTGAGATTTTATGCCAATTTTTCTCCATGCTAGATTTTTTAATTTATTAAGAAATGTGTTAATATAGTATTCGGTGTTTCTATTGTAAAACCATATAACATAACTAGATTGAAAAAAAAAAATGGGACCGGAATATATTTACATATATATTTTTTTCCTAATCTAAAGAGAAAATGTAAGAGTATTCTACTTTGTAACTCATATCGATTTACAATATGAGTGTATAATATATACTACTAATGTATTGAGATTGGATCTTTCTGAGCAGTCGAACATGTTTTCAGTTTTACTTTTGTTTAAAATAAATAAACGAAATATCTATTATAAGAATAAATATGACATAATTTAAACCTATGTTTAAAAAAGGACTTATAATTATATATTAATAAATTTACATATTGCATATAGCGCTTGCACCATTTTAGATAAAACTTTTTTCTATTAGTCTACTCAGAAAAATTAACCATTGTAATTATATTGGCAATAGAAAAAAATCGAATACTTACTTATCACCTAAAACGTAAGCCTTACAATTAAGCAAGAGAGAAATTGGCGCAACAAATTTTATTGAATAATAATTTGTAATCAAACAATGTTGATCGCATCTCTATAAATATCTTGGGTGAAAAGTGACATTATTTTTAGTTGAAAACGAATTTGTGAGTAAAAAAATAACTATTTTCGGTCTTCTTTTTAGCATTGCGTGCTCCCAAGAAAATAAGAAATAAAATCTGACATAGTGCATGTGAACATTTAAAAAAATATAGACCCCTTTCCGTATTATCCGTTTTAATTTTTGTGAAAAAAGGAAGATTCAAATAAATATAAGAAAATGTCTGGGCAGCAACCGCCGCCCTCACAACACCCTTTATATGGAGCAGCCGGACGTGGGGGTTGGAATCCTCGCGCAAGTAATCCAACATCACCATCACCTTCGCTTATATACCGACCTCCTTCACCATGGACACCAGTAGCACCATCACCACCGCCAATTATTTCTGGTCCTCGCCGACTGTCTATGCAGTCTCCAGCTCAAATGATGGGATCACCAATGAGTCCTACATTTGGAAGAGCACATGCAATGTCCCCAGGTCCTCAAGGTCTGGGTGGACTTCGTGGATCACGCGGCGCTAATAGTATTCCACACCCAAGACCTCAGTGGCCATATCGCCTTCCACAACAATTTTCAACGGAAACTCAATCACCACAAACTTACCAAGGGCCTTCGTACCCTGCATCACCGAATTACTATCCAACACCTTCACCGAACGTTGGCCCTTCACCGCCAACAATAGTAGGAGTAAATGGTCCGCGACCATTCCGGCCAATGTATAATTCTCCAGGTGCACAGGTACAACAACAAATGCATGACTATACCCATAGTCAAGGTGTTAGCTCGTTTCAATTGTCACCAACTCCCTCCCCGGTTGTGTGTCAAACTTCTCCAGAGTTTTTGTATAATAATCAGCCGCCTCCTTTGTACGAACAACATTCGCCGAGATCACAATTCGAATATGTCGGCGTTCCATTGGAACCTCCACAACCTAAATCTTATGTTATTTATGATGACGAGGAGGAACAAGGTCCGTCTACAGCCGAAATAATTGCTAACCAATCGCAGGATTATATAGATGAAAAATTAGCAGAATACCAAATGACAATCCTGCAATTACAAGGTAAGATCATAATTTTTTCTTAAATTAAAATCTAAAAAAATTTAAATCTTTTTTAATCGATTTTTACTAATTTTGCACAAAAATTTTATCATATAAAAAATAGTTTTGGTTGATTTAATGGTCACCTTTTTTGTTCCATACATCTTCTTTTATGAACCATTTGATTATAATGTACTAATACCCGTGTGTACAACGACAGTTTTCAAACTTTAATTTTAATTTTCAGGATGCTTTCCTTAATACAATAGTTTCACAAAGTCTCTTATTATATTACTTTCCATTTTCCTTTGACTGACCATGAGTTTCAACATTTATTCAAATATAATTTTGGGCATTTCTAGAGTTTTTCAAAAATGGGTGTCTTTAAATAGAAACCTTCGCGAATATTCTTTTCGACATTAGTGCAGAAATCTGTGACACTTTTATTTAATTTTTCTTTCTACATGTGTATCGTCATATATCGTAAAAGTGTCTCATAAAAACTCTTAGTCTTAAATCGCTCAAAACTGAATGAAAAATATTGTAATAGCTTTTAACAATTATTTTATGTAAGGAATTGGAAAAAAAATTAAATAAAATTAATGTCAGTACTTCTATAAAATATAGTATAATAAATTTATGTGTTTAAGGAAGTATAAAAGTTAGGTCATGTTGATAGAGAATTTAAGTGCCTAAAATAAAAAATAAAAGTATATTTCGATGACAGTCCACGTGGGACTCAACACATAAATATTCATGTTTTTCTTGTCATTCCTGTACAAAAAAAAATTAAACTTATGATTTAGGCCAGTTTTCAATGGCCCAATTAAGAATTTGAATAACTGAATTTTGGAAAATTGCCATTGTTTGTCAAAGGGGTAGTGACGCTAGATTTTATCTTACTCATATTTTGATCACTTAAAGCACTCAAACAAAGAACTCAAAGAGTTTTAGTAATGCAGCTTCACATTTTGTTTTCTTTTTGTTTATTGTGAAATAACGTTCAATATAGTATGAATACTCACACTAAAAATATCTGAGCACGTGTTAAGTATTTGGGGAAAATTGAATAGCGAGAGAAAGAAACATTTTTGGGCCTAGTGGGCATGTCATTCAACATTTAATGAGGAAACTAAATTATAAATGTAATTTGACTTGTGTTTTCAGAAACTACCTACCAAGATCAAAATGAATGTTATTCGGGCTCAGCTCACTGAGATCTTGAGAAGTCCATCTTCACAGCTGTGCTTAGAAGTTTATTTGCGACATAAGGCGTGAAAATTCAGCATTCTGATTGCGTTCAGGGAAGTCTTGTATTATTGAACTAACTTGGAAGAGGTGAGAAGATGCAGCACGTAAGAGCATACGTGCCTACAGATGCAGATACTTCGCACCCTCCACCAACTGTCCACAGTATATGTAATATACTTGTAGTGTGATCAGAATAGCGTGTGAACGCTGAACCTTCTGAACCGGAAGTAAGTACGCGACCACTTAATTACACCCACCCATGTGGTTGCTCTAGTATTTTGCAGTTTCGTTAATCACAATATTCGAGATTTTGTCCATTCCCATCGTCTTGCTATTCTTTATTGTTGTTGGGGCTCATAGGACATTCTAGGACATCAGTTGTGACTGATAGTATTATCTTTGCTATTGTTCTTCGTAGTAAAGTGAGTCCTTTTATTTTTGAGAAATGTGTGCGGCCGTGCCTTTCTTTAGCTTCTTTCAAAACTACGAGTACTTAACACACACCTTCCCCATGAATTGGCTCGTTGTTAGCTGTAGTTCCTTCTTGATCGCCTGAAAAAAAGTGATTCTCTTCCACTGGCGGAGATTTTCATGTATTGTATCTATCATGTGATGTAATCTGTCTAGTGTACCTAGTGAATAGAGTTTGGCCGATTAGTTGCTGTCTTCCTTATGAAGTCTATGAGATGATCACCTCTGACTTGCTACTACTGCAGAAAGGATTCTTAAAAAGGTTATTGAAGGGACAAACTCGTATTTCAATATTTGTTGATTTTATTATTTAAAATATTCTCTCCTCTCTTTAATTCATCTGTTAAAAAAAAATTAATCTCGCATGTTCATTCCGTGGAATAGCTTCCAATCCTCATGCAGATCCTACGTAAATGGTCAGAATATCATACAAAAATATAATTTAATTTCTTTTTCGGCGATGAAAAGAATTTTAATAAAATGAATACGGCCGATGATTTAAAAAAACAGATCAAAATTTGCGAACATGAATGAATTTTGACTCGGTGCTTTGCATGCACAAATCATTTTCCGGATTACAAATTTTGGCCATGAAACACTTCAAAACGTCTAGGTAAACCGCGGTAATAATTATTTCAGATGAAATGAATTCCATATGGATAATTCCTTTGCTATCAGAAAATATGATAAGCCAAGTCTTGAAGGAACATTTTAGGTTTTGCTGAATTTGTGACGAAATGTTCATCTTCAATTCCGAACTTAAAGCCCCTTTGTTTCATCACCCGTAATTTTAGGTCATGTTAAAATTTTAACACTCATTTAAATTTCATTCGAAAATAAATATTATATCTTTGTATTATATCTTTTGCTTGTCAAATAGCAAATATAATACATTTTTTTAGCGATACACTATAGATATGACTATGAAAATAGCCCTTTTTGTTGAATTATGGCGCCCGTCTTAAAACTTAATTGCCGCACTGCGTATGAAAAGTTCCAAGTTAATACGTGTACAATAGAATCACTAAATTGGTAATACCGAATCATAGGGAATATTTTCTTTAAGAATAGCATAATTTTCATTACGTTTTGATTAAATTTTAAAGGGTAGTCTGTATTTTAATATACTTAATATATTTTTAATTGCTGACTACATAAGACCCTATTACAAACTTTTTAAACCATTGTGCACAGCGTGTTGATACATACGTATTGATATGATCGTATAAATTCAGTACCTCGTTCACCTGAAAGTGGAATGTTAAGCTTATGGCATTAGTCATATATGTATATGTATATGTATTATACACTTATGCATAATCTGCGGAAACCGTTTTTCCATACACTTAGTAGAGACAGTGACTCTACTTCATTTCTATTGTATATTCGTAGATCTCTTTTCCGTTCATTTGTTGGTCGCTTTTGTTTGTAGTGGGCAAAATCAACTCTTGCCCTTTTGAGGAAGAATGCCTTAGACTTATCTTAAATATGTCGTCGCATCCAGCATTTGCTTAACTCCACTTTCACATAGCATAATAACTTTTAGCCAAAATTAAGTCAGCTTGTTAGGGATGTACAGTACATGTGAAAGGATTATCTTTCACGAAGGGCAAAAGTTGTTCACCTATTGCCATGTACAGATCTGGAGTACAGTTCTTGCGGCATTTCTGAAAAAAAAATTCCCAAAAAGTACTTATTACTGTAAGTTAATCGGTAATAATATGTCTGTATTTGGTTACACAGATTTGCAATCAAATCACATATTTTTCAGCAATTGTCCAGCAAAGGCCTATTATTTACCAATATCAAGAAATTAAATCTTGAAAATCATGCAATATGAAATCGATATAGAAAACCGCCCTGGCCGCTAGTGCTAGAATAGTTTATTAAAATTATAATTTATCTTGGTTTTGATGAATAAATCAATTAAAACCGTTTCCTCTACTATTAAGTTAATAAAAAAAACTAGTTAATATAAAAACGTCCACAACAAAAATTAATATTGCTGGAAAAATAAAAAATCCATACTTTCTTCTACGAGTACAATATAATACTTTGAAACTCTATGTCGTGATCTCGCATTAGAAAAACGACATACTTAACATACGTAAGGACATATTTTGGAATATGATTATATAATTTCGACAGTGTGTTAAATATTGTCACAATTAATTAGTCTTCGTTCATATCAAAGTCACTCCTGCAATCCTAAATTTAGAGGGCTGGGTGATGATGAACAAATGTGGCTAGATGTACGGGTTTTGTACCGGTTTTATAGACTGCAGCACGTATTAAGTGTTTTCAAACTAGTTCACTTTAACTTAAATAGTACGCGGAACAACTACCACGTTGTGAAAACACTTGCTGATGGCGCTAGACTCATTCCCAGACAAGACTTACTCGAAAAGAGAAGAACTGAATTGAATATCTTTGCTTTCACGTTGTTTTTGTATTTTTATTTAAATTTTTTATTTCAAGTGAAACACAACTGTATATATTTATGTGCGTTTTCCCGCATGCACGTACATATACGAGTATGTACGTAGAATTTTTCACTTAGTAACATTGTTTATTTTTATTGTGTAAATAAAAGGAAGTAATAATCCCACCAAAAAGCTAATATAATTCTATTTTTGTATTTTTCATTTCTTTTAAATTATTTGTTTAAGTGAGAGAAAGAGAAATAATATGTTAAATACTTCTCTGACTAAAATCTTGAACTTATTGCATTTATGACTATCCAAAACTTTGGTATTTCGTCATACGAAGAAGAGATTTTGCAACGAAATATAAGTTCATAAAGTTGAGTTGGAGATATGCACTTTTCATATAAATCTAGATATCCCTTTTACACCGAGCAAGAAAGACTTGAAGTAAATTGGAAAAAGTTACAGAACTTTACCCAAAAGCTTCAATTAAAAAACTATTAAGCTGAATACATATTTTTTTCTAACTTAGAAAGTTATGGACATATTTTTATCCTCCTCATACTCAGAGGGGAGTGCCGCCTCTGTCCTGCAATTTCATATTTTTGTCCCACCAAAACCAATCAACCATAAAAGTTTGACCGATCATATCTGTACAATCGTATTTAGTACTGCATTGACGGTTCTAAAATTGTTGCTATTTCTTGAATAGCTCGGACAATTCTGGCCCGCTTTTTTTCACATTTTCGTTAAATGTGGCCTATGTTAATAGATTTCCATTCGAAAGAGCCCTGTATTTTTAAGAAAACAGTTTATTGTATTTTGTATATATTTCTTTTTAATAAATTAAAATGTAATTTTGCTCAAAATTTAACGGCCGTGATTCTGTATGAACATAATAATATAATTTAAATCGATAACACCATTCGTTCGCGAGCTATGGTGAGCCAAAAATTTACATATACGGAAACACACACACACACACAAACACAACCACCAAATATTTATTGCACACTTTTATCGTTAGTTTTATTTTTTTCATTGTATCATTGTATTGTATATATATATTGTATTTTATATTGTATCATATCAATTGTTCAGAGTACAAATCATTGCATATTATAAACGCCAGAACTCATCTTTGAAAGGCTCTAACAAGGTCCATTCTTTCCAATTCTTCTCGGAATTTCGCTCAAGTCATCCAATGTTGTTATTTCTGATCAGTAAACAATGTCCCTTATCCATTCCCATATATAAAAGTATATTGGGGTCAAATACGTGACCTTGGAAGCCACAGAATGAGTCCATCCCGCCCTAACCACGCATTTTCTTACACTTGATCTAATCCCTATCTACCTGCATGGCCATAGTGTGCTGGAGCGCACTCTATCGGTACCAGAATGCAGTGGTATATCATATAATAGTTCTGGTAATTTCTTTCGCAAAAATTTCAGGTAGAGATTCGAATTAAGGCTTGCAGGAAGCCAATAGGGTCCTACTAGCTTGTTACCCAATATGCCCGCCCACACATTGACACTGAATTTATGCCGAAAATCTCAGTGTTTCATGGACTGGGGGTTGCTTTCTATGTAAATTGCGTCAATTGATGATTCCGTCCCTGGTGAACTGACATTTTTCGTTTTTTGTCTGTGAATACTAAACGCACGTTTCGAAGTTGCAAAAAGTGGGAGTTAATTATATATTTTTCCGAAAAAATAATGACGAAGTCATTAAGTAAGTAAGTTAAGTGATTAAGTTAAGTAAAAAAAAGAATCACTCTGATCTTCAATAACTTTGGACATATTAATTTTGAGGCAACATTTACTTCGAAACATTAAAGTACTCATAATTACGAGTTCAACAACACCCTATTTATTACCATATGTTCATAAATTTGAATGATGTTATTTTCAATAGGAGTCAAAACAGGGATTTGTTGCCAGAGGAGCTGCAACCACCCATACAATTTTTTTCTCAAAATATGCCAAGGTATCTCACTTTAAAGTTTTCGACACATTGTCCGGAACACCCTGCATATCCATTGGAATATCTTTTATTTTGGCGTTAACTGGTGATATTTAATTAAAGGTACTAGATGAAGGCTGGGTTTTTTATGCGTTTGTACATATAACATAATTTGAACATATGAGCGTAATGTGTACGTATGAATATAAAGAATATAATTATATAAATTATTAAAAACAAACATTTATTTTATCGTCGTATTGCTTTCTATTTAGTATCACAATAGGCCAAACCGGTACATTGTCCCACCTCCCTCCACATTCGACAATAATTTAATCTAGTCTTACTGAATTTGACATTTAATATTTTGGGCCATACCAACATATTCTAGTAATAATTTTGGATAGCTATGTACATATTATTCCATTGAATATTATAATAAAATCGATTGAACTTTCTAAATTTGCATTATCATTTTGGTTTTATTTATATGCCCTTATTCGTAACGACACAAGTATAATAAGCAACATCCAATAAACAAATTCCTCGATTTGGAGCTGCATAGCTGCATATACTCGTATGTTGAGGTTGAATACTTTAAGACAAAATTTTAAGAAATCACTAATATTCACAAACATGCATATGGATGTATGTATATATATATGTATGCTAGTATGAAAAATTCAACTTTTAACTTTACCTACATGTTTAGATGATTTTTTCCTCTGTTGCCTTACAAAATTAAAGTTCCTTAAAAAATATACCCCGAATTCATACGAACATACTCGTACATATGTATATACCAAGCCTTGAATTTCACACAAATTTTGCTGATTCAACTCGCATTTAAAAAGTAAAAATAAAATTGACGTAATCTTGCTAAAGCAAAATCCTATTTAAAATAAAAAAAAGTAATTTAATTCCCCTCATTCAGAAATATAAATTAAAAAAACGCATATGAGATATTTGTCCACATGTACCTATGTACATATTTATAATACGCCGAAAGTAAAAAATGTAATTAATTTGATTTTATTGATGTACACCCACTTGCATGCGGTGCTTTAATTTAAGAATACGCTGTGTAAACAAAGATACAAAATGAGAACACTGAAAATGTTTTATATCTTCAGTATTTATTTTTAATTATAAAAATAACTTTGAATTGGTTAATGCTACAATCATATTCTTGACAATTTTAACCGCTTTTTTTACTTTACTTCTAACCCGAAATTATATTATATGATTATTTTGGACATTGTGTGTACAACATTACCACCGCTACTTGACGAAATCTTCTACGAATATGATCAGGATTAAAAATAAACACGTATTTTATATACGTAAACGTACAAATTTATTAATAACAATTAATGTTATTGATATAGTAATGAATGTTTACAAAGGGTGTTCGGGTAATGCTTCGTAAGGGAAATTCCTTCGCATATTTTGAAAAAAAAAAATCATTTATAAATTTTCAAATTTATGCACGTATAGTAACAAATGAGGTATCACTGAACTCGTAATTGTTTTAGAGTATTGCAAATGTTGCTCCAAAATTATTGAAGATCAAAGTGATCTTTGTTTTTTTTTTTAACTTAATATTTTGAGTTTGTCGTCATTTTTTCAGAGGAATATGTAATTAACTCCCACTTTTTGCAACTCTGAAACATGCACTTGGTATTCACAAACAAAAAAAAACTTCAGTTTATTTCATTTCAAGTCATTTCAAAATACAAGCCGTCTTGTTCAAACTATAAAACTAAAAAATGGGATATTCTTGTAAATCCAATAATTTTTTTTTTAAAACGTTCATTTTATGACACCTAAAAGGGGACCACCTCGGATAGGTTACGCCCACTTCCTTTTGCAGGTCCTTTTTCAGAAGAAATTAAGCAGATATCTTTCGAAATAATATAAAGAGAATGCAAAATTATTTGCATAACCAGTTTTGACGTTTAATTCATATCACCGATGATGGACTTTTCAACAAGAGAACACGCAGACATGGCTTATGGCAATTATTTCTGCAACGATACCGATCAACGAGCGAGATTGGAATATGCGAGATGATAGCATGATAGGATTGTTCCAACCGCAGGGCATTTATTGGAACATTTTCTAGGTTCGCCGAGACACTTGCATCCTCCTTTTGCTACTATGAACACATTTAACATTACGTCAGAAACCATCTAAATACCAGTCTTATGCAACTACGCAGACATTTTAATCTGGAGAATTATACTCCCATTCAATACCAAGCAAACTCTGAACCAGAGTAGACAGGTGATCGAGCGCGGTATTATACGAGTGAATTTTTTGCAAATAAAGAACAGTAATTCTCCAAACCAAGTAAATAACTTTTCTATTTCAATTTAATTTTTCTTGTTCCAATTTAAAACCCAAACTATAAACTTAATCATCCAAAACAAATATATCTTACCGCCTATATGGAGGTAAACAATAAAAACTGGTTTGATGGGTTGAATGCAAACGATCCCATTCAGACCGGTCATCCAGTAAAAAAAAAGTGTAACAACAACGATTCACAAGGTCAGTGGCCAACGTTAATTACTCAGCACCAAACTGATTTTTCACGCTTCCTAATAATAACGAATTCTCCAAATGACAACGATAAAACACCTATAGCTAACAGAAATCCAATTATTATAGGAAAAAGGAATTGATGGCGTTACAACCAATTATAAAAGTATCAAGGCACTTAGAGATGGTGATTTGTTAATACAGGTTGACAACAAGACAATCGCAGATAAGCTTGCTAAATGCAAAATTCTTGGACATATCCCAGTTGAAATAAAATATCATCGGTCTCTTAATTCTAGCCAAGGTCGTGTTTATTCATTCATATTATCGCTCTTTCAGAAATTGATATCTTAGATTCCTTAAAAAGGTTTAATGTAACAGAGGTAAAAAGCTTATATAAAAACGATGCGGGAAATATGAAAGCAACGGGTGCTGCAATCCTTATCTTCGACACGGCAAAACCACCAAAGGAAATTAAACTGGGTTGGCAGGTATTAGAAGTAGACCCCTATTACCTCAACCCAATGTCTTGCAGAAAATGTCAACGTATTGGACATACCAAAAACCACTGTAAGGAAACCCAAAGCATATGCCCAACCTGTGCTGAAGTTACTCCGCGTACAGAAGAATGCAAGAGAAAATTTTGCGTCAATTGTATGGTTGAGGAGCATTCGTCAAATGACTGTTATTGTCCAACTTTCGTCAGAGAAAAAAACTATAATGATTATAAAAACCATGAGACGTTGCACTGTTAAGGAAGCTAAAGAAGAATACGTAAAGTCAGGACATCTTTACGCAACAAAGGTTCAACCCCAGAGACCCATTAAGTCAATAGCCGAAATAATCAAAGAACAGATCTCTAAGGTAACACCGTTAATTGACAATAACGCTATTTCATGTACCTCCTATCAAAATAAAAACTCCCCCTCTCATACCTCGACAACAACAAAAACAACACCACCAGCCCACCAAATAGAAAAATCAAAAAATCTCAACACATATACAAATGCGAAACAGACAGTAGATATTGACATTATGAACAAATTAAAAGAAACTCATGATCTTTCATTAACATACTCACAACTTAATACAGAAGAACATTCAAAACATTCAAGAAATAAACCCTCTTTGACCTACACTGAAAGGAATACTATAGCAAGTTCTTCAAATGCCGGCAATAAATCAATGGTTTCAACATTGCCTTCAGCATCGACATCAAATTGAACATTGCCGATAAAAAAACTTTCCTTTTTTAGCTCCTGACGATAATAAACCCTTTACACAAAATGAGCAGACAAAATAATAAAATTAAACTGAAAATATTACAGTGGAATATTCAATTTTCAATTTTTCAATAATCTTCCATCCTTGGATATTCTTATTCAAAAGTACTCACCTACGGTTATAGCATTGCAAGAAACAAAAGTGTTGGTAAAAAATGCTCCAACCAGGTATAAAAATTACGTAGCGTACTGTTGAAGTACTAACTCACTGTCACAATAAGGATGGGACAACTTTCCTACTTAAATCAGGGATTCCACATACGTACTCAAGCTCACTAAATGCAATTTTAACCCAAAAAAGTAAACCCACGATTGTTTAATAGGCAGCGACCACTTTCCAATTATTATTGAAACCTTGGCCACTTATACAATTCCAAGACTTTTCCATTCCCGTTTAGAATGTAGAAACTAAACCAAACTGGTCTAAATTTGCAGAAAATATCCAGCAGGTAAGCTCCTCCACTTCAATTTCGGAAAATATAAATAAAGAAGCAGCAAACATCAGAAAAATAATCAGACCAGCAGCATTCACATCCATTCCCACTTCGCATCCCTCTTGCAACTCCTTTCAGCCCATTTGGTTCAATTTAAATTTAAAAAGCTTAACTAAGGAAAAGCAAAAGCTTTGGCGGCAACTAAAAAATAACTTGGATAGAGAAAATGCTATTGCATACCGCAGAATAGCAGCAAGGGTAAAAAGAGAAGTACGGATAGACAAAGCGGAAGCCTGGACAACATTTTTGTCGACCCTGAATCCTTCAATGGAAGCCAGATCTCTCTGGAGAAAAGTTAAAGCAATAAATGGATATCATTCCAGAAATGGGATAACCGCAATTAAATATAACGCTGCTTTTGTTGTTGATACCAATGATATAGCAAACCTTTTTGCAAACAAATGGGCGGGATACAGTTCTGACAAGAAATTTTCAGATAATGTCTTGCAAAAAA
The DNA here is from genome assembly GCA_949129095.1 of Volucella bombylans. Lineage (NCBI taxonomy): Eukaryota > Metazoa > Arthropoda > Insecta > Diptera > Syrphidae > Volucella > Volucella bombylans. The sequence continues at coordinate 172,680,699 of OX422144.1, read as the reverse complement.
AAAAACATTTCAAATCAGTTCACTCCTCCACAACACTCAGAATTCTGAAACCATACCGACAATTAGTCTCCCAGAATTCATTGAAGCTCTTCGAGGTACTAAAGGATCAACCCCCGGTTCTGATAAAATATCATTTAAAATGTTAAAAGAACTACCAGTGGGTACAATGTTAAGACTGATTAGACTATATAATAACATTTTGAAAGAAGGCATCTATCCTCACGAGTGGAAAAAGGCTCATCTGACTCCAAAACCTAAACACAATGCTGACCAATATTTATTAGATAGCGTCCGATCTCCCTCCTTTCCGTCCTATCTAAATTATTCGAGAAAATAATAGGAAATAGGCTCAGGTGGACAATAGACAATAAGTTAAGTAGTGGCCAACATGGCTTTAGAACAAGAAGAGGCACGCACACCCTGTTCCATATGCTGGATCATACTGCGTATGCAGAGTTAGCTTTACGCAACCATTCGATCCTTCTGTCTATGGATCTGGAGAAAACTTTCGAACGTGTGACTGCTTATATGGTGATCAACCAGCTTAAGAACTGGGGAGTTAACAAATATGTCCTGCAGGTCATATACTCCTTTATGTTAAATAGAACTATCATCGTTAAAGTCAACGGATATTTTTCAAAAACCACCCCCATCGAGAATGGAATTCCACAAGGCTCACCAATCTCCACAATGCTATATAACGCATATGTAAACGCGCTCCTTTTAAAAATACAAACGGAAGCATCAGCAACTAAGGCAGTACTTACTTATGCAGATAATATTTTCGTTTTGGCATCGGGTAAACCAGAAGAAGTAAAAGATGTCTTAAACTTAACTGTTTCAAAAGCGCTCAAATGGTGCGCCGACTCTGGTGCTAGGCTTCCAACTAGCAAAATGGAAGCGCTACATATATGTAGGAAAAGAAATTGTTCAAATACAAACATACTCATCAGTGACGCGTCGATTTCTCTTCTTAAAGGGCCAGAATTCTGGGACTTATATGCACCAAAACATGGAAATGGCACGCTCATGCGAAAATAGTGGCACAAAAGCTTATAAAAATTCATAATGTCATCAAAATAATTTGCAACAAGCATAACCATATACTCTCATTGGACTAAACAAAATGACCAGCAAATCCAAGTTAAAAGGAATGCAATATTAAGAGCTGCGATCGGAGCACTACCATCAACGCCAATTGATGCCTTACTCGTAGAAACAAATACGGTCAGCTTCAAGAATATGAAAGCAATTGCGCAAACAAAGATTATGGCAAACAGCTTATTCGATAGTAACCACCCATTACATGAATCTACAGGTCAGCTTGGTTTTCATCCGCATTTTCTAAGAACACAGAGCTATTTTTACCTCTATCCGCAACAGTAAGCTCCTGAAAATAGCTTTCCAGGAAGCAATAAGCTATGATTATATAACACCTTGGATGTCTTCTAAAAATGTAATAAATACGTCCCTGGATTGCACACAAAAAAATCAAACACCAGCCGAAGTATATAGAAAGAAGTTCGCTGAAATCTAAGCTCTTGGCAAATTTGGTTGTATATTGTACACTGATGCTTCCTACAAGAATGGTGTAACAGGTTACTGTGTTTATAGACTTGACAGCACTAAGGATGAAATCATTACGCAACAACTTACAACACCTGATCAAAATGCATTTATTGGAGAAGTTATGGCGGTGGTAGAAGCATTCGCTTTTGCTCAGCCCTTAAAAGCAAAAACAGCTATCTGCAGTGATTCCCTTAGTGCACTCCGTGCGATTCAGAACAATAAGTGCAGAGTCCCTATCATACAAGCCCTGCGAGCTAAACTCTAGAACAGAAATCGAATTCACCTGATATGGTCAACGGGACATGTTGGTATACAGGGAAATGAAAAAGCAGACACCGGTGCAAGGGATGCCCTTAACATGCCTATGGAATACAGAATTCCGCCCTTTGCGAAATCAATGTGGATCCAAGTAGTGCACCATCTGGAAAAAGAATCAGAATCACGCAAATGGGATCAATCTAATTCTTTTCTAAGGAAGCATAATTTTTCACTGACACCTGTTGTTTACAACAGCTGCTTAAGTCGATCACAAGCAGTACAAATCTGTCGAATGAGATTGGGACACGCAATGTTTAACAAGTCGTACCTGTTTAAAAAGGAAAACCCACCTTCATGCGATATTTGCGCAGAAGCACTCACATTAGAACACATTTTTAAAAAAACTGCCAGCTTACAAAAAAGCACTTCAGAAGTGAGATACCAAGTATTAAGGAACTGCTGGATCCTTCTCTACCACCAAAGGAATCTAAACTTCTCTCCCTTATAAAAAAAACATAAATTAAGCATATGATAGAATTTTAGTCTATTTAAATGAATGAAAAATTGTTAATTTAACACCATTATTTTGTTTACTGCATTAATTAATTGGCATATAGACACATATTATTTGTATAAACCTAATAATTGATATTATGTACCTTATCTATTTATAACAGCTATATGGGCATTGTACCCCGGTGTTATATCCCGGACAACACAAATTTATTTGTATTGTATCCTTTGTAAATAAAATAAAATAAAATATACTCTCATTATACCCCCAGTCCATGAAACACAGAGCTTTTCGGCATAAATTCAGTGTCAATGTGTGGGCGGGCATATTGGGTAACAAGCTAATAGGGTCATAATTCGAATCTCTACCTGAAATTTTTACGAAAGAAATTACCAGAACTATTAGGTTGTATTGTGGTAACAGTAGAGTGGCGCCTCCGCATACTATGGCCATGTAGGTAGAGAGGGATTAGATCGAGTGTAAGAAAATTCGTGGGTAGGGCGGGATGGACTCATTCTGTGACCTCCAAAGTCACGGACTTGACCCCAATGGACTTTTATATATGGATTGACGAGACAGGTGCGAAAGTCCGAGAAGAATTGGAAAGAATGGACATTGTTAGAGCCTTTCAAAGATGAGTTCTGGCGTTAATACTATGCAATGATTTGTACTTTGAACCATTGATATTATACAATGATGAGAAAAATAAAACTATAGATAATAGATAATGCAATAAATATTTGTACAATATTTTTTTCCCAAAATTTTAAACAATTTTTGATTGAATGTATTACCTGTTTCAATAAGTTGGGTCGTATCTTGAAAACTACTGACTTGAGACGAAATCACCTGACTATTTTAAATTACCGATAGGGAAATTGTGTGATAATTTTACGTTTTTAGACAGTGTTTAAGAAAATGTCGATGACTTCTGAAGTTACTTAAAGAAAAACAATTTATTTTTCCTTAAAAATAAGGACTCTTTCGAAATTTTTGCAAAACTAATCAAAGTCTATTAATATAACACACATTTATCGAATAGCAAAGAACCGTCAATGCAGTACTAAATATGATCTCGTAAATACAGGGACTCTCAGAGCTGATCGGTCAAACTTGTATGGGAGATAGGTTTTCGGGGAAAAAAAAAGTAAGAAATTGCCTGAGTAATAGGGGGATGAAAACATTTCTATGATTTATTATTGTTTCAAAACAAGTTGAGGTCCGGATAACGTATTAAAAGAAATATATTCAGGTTAGATCATTAATTGAGGTTTTTGGCTACAGCCCTGTAACTTTTTTCCAATTCACTTCAAGTAGGTATTCAACTTTTTCTTGCTCAATGGAAAGGGTAGATAAGCCCACCTGCCACATTTTTTGTTTTAGCTTTTCCAAGGGCTTTCAAACTTAACTAGTCAGGCTCCACCTGTTTTTTGAGCATTTTCAGATTAAATTGCCCAAAATTCTAATAGGATACGAAGTATCAAAAACCATTTGAGAATACTACTCGTACAAGCACCCTTTATCAGGAAGTTATTGGCGTGATCCATCGGTTGCTCCCATTTGGGTTAGTTATTTTTTTTTTTTGATTACAAAATCGTTTCCTTTTCTTTTACGAAATGCAATAGAAAGTTGAATATTTAAATTTACATAAGCTAAGCGATAGGATGCGTTAAGTTTTAATTAAGCTTTCTGGAAATATAGTATCATATTGGTTATTTAATTTATTTAGCATAAGCAATAAATATTAAAAAATCATTATTAAACCTTTAAAGATTAAACGAAAATTAACTTAAAATGAGAAAGGAAAATAAAATTTTTATGAATATGGTAGAAGGTGTTTATCGATGTTTATTTCAAAGAGCGAACAATCTTCAATTTACCATAGTTTATGAACTCGCATATCTGAACCTTGGAAAAGATTGATTTCTATATAAAATTTTAAGTGAGTGTAAATGAGATACAGTTTACATCAACTTTGCAAAACTATTCTATGTGGAAGAGATTCGTTCTTTAATACCAAATGTCACATAAAATTAATACATGATCTATGGGTATGGAGAAAACGAATCCGCCGTTTTGGGTATATTATTAATTTAAAACAACACAGAAAATGGAGGAAGCTATTAAAATGTTTTGAAGTGACGTGCTGCTGCTGTGAAAGACTACAAATCGTGTGTTCCATTGCAGCAAATCATAACTAATTTGAAAGAAGATTTGAATTTTTATGGATCATGGTCAAAACAAGACTCTAAATTGCATTTCACAGAGTGCTTTGTTTAAAGATTTTTTCGAAAGATCGAAGCATCCGCAGTCAGCGGATCAGTAAAATTCCACAGACCATTCAACTCAGGCAGATTGGAAATACTCATCGAATCCAATACATAGTACATAAATCGAGTCGAACCTAACTGCAAGCTCGCAACATTTCCCAAGTAATTATATTGAAGCCAGCACCTATTACTGGGATCCATCATCAGTTAATTAAATAAACTACACTCAGCAAAAGCTTTCCCTTTTGCTGAACAGCATGGAGATTACAACCTACTTTAAACACAGACAATCCAAGACGTAATCATTTGTTGGACTATGGGCTTCCACTCAACCTTAACCCTGAGGTTGTTTGCTTCACGAAAAGTAGGGAACCAGTGCAAGCGTCACCATTCGTTTTTTTAACGGAGCTAATTTCCTGGATATTATCCAGCACAGTAAACTTCCTGAGACTTAACATGTCACCGCGAAAGTTCAAAGCGCTGTCCGTTTTCTGTTAAAGAATTTTTGGCAAGATGTGGAAGGGTTATTTAAGTATACACGGCCATGATAGAAATCACTATTATCTATTGGCCGATTTACTCGTATTGGTGGAATGAATTTTCATATAAGTGTGCGATTTATGCGCGACATACGAGAGGTCTTTTGGAAATATTATAAGCAGACAATGAAACCTATTTCAATCTTCATAGATGGGTCCAAACCAATCAAAGATACCACCCTGACGTCTGCGGGTGTAGATCAAACGCAAGAAAGATAGCATATTACAGATTACAGCTTATTCTGCAAAGGGAGTCGGCTTCAACTGATGAGACAACATAAATATGTATGTATTACTCAAGAATCGGAAATTATTGAAATTAACATGCATCATGAACAAAGCATGCCAGCATCATACCTATACTTTAAGTAAGAAACACACACACATATATATATATATGTGTGTGTGTATATACAGTTCCCTCCAAAAGTTAGTTGAAATCGTCTGGGATACATGCTAACCTTCACAAAATCAACTGAAATGTGGTGTTCCATTACTCCTAAGACCGTTTCTAGTTTCTACAATATGTATTCTCTTGAATACCCAACAGTAGATCGAAAATCTACAGTTAACTTTTTATGAATTGTTAATATTTGCAATGAGTGCACGCCAAAAGTCAGTTGAAGCTGTTCGATTTCCAGAATTGACATTGTTTTTTTTTTAAAACTGATCAGAAAATTGAAATTTGTGTTTTTGTTCCTCTTTGGTAATTGTTTTATATTAAGTATAAATTAAAATTATGTGTTAAATAATCTTACTTTAGGCTTTTTTTACTCAAAATGTCTTCAAGGAGAAAACTTACTGTGGAGGAAAGGCAGAAAGTGGTCTTTGAATATGAAAAGCTTAAAAATTACTACTGTCGGAAGACTCTTCGAAATTAGCCCTGAAGGAGTCAAAAAAATTGTAATTAAAAGCAGGGAAGTTGCTACATTGGCCGATAAACCCCGTTCTGGACGCCCTAGAATAACTTCAATTAGAGACGACCGACTTATGGTGCAGCTCTGCCAGCGGAATCCAAGGCTAGTTGTTCGGGAAATAAAAGAACAACTTGAAGAAACTGGAAGAACGGCTTCTCAAACCACCATAATATGACGACTTCATGATGCCAAGCTAACAGGCCATGTTGCAAGGAGGAAACCGTTGCTAACCAAGATTCACAAAAAACGCCGCCTAGAGTTTGCCAAAAAATATTAAAACCAACCGCTGCAATTTTGGAAAAAAGTTATTTTTAGCGACGAGTCTAAGTTTCAGATATTTAGAAACTAAAGACGACAACTCCTACAGTGAACCATATCTTCACCCCACAGTAAAACATGGAGGTGGAGGTGTTATGGTGTGGGGGTCTTTTTCTTGGTTTGGCGTGGGAAAGTTACATGTTATTGATGGCAGAATGAATGCAGTCATGTACTGTGACATCCTGGAAAGCAACTTGGGAGATTCTGCTGCTTCAATGGGATTGAGTGGATCATTTGTCTTTCAATAAGACAATGATCCCAAACAAACGGCCAAGACAACAAAAGATAATTTTAGCACAAAGGGAATAAATTTGTTAGATTGGCCTTCCATGTCACCGGATCTCAATCCCATTGAGCATTTATGGGATGAAAACGCCCGAAGAATACCAACAACTAGTAGAAAAACCAAAGCAGTTTTCGTCGAAAAGATTTTGGAAACCTGGGCAAGTTTAACGAATTCTGTGTTGCAGAAGTTGGTAGAATCAATGCCGAAACGCATTGAGGCTGTTTTGCGAAATAGAGGCGGTCATACAAAATATTAAATTTCCAAAAAGCTGTGAAATTTAGCAAGAAACACCAATTTTACCTTAATTTCAACTGACTTTTGGCGATTCAAATTGAGGACTTTCAAGACACTTTTTTTTTACTGAAATCCAATGAATTTTATTTAATTTTTTCTATGTATTGTTCTACTACCAAAAGTACATATTATTAATATCAATAAAAAAACAATTGAAAAATTTAACTATTTTGCGCCTTTATTAGCCATTTTGTGACTTGCATGGTGATTTCAACTGACTTTTGGAGGGCACTGTATATAATATATTAAATCCGAGTAATACAGTCAAACAATGTTTTTTTGTTTTTAATTTCAACAATTAACAAAACAGAATAAAACAAAATACAAAGACTGAGACAATTTTTTTTTTGGATATAATACTTATCGCAGATTAATAAAGCATTAAACCATCTTGAGAAATTATATTATAATTGCAAACATACTTATATCTGTACAAAAGAAAAGTTTCCTTTATTCTCAGAAATTTGTTGGGACAATCGGTTTGATTCTCAAAAAGAGAACTGTCACGGTGTTTTTTAAAGATTCGCTTGGAAAAAAAGATTTCGTACTCATAAATTCACATAATCTGAGGATAATCCCCCTCTTTCAATCTATTAGTTTAATTTATTATAGTTGATAGCCAAAACATTTCTCACAAATGAAACGCAACGAACATGTTTTTAATAATTTTGATCCTATCATAACGCAAATCTATGCTCTGTAAAATTTTCTTTAGAAGCTTCAGAAGTAAATTCATCACAGATTTCATATCTCCTTATTTCATTAGTTCGCGTGGATAAACAATTTAGATACTTGACCAACTGAACTCGAAATTTTCTTAAGATTCTTGAACAATTGTGGAAGTTGTTAAAAACATTGGGCTTAATCAGTTTTACTTATTGACATGAATGATTTCACAATTAAAAGATTTTAACATGACCAGAGAAAAAATAAAAGAGATTTTTCAGGACTACCTTAATTTTCCATTTATAATAATTGTTTTTATTTTACAATATACATATACAATATATACACTTTTTTTCTTTTAATAAGTTTTGTAAAAAATTAATCAATCTCAGAAAGTTATGTACTTGATAGGTTAAATGATAGATTGTGCCTGATATACATATAAATATATATAATTCACAGCTGACCGCATAAATCACTATTTGGGAAATGTAACATTATGTTACATATGCTATAGGTAATCATACTAGTTAGAAATAGAAACAGTCGCGGACGTTTTTTTAAAGTTTTGTTTAATTCTTCCTTGTTTCTTTGTTTCCTTGTACGAATATTTAATATTTTAAAATAAGATTTATATAATGAGTCAATCAGTGAGCTCTATGGACTTCTGGTCTTCTATTAATAGGGACTTTGGATTATATTTTCATTTACCATATTTTCAAAAAAAATTATTTATTTATTAATGAAAGAAATAAGAATAAAAATAAGGACTCAACTGACTTGCCAATTGATTATTGATTATTATTTTTGACTCAATATGTTAATCTGTCTTCATATCGATACAGGCCATAATGTGCTGACTGCCATTGACTTCAATAAAGCCTTCCTTAGCTTAGACAATCATAGACAACATTTAGAAACTAGATTTCAGGTAATAGGTAGCACAAGTTATAAACCACATTTGTGAATGGGACAAGAGATCCTACAGGGTTAAAAAGTTTCTTGAGACATCTCTAATGGCTTTTCTCTCCAATAGCATTAAAAAAAAATAAATTAACAAATTATTCATAATCACTATCATTTGATGATTTCTGCAAATACTTCATGTACGAGTAAATCCATTACGTCATCCCTTTAGTCTGTATATTTGATCTTTGCATGTTGCTGTGGTGTTAAATTTGTAATTGATACAAATTGGTCTTGCATTTTTTTTTGATATGAGCAGATGCTTGAATTCACGTAAATAAGTCTCAAGTAGTAATGTTGTAGCGATTGATGTGGCATTTCACATAGAGACATTTTCTAAGATATTATTTTCGCCAAACCGCCATCATTTAAACCACAAACTTGGAGACAACTGTCATTTTGAGCACCAAGCTACTTTTATTTATAAGTAAGTACGAACATTTATAGATATTGTATTGTAGTAACAACTTATGTGGGGAAATTTAAGACTAAATTAAAGCAATGCTAATTCTAATCTATTAGGTAACCGATTACTGAAAACATAACAATCCACAGAATACTTTTTTTATATAATTATAGCACATACATATGTTATGTATGTAAAATTATATGATCAATGTATATAAGTCAAATATTTAGAATAGTTATCGTAACTTGAGTTAACATCTGTGCACTTGTATAGATTTCATTGTAATTAAATTTATACCTGAAAAAAATTTCACTGATATATACATAAAAAGAATAGTAATAATATTCCTATAAAATATATTTAAAAAAAAAATAAGGAAGATTACGAGTTCATGTCCGAGTTAATAGTAATATCCTCCACAGTGCAATATATGTATATACTATAATGAATCGTATGTGCTCATTATATATTAATACTCCCTATTATGAGCTATTTAAAAAAAACCTGGTTTACTCAGCCAGGCGACTTAATTTTTATTTGTGCATTTTCTATAACGTTTTTATTTCTTTATAGAATTGCATTGAGTATTAGCGAGTAACTCGATACATGCAGAATGTACTGCCTGAAATGACCATTTCCGAACGGACGTGGTATCCACTAGGCGTCAGAAGTCGTTTCATGAAATATGATACTTACCTTATTAATTGTAGACTAAATGTGTATCGTCAAAAATTCAATCAGCAAACAGAGAGAAAGTACTTCAAATCATATGGTATTAACGATGTTGACATAAGTTGTTTCATACAAGTTTTTTCACTGTTTTGACATTTGATCTATGACGAATTCAAAGTCGTACATATAACATAATATGTATATAATAAGTCAAATTCGCAAAACGTAATCGCAATTAGGGTTAAAAAAAGTACCTTCAACACAACACAAAAACTAAACTTCAATTTATTTTTAATTAATATGTACCTTAATTATCTCCTTAAAATTGATCTTATTCGAAAAATACGAAATTTACTAATAATTTAGTAAATTGACCTTTTGCAATCCTTTTACTAAAATCAGTAGAACCATTATCGAAATAACTCTAAAGAAGAATGAAAAAGGTACAAAAGGTTTACAAATGTAGGTTTTTCCATTTTTCACAAAGTTGGTAAGATTTCATGCAATAATTTAAATACAGAATTTAAATGTATACAGATCATTTTTACTGCTTTTGAAATAGTTGGGTAAAATCTAGGGATAGAGACAATTTGGCATTTTGGAAGTTAATCAAAGCTCATTTTTCTCTATAAAATAGAGAATTTGAAACAGACATGTTAACATGTGAGACTAAATTCTTAGGGGAAGTTAATTTATTGTTGATTTCTAGCCAACTACTCATCTTACTTGATTTTCGTTAACTGAAAAAAATGAATGCTTTTCGGGCGAGGCTGGTATTCGAACACCGAACCTTCCGATTTGGGAGCCAGTCCACTAACACTTGAGCCTCGGCCACGGCTCCCAGTTCAGTGACGAGAATATGGCAAATAATGTCATCGCCAATGAAGGGGACCTACCCCCGTTAATTTCAAAGGAAGAACTCCATGAGATCTTCGACACAATAAGAAGTAAAAAATCAGTGGGAATCGATGGAATACCGAACATTGTGCTTCGACATCTCCCTCTAGAAGCGGTAAACATTTACACCACCCTGTTTAACAATGCATTGAATAATGTACATTATCAAGAGCATTGGAAAACTGCGGTGGTTTATCCCATCCGTAAGAGAGGTAAAGATACATCCATACAAAGATACGGCGAATCTCCCGTCGATAAGTCTCCTTCCGAATATTAGTAAGGTGTTCGAAAAAGTAATCAATAGAGTCCTGACTAAGTGGGTTGAGGACAAAAATATATTTCCGGACAATCAATTCGGTTCAAGGCGGAGCATGATGTCATACATGCCGCGTCTAAGCTGGTGTCAGATATCCAATGGAATAAAAGCAAAAACCAGTGTACTGGGGCCTGTCTGGTTGACTTGTAAAAGGCCTTCGACACCGTATGGTTAGAGGGGCTTTTCTACATGCTGGCCAGACTGGGCATCAGTAAACCACTTTTGTATGTTCTTCATAATATGCTCAGCAGCAGACAGTTCATCGTGAAAAATGGCGATGCCACTTCTGTTGGGACATTTCACATTAAAAACGGTCTGCAACAAGGTGCGGTTAATTCGCCGATCTTATTCAACATTTACACAAGAGATTTGATTTGGTTCACTCCCCATAGCATAGCGTATGCAGATGACTTGATAGCAGATGACAGAACAGATCCAAGGGTTGAGGTCATTAACATGCTTTTGCAACGTGACTTCGAGCAAATTAGGCGATTTTGCGATGACTGGAAGTATAAAATCAACTTCCAGAAGTCTGAAACCATTCTATTTAGAACGCCGTTGTCTGGTGCCTCTAGGGACACCAGAAAGAATTGGCGAAAATTCTCGATCATTGGACAACACGGCCAGCCACTTGCTTGTCGAAATGTAGTCAGATACCTTGGGATCTATATTTTAACAGGAATGTAGATGCTGCTCTGGCCAGGGCCAAAGGTGCTTTTGCCCTTACAAGGAGGCTGTTTTATAGCAGCCAACTCGATGCGAAGGTGAAAGTTATCTGCTACATGGCCCTCATCCGGCCCATGCTGGTATATGGGTGTCCCGTGTGGTTCAACGTGAGAGCGAGCTTAATGGAAAAGATTCGGGTGTTTGAGAGGGCTTGCCTTAGGGTTTGTCTTCACCTTTACAGAACACCAGAATCGGAGTACATAAAATTCTATCCCGATGAGGTTCTATACAACAGGGCGAATCTAATAAGAGTGGACAACTTCGCTATTAGGTTGACTCGAGGGCATATTGCGAGAGCAATGACCTCGTCCAATAACCTGATATCTGGGGCCTTCTACCCCAACTACTTATATCAAGAGAGTGTGCGCTTGAAAGGCTTCGTGACCCCTGAAGCGTTCCTCGATTTAGACATGAAAGGGCTGATCCAGGATAGGTTTGCGGTGCCGCTAATTTTCCACGTAACTCGTGCAGTGGGTGAGGGGCGACTCAACTACAACAGAGACGTCGCACACGGCAGTACTGAACGTCTCAGGTTTAGCAGGGTGGTTTCAAAACGCGATAAAAAAGATGTTGTCTTGCAGCACCAAAATATTTGGTGGTTGAATGAAGAAGACCCGATTTCTTCGTCATTTCCTTCAAGTCCAGGTTAGCCTAGTCAGAAGGCAAAGTGGGCCATATTTCCCTTACTATGTTTAGAAAATGGCCGTCTTACATAGATTAGGGTAGTTTTAAGGTATGAAGGTTGGCAACCTTGGGTTAGCTAGCTGTTAGGTTAGCAACTTGAAGTTTGCTAACAATTAGGATAGATTAGATTGTATATTTAGACTAAGTAGTTTAAGGTTTAGTATAAGTTAGCAAAAATAGTTAGTTTAAGTAGTTTAAGTATTTATACCTTTAGTATAAGTTTTATGTAAATACAAAAAAATGCTCAGTTACTAAGTTTTTTCTTAAACAATTAATTTTTTCTTAGTTTAACTATAATAGATGTTAATCAACAGTAATTAAGATTGAAAATTGTAGATTAGACGTCGAAAGACATAAAATAAAACGGCTAATTCCAAAATTACAAGACAAATTGTTCTGCCCGGAATAGCAAACGAACATGATTTAATAAACTATCGTATTTTACTCATGCAGTTTGCAATTAACAGTAGTAAAAACCTGTAACACTGATAAAAATTTATGAAAATGTATTTTTGGGTGTATGACTATGATGTTGAATCAAGGCGCATTCGTCGTAATAGGTCAAGTAATTATTGATCCCTTTTGTAAAATTGGTGTCTGTTTTGTTAAATAGCTCAGAAGCATAATGTGATAACCACTTAAATGTGAGCAGCGACATCTAGATTTACAGAGCAATAACATGTTGTAGTCGTTGAGTACTAATTCTTCTGCTCAACACTGTACGCTTAATGTTTGTCATAATAAACGGTTTTCATTACCGCCTATTCATATCATCTGTGTGAGGTCGTCCACCTAACTGAGTGATTGTTCCGAAAACCTCTAGCTATCAGGGTATAAAAGATGTGACATTTTTTATATATGTATGTATACTTCTCCCACCTATCTATGATACATTGATACTGGGCCGTTTGTAGGATTATTTTCCACATGCATGCCTGCCCTTGGATCACCTTGTTAGTGAAGCCAAGAATTTGAGCATCTACTATTTTTTGAACTGGATTCCCTGATGACCTTCGGTGAACATGACAAAATCAGCTGGTTTGCTTGAAGTTTCTTAAAGTGGAGGCTTTATCGGATATGCTTACATTTTACTAGATCACGTTCTCTCACACCCGAATGTCAATACATTCGTAACTTTAAACTTCTCGTGTGGCGTCCAAAACATAAGAAGAAACAATATCATACATACGTATGTACCTATATGTTTATATGTATATACATTATACATATATAAATTAAATGCATGTTAACTCAGCTGATAATCCTACAAATCACAACTTATGCGTACATACTCGTACATATGTTCTGTATGTATATTATAAAGCTAACACACTGTTATGGAACGTTGCTAATTTTTCTTTTCCGCAAATGGGAGGTATTCTCAAACTCCTTAAAATATTTACGATGATTGTAAGTGCACCCGGTTGATCTACGGCGTTCAACAGCGAGCATTCTTTCTATATAACATAGGAGAAGCTGCTCCGCCAATTCAAGTAAATTGGTAAAACGAGAATGGCCAGTGGGATATTTGCATGTATGTGTCCTGTTAGTAATTCAAAGAGTTAAGAGAAACTGAAGTTATTATTCGCAGCTAATCTCCATCTCTCAAAACCAGTTCAGAGGATCTTTCTTGTGGTACCCGTAGTCAAGTGATACTGTTGAAGAAACTACGTTGCAATATGAGTATGTGGGTGTTATATGACTAATCTGGTTTAAAAAAATATATATGTGTATACATTAATGCTGTTACTTGACTTATAAAAATCGTATGACAATCCCGTCGTCTTTTAAGTAGACAAAATGGATGAAAACGAAAAGATTGAATAACCTAAAGAATTTACACAAAAAGTAAAAAATTCAAATAAATAATTAAGTAAAAAGTAATAGAACTAGAAAAACTGAGAAACTATGTATATGTTTAGAAACTATTTTATATTATATATGCAATTCATTAAGTGCAAAAGAATTTAAGAAAAGTAATCTAAAATTATTATATAAAAACATTTTCAATAAGTATTGAATTAATTAAATTGAACTTTTTTTCTGTCGGAACAGAGCACTCAAGGAACTAGTCAATTGTACTCCTTGTATGTTCCTTTTACTGGAATTTATCAGTCTTTCTTAGAAAGTAAGCGCTTCAGTTATAAAGTGGCTCCAGTACCAGCACCCACCACATTAGTGACGAATACCTGCAGCACGATCCGAGCGTAGGTACAGACATAGTGCTCTCCGGTGTCATCACCATTCTCAGGCGTCACAGGATATTGTGGCACTAATGCCCACTAATGCACAATTAAGTGCTTAGCAAAAACACAGTGCCTCGTTATAACGCCTGCTACTGGGTAGGAAAGTAGCTGACCAACAACCTTTAGATTCATGTCATCATAGTTATGTTTATATGAAATGTGAATGAAGGTACTAGCCGAGGACGCAAGCAGTCCTAACTCTCCTCCTAGCGTTGCCCAGCAAATCATGGGCGATTTCATTTCCCATGATCCCACTGTGACGTGGACCTAAACAGGATGCAATAAATTCAGTCTTCTGACTGCGTTTAGTTCCCAAACTAGCTTGGTTCAGCAAGCAAGCTTTACTCTTTCCAACAATTCTTCACAGTATAGTTCATTACCATCAGAATTACGTATATCTCCCCTTAGGAGACAAGTTTTCTTAACGAGGAGTGAAGTTTCTCAGTCATTCGTGAAGCTGGACACAGGGAAAATCAATTTTGTACTTTCGTAGCAACAGGAGTCTTGGCGGTATTGTATCAGACGGCATATCTATAAGACCAGAGTCCAAAGACAGGTCATCAGACTACGGTACGTGTTTTACCAAGGACCACTTATTTTTAAAAAGACGGCTTTCAGAGTGCAGACGATGATTCGAATATCAAGAGGAGGGGGATTCATCAGTGCATCTAGAGCAAAGACATTCATACAGCCGAAACAAGCCGTTCTTAGGAGTCTGGCAAAAGTAGTAGTGACGTAGTAGGCAATCCCAGCTTACACCCGCCATCTGACCACAGTCACCATTCACAATCAGGGTTCAATTCATTATTGCTCTTATTCACAAAACTATTTATTCGTCTACGCCGAGTTACACATGTCTTCAAAAGTTGCGTTATCAAAAGCAGCCGCAGCATCGATGAAATGTCCAATGCATACTCCTTGCTCGACCAGTCTATCCACGCTCTTCAAAATAAAGATAGCCAGAATTAGACGTGTGAAATCCTTGGTGAGTGTGAAGTAATTTTTTGTCGATTTTTGGTACAAGGCTACCCCATCAGTTTGCCAGACGTCATTTTATGCTTCATTGCTCAGCTCACTTACAGCTTCGGTGATAGAAGTGATAGGAGCTAGCAGTCGTGAGTTGGTTCTGATTACGTTATGTGAAAGGTGGGCATCAAGCATGCGACAGACCATGCCCCTTTTGAGGACTTTGACCCTCTTACTGTTTACTGACAATTTCGATCGATGTCGTAAAAGTCTTTATAAGAGTCATTCTTTGAAATCCGAATTAGCTTCTTATATTTTTTTTCTTCAATCTTTAAAGATACAAGAGCTTTTTCCAAATTAGTCTTAACTGACTTGTTTTCTTGTTTGTTGAGGTAGTCGCGGCAAATCTGCACTTCAGCGTAGAATGGGCGGCTTGCTGGGTTATTTCCCAGCTTTAAAATATTTAGTGAGAACCTCTTTTATGTTCTAATCAGTTTCCCACATATTTTGTATTGCTCTGAGGTTAGGGAGGGTCTCCTCCTAAAAGCTTGCCTAGATCTTCTGCGGATTCCTCCAGCTGAACAAGGTCGGAACCTTGTGGCGTAAAAACCTCAAAAATCTCAGATCCCATAGGGGGATCACTTTGTCATCGATATAAAGGCCTTCTCAGAATTTCTATTTTTTTTAAAGGTTGAACAACGAAAGATTATCAGCGGTTTATAGATGTCGATGATCCTGCCCTTTGCATAGCTTAATACATTCCCGTTTAATTCACAAGCCAATTAATTTACCAAGCCAAAATAAACAGATTCTCGATTTAAGTTTAATAATATGCTTGTCTTTTTTTTTAGATATTAGGCTCCGCAAGCATTTCATTTTCTAATACATATATGTTATTAACGTTCCATCGATATTGGGGTCCAAAGTTGGGGCGATTACTTTTCAAATTCTGTTTAAATGAATGAAAAGGCGTATTGTGACTCGTTTCCTTTATAGAACCTTGCATTCAATATAATTTTAACGACTCACTCCTCGGTGACAAAATCTTTGCTTGACTAAAAGAAAAACAGTAGATTCCCCGGCACATATCCAGTCAAAATTATAAAAAAGTACATAGATACTAATGCATCTATATTTGAATTAAATTCCAATCTAACCTTTTTGAGGGATGTATTAAAAAAATTGATATAACACCGCTTTTAATTACACAGACACTGTTAAATTCTTTTGGTTATAAAAAAGAAATTTAGGTATATGTTAGATGTTTTATTTCAAGTGTCAAAATAGTATACATTATAGCATTCAATTCACCTTTTCTTAAACATAATTTCTTTCGAATTTGCTTGTCAGAAATATTTTTTAAAACAGACTTTATATTATTTCAAATATTTAAAAGTTATACGTGCATCAGTAAGTATGCACATACATATGTAGGTGTTTTCAAAAGATGTCTTCTCTTGTTGAACAGAATGTACGATTTTGGGATAGGCTTCTTTTTTATACAAAATGTCGTATAATTTTGTAAATTCCTAAGTTCAATCAAACGCTTTGAGGAAGCTTTTCTGTTGTTCCAGTATAAACTTGAACAGATACATATGTGTATGTACATATGTGGGTTATTGCGTTTCGAGGCGACTGTAACCATTAAACAGCGCCATATGTAAACAAAAATTTACGTATAGAGTGTGTATTTAAAACGTCATAAATCATATGTTTCAGGTTTTGAGAGTAAAAGAAAAACTTTTTTTTATTAATTCTCTATATTTACCACGCGTCATTAATACAGATGCAAACATATAATAGTTCTTGAACTGAAAATATAGACATTCCTACGCACGTGAGTATAAATTGATCCAAAGCAGTAAAGCTACAACCTGTCTGATACGGATACACACGCGATTAAAAGTCGATGAAGTCAGACGGCAGCGGTTAATTCTACACTACTTAAATTTTGTGGGAGTTAAAGATTTTCAACGAGTAATGAACAGAGAAAGGGATGGAGAGAAAAAAGCAAAGCGCATAATACGAGTACATACTTGAACTAGACTCGTGCTTTTCTTGTATCTGCAAATGTTTATAGAGATTGTAGCTGGTTTTGGATGCAAGGCTTTACTCTCATTTTAAAAGCTTTACTATGTGTATTTTACAATAGTAAACAATTGTGAGAAAGGAAGAGAACCACTGACTTTGCAGCTATGTAACTATAATATTTACAAACTATAATATTTACAAAAGACTGTAGATAGATACACATACATATACCTACATATAAGTACATCAATATATATATATGTACATATATAGGAATACTCATCAATACATGCCTCTTAAAAATCTAATCCATGTCAGTGGCTGTGGTCTGGTCATAGTATCTCGTATCTTTGCCCACGGTGCAATTATGTGGACTTAAATCTACAACTAAATTTGCTGGGAGTATAAGCTCTCGTGTAGAAACTTTTTCGTAGCGAACTTCAGTATCGAACCGGCTTTCTACAAAAACAGACATAAAATCGGAATAATCTGCCTTAGAAAAGCGCTAATTTGCGGAGTGTTGTGTAGTAGTAAGAGTGGATGAGAATTAAAGAGAGTGAAAAAAACATAAAATTAAATGTGTATAAGGAGATTCGTTAATTTTTCTGTTAAACTGCTATAAAACAAAACCCTCTTATTATCCTTGAAAGTTCCAAAACTATAATTTAATATTTTGAAAAGGAATTAAACTCGTATACAGGTATCGTGGGACTGATCGTCCCCACAAGAAATGGGTTGGGAAAACAAATCTCCATTAATTTGTGATTTTAGGCCAACTAAAAAGTTTTGTTTGTTGGTCATTAGAAAATATTTTAGGAAGTGCTTATCTGTTTAAATGAGGGGAAGTGAATACACCTAAACTGCAATTTTTTTTTTTTGCTGTACACATATGTTCATATTTTAATGCGAACAAATAAACAATTTGAAAATTTGTTTATGTTTAAACAAAAAACTAGGAAAAACAACCTGAATATAAATACTCGTAAATGAAATGGATAAAGATCCAGAAAAGTATACGGACCCTGCTGCTCCATCACAATTGACAAAAATTGATGATGACGGTGAAGAAGATGTTGCAGCAGGTCATAGCAAAAATGTGATAAAGATACAGGTTAAGGAATCCGAAACATTCGATAAAGAACTATCCACACCGATTATTGTCCATAGTAGTACTGAATTTCGAAGTACTACCCCAACCTTGACCTCGTCGAATCACCAACGATTGAGACAGAAAATCGCTCTTTATGAGAAAGTATGGTCATCAGGAGGTAGTATGAAACGACATTCAGAGGACTCATCTGATAGTATTTCAATAGAGGAAAATGTAGTTGATGATAGCAATGAAAGTATATTTGATATTGATGTGCATGCTTTTGAAAAACGCCTTAAAGAGGAACGCGAAGGAAGAAGTCTTGAAAGTTCAAAATTTCCTTTCGTTAAATTACGTTCTGCACCTCAACCGTTACCGCGAAGCTCGATTTCTAGAGAAAGATCACCACATAGCCCCTTTAATGTAACACTACGCCATACAAGTCGCATGAGCTCTAAAGAAGAAGGTATAGATTATTTACTAGAATCACCCGCAGAAATCTTCACGTACGAGAAAAAAACTACTCGTAAAACCCATGAGACTACTTCGTCTGATGGCACCAAGACAATTGTTACAACAACAACTGAAGGAGCTGCAACACCTTCTCACACTCACCGTATTCAAGACGAAATTATTCGTCAACAACGATATCCAAGTGGTAATGAATACGAAAGGGCTACATCTGAAGAAATTGAAATTCAAAATCGATCGTCAAGTCGATGTAGTGCCACTCCACCGCGTACTATTGATTTGACCGCTGGTGGACAACGTATCCTAATTAAACTTGACGGATCTGGCGTAGACGAAACCGATGACATTAATCAGGTAATGGATGATGGCAGAGGTCAAAATGTTATGGAAACTTCAGAAAGCATTATCACTGTTGGCAACCGTGGCTACTATGGACAACTACAAAAACAACCTTCGTCATGGAAAAGAAAAACAAAAACAACGACAAGGATTATTTCCAGTTCGTCGTCTTCCTCGCCTTTAATAGAAACGAAAACAAGAACTAGTTTATGTGAGGGCGGCGACATTGACGGTGATGTCAACTGGACTAGTGGTGCTACTAGTGGTGGTATATCGGTTACTTCATCTGCAATTTGCATTAGTGGTGATAAAAGTGCCCTTGAGGATAGTGTTTTTCAATCAAAGGTTAGCTCCGCAACTACCGAAGAGTTGCCAATCACAAAAAAAACTTGTGAATTTGGCACAACAAGAAGCGCATTCGAAGATAGGCAACATACTGCTGTTACAAGCAGCAGTAATATCGAGTATAAGGAATTTCAATCTACAATGGCAGCGATTAATTTTGCACGAAGCAACTCTCAGTATGATAGCCACATAAGGGAGAAGAGAGGTAATATTATACATTTAAAAATAAAAATCCTTTTGTCATAAACATATGTATGCTAGTACCGGACAAATACATATGTAATACGCAATTTAGTTTTTACTTAGTGAAAATAAAACAAGCTTATTTTGTTAATTTTTCTCTATATACATATGTTAAGTAGATAACATATGTAAGAGCATATACTCGTAGAGACGTATGTACGTACTCTGTGTAGTTTAGAAAAGAAAAGAGAAAGGGTGTTTTTGTTTTTTTTTTTTGTAAAAAGCATTATTAAGAAAACTATGGGTACATAGATTTATTAGTATATGAATGTGTAATCAATAGTTCACATTTTTCTTCATCGAAATATGTTACAACTTTTTGTCGAAACCAAAATGCCAATCAATTTATGCGTTTCTAGGGAAAGATGTGTATGTTTGCAGGTCACGCAAACATAAAAGTGTGTAGAAATAAATAACAATTTTTCTTTAGTTTTGTTGCAAAAGGATTGTTCACTTTAAAAGTGTAACCCTATGTATGCATAATAAACAAATATTTAGCTACAAGGGTAAATATACTTGTACATACATTTTTGTACATAATATAAAGGAACGAAAACTCCATGGAGTTACAAATTTGATGTTTTTTTTTATTGATTTTTATTACTAAAATGGATCGTCATCGGGAAGAAAAAGTTCAGAGCAGACTAGTTTGATATGACGCTTATACTCATTCACATAGTCACACATACATGTAGGTGGAGTAAAAAAGTTAAATAGATTTTATTAAAAGTAAATTTATTAACTCGACATCGCTGAGTTAGAGAAGTAATTTGTACGTTGCCACAGGTTAGGCAAATATGTCTCCTTCAAATAAATATACGCAATTGTTTTAAAATTCTAAATTTTTATTTTTTGATTTAACATTTTAATTAAGATTGATAAAGAAATATGGTTGTATGTAGTATATTCCTTTAAAACAAAAATTGATTTATATGGAAATTGAAAGAGGGCTGAAAAATACCGCAAACGTTATATATTTTCAAGAATTTAAATCTATTGTGCAATGCAATTGACCTCACCAGTTCAGAATTGGTTATCTATTAATTCTTGTTAATTTTCCAGTGATATTTCTTGTGAATAGTAATCTGCAGTGTCTTGATATTATATTTTATGTCCTGCAATGGTTTCTTTTACATCGTGAGTCCAAACCTTTTCAATTAAATTTAAGCCCGGAGATTTATGTGGTTCTAGTATGACGATGAACCCTAATTTTATCATTTGTTTCGGATCAAGCATTTCTTCCTCTGCATATGGCAGTATATAATTTTTTAATGCATCGAGGTAGATGAGTTCGGCCATTTCAGAAAATGAGCCTACGCTATTATAAGAGAAACTTTCTCAAATCATCGTTTCAAATAATTCAATTTTTGCCTCAACTGTCCAGTTGAATAGTAGCCAGACTAGATAGGTAAAGGTAAAGTACTAAATACAAAAAAATCTTAGTGAATAAATAAATGAATGCAATAGGAATGAACGAATAAGCGAATGAATATAACATATGACACAGCTATTTGCCGCAACAACTTGCAAACAAAATTCTCAAACTGTTTTAATTTTTATTGCAAACTGTACTCGTATTCATAAGGGCTGGGGAGAGATTGAAATTTAAAATTAAAGTAGCAAGTTTCTGGAAAATCACATATCAATGCTTTAGATTGTCATATCGAATGTAATGATTCGTAGTTTCATATTACTAATCAGATCCAAGTTGAGCATTTAAAAAATCGTAGAATTATGTGTGAGTATACAAACACTAACGTTGCGATATATTTATACATATATATATGGACATATGTAGGCATATTCCAAGTCCTTTTTTTCTGTTAATTTTAAATCGCACATATGTACGAGTACATATCTATGTTATATCATCGAAATTTATAATATAATATTTCAAATTATTAAAGAATCTTATAATTACGATTAGAAAATAAACCTAAAACTGGTAATTTTTTAATTTACTCTCATTGCAACAAGGTAAATCTATACAATTGAGGATATCAGAAAAGTATTGTAGATAATACAAAAAGAAGATAACACAAAGTGTTATTATTATCAACAGAAAAGCTTTATTTTCATATTTAAATTTAAACACAACTGATATGTGACGATCCGTGTTCTAGTGATGATATTTTTGTTATAAGGACCACTGGAAAAGGTATTAATTAAGAAATAATGATTCAAAATACATTCAGAGATATGTAATTAAAAGATGTAACTGAAATATACTTTTGCATAGGTATGTATAGTATATATATTATAGTGTTTCTGGAAAATACAAAATATTATTTTGTTTCATTTACTTCGAGATAAAGAACTTATGCATGGACCAAATATGTAACATATTTGAAAAGATTTTTTTTTTAAACTTGGCAAAAACTACATTTATCTACGATAATTGGTGCCAGAATAGCTTTTAGATACAAGCGCAGAGAGGAAATACAGTCGGCAATACAAATCTTCGTAATACGAGTAATATATTAAAAAAAATTGTCTAGTTAATAATTGCAAACGTTCAGCAAGCTATTAAGCAAATGATTTAGTGATGTTTATGTGTTTAGATTCATCCACTATATACGAGTGGTACTTGGTCTCTGGATATACTTCTCATAAAGTGTACAATTGGTGGTCCAGGTTGTATTCGTATACCAGTCTGTTAATATATGGTCGATACCTCTAGTTTTTGCGCCCTAAGAATACATCGCCTCATTTTGTAAGACTTTTTTAAAAAGAGAAAAATAAATCTCATTTATTATAAACAACTAAACGCGACAAAGCTTTGTACTTTATTTTAATTAATTCCTATCGAATCTCGCACAAGGTTACGGTAACTATTGAAGCGTCTTTTTTTTTTACAATAGTACGAATATAGATACGGTTAATATGCCTTAAACACACAAATACATATCAAAACCGCTGATATTGGTCAAGTGTTCACTAGCACGTCTGACCAAATAGAATGTTGGTGTCACCTTTACTGGGATATTTGTTTATATGTACATATATATATATATATTTAATTGATTTTACGTATACTATTTTTAGATACACTGTTAAGAAAACTGAAAACTGATGATGAGGAAAATGACGTAAGCTGGGTGATTTAGTAATTTTTTATTCTAAGTACAATTTTCCGAAGCAGTTCCATTACTAGTTACTGCAAAAATAATGAAGAATTTTTTTTGCTAGGTATGGTGTCCAATAAGGTTAGAAAAGATCAGATTTTTATTGCATTGTTCAAAAATATACATTTATTTTAGTTGTACGAGTATGTTAGTTATTTTCTCAACATTCGCAGGAGTAATTTAAATTCACAAATTGGCATCTGACAGGATGCACTTATATATTCTAAAAGACATTGGGAATATTGCATATTATGTTAAATTTTTGGATGTATAATACGGTATACGCAAAAGTATACTAGGATATTTCATCATGGCAGATATATCTTGTAATCTGAATGGTATATCGAATGTAGTCACATTTCCACTTCTACTGAAGTTTAAATTTTCTCTTCCTATCAATCATAAGTATTGTCTTGGAAGATAGTTAAATTATTTGACTTGAGTTACTGAAAGGTGTTGGGTGCACCTTTTTACATTATATAACTTGGATACGGCAAAATATTGATCTGTTATATATATACTTTATATATTATACTTTCGAAGAGAAATAAAAGGTAACAGACCGATGTTTGAGGTTGGTTGTAATACCAACTAAAGTTTTCTGTTAAAGAAATTGTTGTCAACATTTTATAGCTGACTAAGAGAGTAAGTCAGGGGTCTAATTTTTTTTAGTTTTATCTGTTTTTTTTACTTGTATTTGTTGTGTTATTAATATTGTTAGGATTTATCAATATACATATATGCGCTTAAGGATGATTTGAACCATTTTTCACTTTCTTAAATTGGATTCTGGAAATGTATAAAACAGATTCGGAACTTTATCGCGAAATCGTATTTAGCGATAAAACTCATTTATGACTAAATGGCTTCGCCAATAAGTAAAATATGCGCTATTAGAGGGCTACAGACCTAATGCGCTTCGTTAGACGCGTTAGACGCGGTTTTAGGCGACAGCTTTGGGCCGTAATCGACATGTTGGAATGTTATTTTTGGCCGCAATTGCGTGCACTCAACATTGGTGAGATTTGGTTTCAACAGGATGCCGCGGCGCCACTTGCCACACAGCGGGTTAAGCAATCGACCTACTCGTATTGAAGTTAAAAACAAAAGTGAATAGTCCTTAGTACAAAACTATGTATTATATGTAAACAAAATCTCATTTAGCTCCTAGTCCTGATCTTCATTCTGTATTATTATTTCCAACACTTTTAACCACTATGCAAGTATCTGAAATTATACATATACTCGTACATATGGAGCGGATGTATCATAGAACTTTAGATCAATTCATGCATTTCCTCTAAAACCAATCCCATATACATATATGTACACATATATGAAGTTTACACTTTTGTCAACTGTCATAATTAAATCTATTGGTCTACTTGCTAGTGCAATTAATTTCTCAATAAATAAAAACGGATGTTCAGCGTTAGAATACATTGGAAGCCACCTAGCTCTTAACATAATACATTTTATTGTTTCCTTTCTCTGATTTCTTTCTGAACATTAAATTGAAAAGTTAAACGAAAATGAAAACTAAACTAAATGTCAAGTTGTTAAAAGCCTGTTCCCCTAATTCAATTTGTACTGAAATAACAAGGTCAAATAAAAAACAAGCTGACATCACGCTTTCTCGTATCTCGAATGCAAAAACAAAACAACGAGTGAGCAGTAAAATGTTATTTAATTCTTTTAATCTAATAGCAGGGAAAATATTTTTTATCTGAGTTCACCGCCAAATTTGGAGCCGGCGCTTTAGCAATTGTTTAACGCAATAGAACTTTAATGGAAAATATTTGTGCACCTTAATTACTTGTACGTACATAGGTATATTTAGCTAGCTACGTGCAAAGAATAACAACTTTACCTATAAAAACAAAATCACCCAAGTAAAAGTAAAAGTGTTATCAGGGTGAATTATAAGAATATTCAACGAATTGAAGTGTATAAATAATTCAAAAACATATGAACAATTTAGAACTTAAAAGTAGAAAAATAATACATATACATCAATTTGTTAATGCGACAGCCTTAATATGGTGTGAAATGAAATATCAGCTTAACCTACGTAACACATTTATCAGTCAGACTGTTAGATTGATGTTTTATGTGATCTATGGGTCTAAGCTACTGTAATGTATGTACATATATAGAGTGCATATGCATATATTTAACTTTCATACATTGAACAAGGTTCACATCGATTCGTCAATAATATTTTCTGTTTTGTCTGATGTTGCTAGAATTGACCATATACTAAGATAAAAAATATTATTTCTAAACACATGTTTAGGAGTATACGAGTATGTGTCCAAGGGTTCAGGAATGGCTTAAGTTCAACCTAGCTGCTGCTACATAAAAGGGTGGTTGCTTTATTGTGGGTGATCTCCTTCTCGTGGGATAATTCAAACTGTCTAGGGCAGAGGCAGGCACAGGCAAACCGATTTGTGGAGTATAGCTTCATGTTCCTTTATAAGCCTTCGAAACACGTATCGCGGCAAAGAATTATGGAATATACACATTTCGCTCTCATACAAGTATATCTATCCTACTACTATCTTTTTTTCGGAACACTCGACAGTGAAACGTCTATATTGGGAAACAACTATATTCTACTATTGACTGTTTACTTACTTAAGGTGGTGCTACATTCCAGGGTGGACCTGAGCTTCAATCAGTAAAGGTTTGACGTTTGTCTAAATTTGTTGTTTATGAACTTTTTAATCTTTTTTGATGTTCAAATATAAAATACAGAATACACGTTATATTTTCTTTTAATTTGTAAAAATATATGAGGAACAATGTATTGATTTTACCAATTAAGATCTTTTGCTAAAATCAATTTGGTGATTATTAATGTCTTATGTAACATAAGTTCTTCTGTCATACCCTCAGAAATTATTATGATGTCCCTAAGTTGACTTAAGATTTTATGATGAGTTGCGGATTACAAAAAAAAAACAAATCATAAGGAAATTGTTAGAAACTTTTATTAACTTATTGAAAGGAACTCAAACCGTACAAAATTCATTAGGTTTTTCAAAATAAACATAAGATTTCAATTAAAACAGTATTTTTTTAAACGTTAGGTTGTTAAACTTATTCATTACCTTCGGTGAAATCGGGACGAAAGTCAACCACTTTAATGCCTTTTAAACTTTTATAAAAGGGATGATAAATATTGTCAATCAATGGCAACATATCCAATAAATCTTGCTTTTTGTTTTCATTGATTTCAAGTGGTGAACAATAATATTTCTGCAGATCAGCTATTTTGATATTCAATTCCATTGCACGGCGTTTTATATTAAGCGATTTGAATTCTTCGATTTTATTAAGTGATGTCTTGAAATATACTGTTCCAAACTCTTTTGTGAACCTCATCCACATAAATTTTTCTTTGGAAACAGCTGAGAAACTAAAAATCTCATCTTGATTTATTTACCTTAGCTTTAAATTTGTTTTTTACGCCCACTGTTCTCACGAATTGATACCAATCACGGGGATGATGTATTTTAACGGTTGTCAACTTTTTCTTTTTTTTTCAATTAGGACATGGTTCACGTCACACTCCATGTGAGTATGCCCCGGAAGAAGAAATTTATGATCAATCGTTTCCACACTATTTTGCAGTTGCAAAAAAGTCTCGAACATTGAAGCAATAAAAGAATTTTTATTCGGTTCCCGGCAACAATCACTATACAAAACTACATGTCGAGTTTCAGCTGGAAGATTTTGAAGATGGTTAAATACACATGACGCGATCTCATTTCCTCCACAATTTACTAATGCTTCGTGCCACATATAGTATATTGGCTGTACAGTATTACAGTCATGAACTGTTAAATTATAGGTCCACAATGGACGTTTATAAAAAGAGACTGACGATCTCAAAAATGGCGTCAGCAGACATTGTTGTAAGTCAAACGTTAGAACTTTTATAGATGAGGAGTTTTCAGCTTTAGGTTTGTCCATTGCTTTCGATTTATACGCACAATCTGCTTCAAGATGGTGATCATTTTGCTCGTTTTTAAGGTTCTCCCGTTCTTTCTCAGCAGCAACGTAAATTTTCATTTTTAAAACCTCACACTTATGGCAAGTATCTAATTTTGGCCTTTTAGATTTCAAGTTCAGAGTATTGAAAATTTTCGAAAACTTAGAAAGTGAAACTGGAACATACTTTTCTGATTAGAGCCGAGACAATTCTGCAATTGATAAATCGGTCGACAAATTTTGGAAGTATCGCGTCTTGTGTAATGCAATTCGTAAGATGGGAAACTTTTTATAAATTCAATAATGATATTTTCTTTTTGTTGCGAGAAAAAGAAACTCAGGCGACATTTATGTAGATAATTCTTATGTAAATAAGCTAACAGAGGTGAGAAATATTAGAGTTAGATTATTAGAGTAAATAAGTAATTACATATGGTACGACATGATATTCAACACTACCCCTCAAAACTTAATCAATTAAAATTCATAGAAAATGTAAGATTAATTTTTTAAACCAAGCATATCGGAAAATTTAACATGTTTAATTTTTGGCAAGTTTTTCGTATCGGCAATCATATTTTCGGTTGAAGTATATATTAAGTTAATACAATTTTTATTAAAAACCTCTCTTACGTAATGTGCTCGTATATCTATATGTTTGCTGCGACTATGGTAGACTGGATTTTTGACCAGTGCATGCGAACTAAGATTGTCTCCGAGTAATTCAGTGGGTCCGTTCACCAGCTCGGAAAACCCCAGTTCTGTGATAAATGCACGTAAGTAAATGGCTTCTCCCGACGCCTCGGATAGTGCCATGTACTCCGCCTCTGTGCTGCTTAGCGCCACCGAAGACTGTTTTTTCGACTGCCAAGTAATTGCAGCGTTGTCGTCGCCGATGAAGAAAACAAATCCTGTGTAGGATCTTCTGTCTGCGCTACTGCTGGCCCAATCAGCGTCTGCGAACCCTTTTAAATGTCCACTAGTTTTTCTGTAAAGAAGTTTAAAGTTTTGTGGGTTATTTATATACCTGACTATGTGTTTGGCGCCAGCAAAATGCTCAGGGTGTGGATTGACGTTGAACTGCGAGAGTTTGCTAACGGAGTGTAGAATGTTCGGGCGTGTGGACATAGCCAAGTAGAGCAATGATGCAATAAGCGACTGGTATGCTGTTTTGTCCACCTTTCCACATTCAGAGCAACCACCGCAATTTAGACATCTCTGGCCTGGATCCAAAGGAGTGCTGCACTTGCAAGATTGCACCATATTTTGTTTCTCACAAGATTACGAATAAATTGCTTATGTGAGATGCTTACTCGTATATCTCCGTTGTCCTCTCTCGTAATCTCCATTCCTAGGAAATGGTCAGCAGGTCCTTTGTTCACGACGTCAAACTCCTCACCAATTCGCTGCTCGATTCCATCAATGATTTTTGATTGGAGCACGCAAGTAGGATGTCGTCGACATAAACAGCAATGATGTTGGTCTCGTTGTTTTCGTTCGATGTATACACGCACGAGTCTGCATTGCATTGCACGAAACCCATCCTCTTCAAGGTCTTGTCCAACTTCACATTCCACTCCCGTTCTGCCTGCTTAAGCCCGTACAATGCCTTTTTCAACTTGCACACCTTGTCTTCATTGCCTTTGACCACGAACTGTTCTGGCTGGCTCATGAAAATTTCGTCTTTTAGCTCTCCATTTAGATAGGCTGCGGTCACATCCATTTGGTGAACGATAAGATTAAACTTAGCAGCTATTGCTAATATCAGCCTGAGTGAGGAAAAGTGCATAACAGGTGAAAAAATGTTGGTGTAGTCAACGCCAAATTTTTTGCTGCATCCTTTCGCAACTAATCGGCTCTTATAGCGCTCCACGTTTCCACTTCGGTCTCTCTTAATGTTGAAAACCCACTTGCATTTAATGATCTGCCTGTTTTCTGGTGGGTGCACCAGTTCCCACGTCTCATTCGCCAGAAGAGACTCATATTCGCTATTTATCGCTTCTAACCATCTCCAGCCATCACCCCGACTTAGGGCTTCAATAACTGTTAACGGATTAGAATAGTTATCATTTAAATTACTCACGTGTATGTTTAATTGTTGATGTGACCGGATCGGGTATCGTGTTTGTTTCTTATTACCAACATTTCTAGCATCAACAATATCTGCTTGCTTATCGATCCTTGTCTGAGAACCGCAACCAGGAACCTCTTCATCAAGTAAGTCGTCACCATCGGCATCTGGGCCCTCTTCATATGCAGTATCAATAGTATGATGTTCAACTTCGGGTGTAGTATCCATTTTCACAATCGGAACATTTTCCTTCTTGGGAGTAACAGCAGTGACAGCAGCAGCATCGTTTTCCCTCTCCTCCAAAAATTTTACATCGCGGCTCTGGAAAATACTCTTAGACTTCGTGTCATATAGCCTGTAGGCCTTAGACTCAAAAGCATACCCAACCATAAAGCAACTCATACCTTTGGCACTGAATTTCGATTTACCAGGCTTTTTGTCTAGCATCACACCTTTGTATCCGAAGATTCGGAGATGCTGCACGGATGGTTTCTTGCCACACCAGGCCTCATACGGTGTCCTCATGTCAAGCGCTCTTGTATACGCTCGATTTCGGAGATATACGGATATTTTTACTGCTTCTCCCCACAGCATCTCAGGAAGGCAGGAATCAAGCAACATACATCTCGCCATCTCCACCACCATTCGATTAGCCCGTTCGGCAACACCATTTTGTTGTGGTGTATAACTTGTAGTGAGCTGATGAACAATACCTTCAGAGTCTAAAAACTTCGAAAACTCTTTGCTGAGATATTCACGGCCATTGTGAGTTCGAAGTGACTTTATCCTTTTAGACGTTTCACGTTCTACCCGAGATTTGAATAATTTAAATACATTAAAAATATCGCTTTTGTTCTTTAGTAGATATATGAACGATTTTCTACTATAATCGTCAATGAAGAGGCAAAAATATCTGAAACCGCCAGGGGTAGACACTCTCATCCGACCGCAAATGTCACTGTGGATCAAATCAAGCACGCCGCTACTTCGATACTTGCTACTAGTAAAGGGTAAGGTGCAGATTTTTGCTCTTAAACAAGTTTCACAGTTCAATGACATTCCACTACTGATAAAGTCCATTCCGTACACCATATCACGGGAGTAAAGTAATTTTAAATCTTTTTCATTAAGGTGACCTAACCTCTGATGCCAGCGC
The DNA here is from genome assembly GCA_949129095.1 of Volucella bombylans. Classification (NCBI taxonomy): domain Eukaryota; kingdom Metazoa; phylum Arthropoda; class Insecta; order Diptera; family Syrphidae; genus Volucella; species Volucella bombylans. The sequence continues at coordinate 172,650,319 of OX422144.1, read as the reverse complement.
ATTAGACGTTCGCGAATAGAGAAACTGTTTCTTTTTGAAAACACTTTACTGTGGTAGAAGAGCGACAAGCCGATGCATAGTGTCCCCTCTTGTTACACTTATAGCACTTTCCCTTCTTCGGCGTATGCTGTTGCTGTGTTTGTCCTTGGTTGTTTCACCTTATCTGTTTAGAAAAAAATACAAACTCACCACCTTCACCTCCATTTGCTGGTGTCTCTCCTTCACGCCGTCGCCCTTCATCTAAAAGCTTTGTTTTAAGCTTTTGAGTTGTGGGTAGATCGTCTCTGGATTCAATCGCAACCACGAAATTCTCGAAACCTTTTGGTAAGCTTGACAGGAGAATTATCGTGATCAAATCATCCTGCATCTTAATGTCGGCCTCTTTTAGTTTTTCAAACACATCGAAAAAACTATTTAGATGACTGACCATGGATGAGTTTTCCGCCATTTTCAAATTAATGAGCTGCTTGAATAGAGTTACCTTCCTCCCTGGTCCTTGTGGAGCGTGTACTTCCTTCAACCTCTCCCATGCAGATTTCGAAGTTTCACAGTTTTTGATGTGCAATACTTGTGAGGTTTTAATAGACAACAACATCATTGCTAGTGCCTTACCATCCTTTAACTTCCATTCCGCCGTAGCAGATGCTGTACCCGCTGATGCTGCTGGTTTGGAAGATTCTCCAGATACGTATCCCCAGAGCTCGCTATGGAACAGCACCGACCGCATTTGCACTTTCCAGCTGTTCCAGTTTTCATCGTTCATCGTTCTCGATATTGTACAACCCGGAACTCATTGCGTATTTAATTAAAAAAATTTTTTTTTTTCACAAATAAGGGACTGGGCCCATAACCTTTTGTTGCGGGAAAAAGAAACTCAGGGGACTTTTCGTTTAGAAGGAATGAAACGTTTTATTAAAAGAGACTTCAATTTACACGTGTTCCTATGTACACTTTTGTTCTTATGTAAATAAGCTAACAGAGGTGACAAATAGTGTGGATGACAGTTACTGCATTAGTTATGTTTTGCTGATGTGAATGTATTAGAGTAAATAAGTAATTACATATGGTACGACATGATATTCAACACTTTTTCAGGAGCGAGTTTCTTAGGACCAAGATGTTTTCCACGCAAATCACTTGTGAACGACCCAAAGCCTTCCAGTTTTGTTTTTTGTTTGTTTGATGAATTGTTTCGATTCACAAAGGGTGTATCTAAAACATTTCTGGCAAACAGAAACCCTTTCTCCACATATCTCCAATAAATATTTGTTGGTGTATTTCTTTTTTCTCGCATTGGTAAGGCTCTTTTCTTTTCTTACAAATTTGGTATCGCCAACCAAAATCAAGCCGGCAACAAAAGCTTGTCTCAACTCATAAGAACCAAGTTCTCAGTACGATTTGAAAATAAGCTGTTGATTTGCAAACGTTATTTTTTTCTCTAAATTTGTTGCGACCATCATCCAATCTTCGTACGGTTCGTTCTCTTACAGCTTTTCCAGTTGTAAATATATAGCTCTTGCCGGAGTTTCTTTGTTTGGTTGGGTGTTTTTTCGGTATTTTCTTCGTCGTTTTCAGAACATAATGAACCGCAATCTCCATATAAAAGATTTTGTTCTATTTGGCTCCCAGCATTTCTTGTATCGAAGGAAATTTTCGAAGGATCAAACGGGACAAAATCAGGCCAAGTGAATCGTCGTTATCAAAATCCTTTTAATTTTCTCCTTCTGCCTCCATATCTAAACTTGTATTTTAAGTTTCGCCAGCATTGCCTCAGTTTTCTTTTACGTTCTGCAAATCTTGATTAACCGATATGTCTTGCACTTTATTATTTGTGCCTAAGAAATGTATGTTTATATTTCCTATTTTATTTAAAACTTACCAGCTGAGTTATCTAAATTGTTTTCATTGCCTGTAGATGTAGACCATTCTAAATTTCTATCTAATTGCCTTTTTAATGCCATAATGCCACCACAGTATTTTTGAGACTAGGTAAGTAACCTAATATAGAAAACTTAAGCACACTTTTTGAAAGAGCAATATGCATACGCAACACATTTCACAGCGAAAACTTTGAATAAGAAACTCTTTTTGCTTAGGCTGAAGTATACGTACAACCTACAGCCATACACTAAAATTCTGTAAATAAAATTGTCTTAGTTTTGATAGAACAACTTATGTTAACATAAGTGCCCATGAAATCAAATAATTTAACAAAACACCTTAAGTGAACATAAGATTTAAAAAAAAAAAAAAAAACAACAGGAATCAACTAAATTAGAAATTCAGCCTACTTAAAACGACATAAGGTTTTTTGTTAAAACTAAAGATTTGAAATAATGTAACATAGGAAAACTGCTTAACATAAACTGCTTTGTTACTATAAATGCACCGCATATTTGTTAAAACATGGCATTTCTTCAACGCAACACTGTTTTACAATGGGGGTGAGATAGAATAGCTTTTTGTTAGTCAATTGCCTTATTAGCACAAATAAGCAGCGACTGGCTAGAGTCCTTAACTACCTCACAGTTATATCTGTCAAGGGTGACGTTCTGTTCGAGACGTCAGTGTTGGGTGCCCATTTTTGTTGACAGCATATACTTGGTCTTGCCCTCATTGATCGTTAAACTCATATTTACCGCTTCCGCCTCAATGTTCGCGAAAGTGCCACTGACTTCACGCCACATTCTTCCGATTATATCAATATCAGCGGCGTATGCGAGTAATTGAACGGACTTTTGAAATATTGTGCCTCTTGTGTTGGTGCTTGTGTTTTGCACTATTCTTTCAAGAATGATGTTAAAGAAATCGCATGACAGTGCGTCGTTTTGTTTAAATCCCTTTTTGACATCAAAGGTCTCGGTGAGTTCGTTACCGACTTTGATGGAGTAGCGTGTATTCCCCATATTCTTCCTACACAAACGGACAAGTTTCTCAGGGATACCAAAGCTAGACATTGCTCTGTATAGTTCGCTCTATATATGTTATCATCCTCTTTTTTCCGTCCCATCCCATTGCATGTCTTAGATATCGGTATCTGGGGCCTCCACTAGTTGTTCGGTTGCACGTGGCTTATTAAGCGACATAATATTCCACGTGCAGATCCAAAGTACGTTGTCCTTGCTTCATTTGCAGGGGATGTCAACAGTAGATCCGTCCGTATCCGAGGTTTTCTTTTCCATGGCCGGGCAGTAACCCAACGGCTGTTGCCTGTTTAACCTCTCCTAAATTTTTATTTTATGCTAAATTAGCTTAATCGATTAGTAGTTCGTACAGCTTGTCACCCTAACCCTTAAACTGAAGCTCTCCCTCCACTAGAGCTCTTATTACTTCTTTTTATTACGTCCGATCTTCATCCAGACTTCAGACTCGTACACATTATGTATATGATACAGTTTATTCATTTTATTATTTTGTTTACTATATTTCCTTACCCGTTAGATTGACTGTAATGCAACATTACAAGGATTTTTTCCGCTGGGGAATTCTCCACTAAGTAACACATTCAAATACCCTTTGCAAACTCGTAATCTCCTATTAGTAGTTTTTTATGTTCAATATATTAGTATTTAGGTTAGGTTAGGTTAGGTAAGAGTGGCTGTTGGAAATACCAACCCACTTAGGCCTATTGGCCCATTGTGATGCCACGTGGATCTATGATCTTCTTACTACTGGAACCAGTTTGAGCTTATAATAAAGCGTAGGAGACTGTTAACGTCTATTTTTTCTAGATCGTTTAGGTCGTTGTAGAAGAAAGCTCCTAGATGAAGCTTCCTTCTCTGGGAGAGAGATGGGTATGTGCAGAGTAGGTGGGGGATTGTCTCCTCCTCTTCCTCGTCCATGCAGCTTCTACAGAAATTACTAGTAAAAGCGCCAAGCCTTCTTGCGTGCTTACCTATGAGGCAGTGTCCAGTAATGACACCTATTATGGCGCTGATCCAGCCTTGGCCAGATCTGTTTGATCGCTAGACATGTTTGTCCAGCAGTCCACCTAAGGTCTGTTCATTTATTGGCATCTAGCTTTAGTGTTAGTTTGCACGTAGCGATTGGTATACCTATACTACCTTTGTCCGGTAGGATAGGTAGAGTGGTTCCAATTTTGGCAAGTTCATCGGCTCTACAGTTCCCTGGAATGTCTCTGTGGCCCGGCACCCAACAAAGGTGAATGTTGAACTGCTCTGCCATCTCCATGAGAGATGATCGGCATTCAAGGGCGGTTTTAGAATATAATGAGACCGAGTCCAGGGACTTGATGGCAGCCTGACTATCCGAAAATATGCGGATATCCTTTGCAGATATCACGTTTTTCTTCAGCCAGGACAGAGCTTCTTTAATCGCCAAAATTTCCGCCTGGAACACGCTATAGTGATTTGGAAGGCGGAAAGAGAGGCTTAGATTTAGCTTATCTGAGAAAACACCGCCACCAACTCCGCTATCGGTTTTAGATCCATCTGTGTAGAGATGGATTGACTTGTCCTCCATGAAAGCATCCTCCTCCCAGAATGATCTAGAGGTGAAGCTTACATGGAAGTTTTTGTCAAACCAAAGTTCAGGTATGGTGTAATCGATGTTCTCTGTGAGGATTCCTAATGTACTCGTATTAAGAATATTGGCGTGGCCAAATGAATTATTTGTCCACTGTTTAGTCGCTTTAAGGCGAATAGCTGCAGTCGCAGCTACTTGCTTGCTAAAAATGTCGAGGGGTGTCAAGTGAAGCAGAATATCTAATGCCGCAGAGGGGGTAGACCGCAAGGCTCCGCTTGTGCATAGACATGCTGTTCTTTGGACTCTGCTTAGTTTAATGCGGTTGATTGCATTTTCCAAGGCCGTCCACCAGACAACCACCCCGTAAGTAAGTATCGGTCTTATGACCGAGATGTATAGCCAGTGGGTTATGCGAGGTTGAAGGCCCCATTTGTTCCCAATGGCTTTTTTGCAAGAGAATAAAGCTATTGTAGCTTTATTGACTCTTTCTTGAATGTTAGGTTTCCAGTTTAGTTTCCTATCAAAAATGAGACCCAGAGAAACTGGGACCGTTGATGGAGGGTCTATGATTGGAATTTTATATTTCCTAGAAAAGAGGATAAGATCAGTTTTATAGGGGTTTAATCCCAATCCACAGCGATCTGCCCAGCGGGTTAATCTGTTGAGATTTACTTGGAAGAGTTCTTTAATGGTATTTAGATGTTTTCCTGAGACGGCTATGGCAACGTCATCCGCATAGGCAATCACTCTGCTACCACCCGCTTCCAGGTATATCAGTAGTTCGTTAACTACTAAGTTCCAGAGAAGGGGAGAGAGGACACCGCCTTGCGGCGTACCTCTACTGACATATCTTTTAGCAGAAGTCTCACCCAGTTTGGAGTTGATTATCCTGCTTTTTAGCATTAGACTGATCAGATCCCCAAGTGAGCCGTCTACCTGCAGAGTTGACAGCGCAGTCATGATTGCGGATGTGTTGACGTTGCTAAAGGCGCCCTCCATGTCTAGGAAAGCAACCATTGTGTACTCCTTATATTGTAGGGATCGTTCGATGCGGCTAGTCAGAGAGTGCAAAGCCGTTTCCACCGACTTTCCTTTACAGTAGGCATGTTGAGCCGTAGACAGAAGTCTTGGATCAACTTTAGCTCGAATATGGATATCAATCAGTCGTTCTAAAGTTTTCAGAAGGAATGATGATAGACTTATAGGTCTGAGGTCCTGAGGGACTACATGAGAACATTTTCCAGCTTTGGGAATGAATACTACATTGCCTTCTCTCCATAACAGTGGAATGTGGATAAGTTCTACACAGCTCCTCATAATATTTCCCAATACTGGTAGAATAATATCTGAGGACCTCTGTAGCTCGGCAGGTATAATACCGTCCGGACCAGCAGACTTGTATGGTTTGAAGCCATGCAGCGCCCAGAGCAGTTGGTCTCTCGTAATCAGACCATGAATTTTGGTCACGGTTGCAGTAGGCCTGTTTGGGCTGCTACTGGCCGCGAGTTGGGAGCTACCTGGAAAGTGGGTGTCCAGAAGCAGGTTGAGTGATTCATCACTTGAGGTTGTCCAAGAGCCATCGGTTTTTTTCAAACAGCTGGGCATCATAGGATTTGTGGAGAGGTATTTAGGCAATTGGATCTTTTTTTTGTATTAGCCCGTTTGTGTGTGTTTCTACACATCAGCTCTCCTGAAGTTGAAATCTTGTACGGCCACCGCGCTAACTCTTGCTTTTTCGTTTCTTTTATGCGTCATTCATATGTACATATATACTAGTACAAGCTTGATCGATCTCATCTATTAAGTTTACTTGAAATTCTTGTTTTTTTCCTTTACTGATCTTTAGGTTTTTTGCTTCTACCACTTAGCTTCTTCATTAATGTGAGGACAACTTCTTAAACAACGGGCAGAAGTATTCCTGTGAATTATTTCGATTCGTTTATAGCATTTCCGATCCATTTTCGTAAATCTCCGTGTGATCTATAAGTTTATTTTTTCTACTCACGCTAGTTTCGCATTGTTTTTGTCTTAATTCTTCAGAGGATCACTAAACATACATATGTATTACACACATTGTACTCAACGAGTCTCTCTAAGATATTCAGTATAGAGGTAGCGAGCCCAAGTTTTTGGGGGGGAGTAATCATTCTTATCAAGTTTTGGATTCCCATATGTATGACTTTATCAAGCCATAAACTAGGAATTTATTGTTGTGGCTAACTCAATCAGAAACATATGTATGTACCTTCGCTGTGTTTACACTTATTTGTTGCTGTTGTTATTTTTAGCCTTCGCATTGGAGTGCTAATAAAAATGTTTGTCTTCAACTTGCTTATAGCCGTCTTACAGCTTTTTTTAATAACTGAATATGCTTAATTAGTGGACCGAGATTGAGTAATTCTGCTAATTGTATGATGATTAATTCATGCTGTGTTTGGATACGTTCACTTATAGAAGTACGTACTTCTCCTGTCTCTCACGCATTCTGTTCGCTGTTAAATCCAAATGCTGGTGGTGTTGCTTTTTTCACGCCTGCCTTTTTTTAAGATGTGTGGTTGCTAGAAATCATTGATTAATGGAAGGTGTTTGGAAGATGTCAATGTCAATGATGGTTCCAGGTGAAGTGCACTTTTTCTGTTTTTCGTTAAGTGGCCGCGGAGGAACTCCTGACCAAGTGGGAAAATATTGTGAAAGAAATATATGTATTTAGTCAATAACTATTTTTTTTTACTGTATAAAGTAGTTGTGTCGAAAAATTGTTGATTGTAGAATTAGATTTTTTTTAAATCTCTCAAAATTAGATAATATTTTATTTACTATTATATTTTAATGCTCCTTTTTGAAAGGGATTTTCATTTATAATATTGTATTTAGCAGTAGACTCAGTTCGGAGTAGACTTGAGTGTCAATCCATAATGCATATGCATCCACTTTTAATAAATATTCTAATAATAAAGGAATTGTTGGGTGTTTCTTATGTTGGCTTCTAGGTTAGTATACATTTTTAACTTTGTAAGGGGAGCTTAGGTACACAAAATATTTTACTAACTTGCAAATATATATGCCTCCCCTTTTCCTCAATTATGATTTAGTCCATCATTTGATGTTAGAATATGAACCTTTGGTTAACTTCTTGAAATATATTTTTTTTGCCACCACAGGTCCAGGTGTTGTCAATACCGACTTTAATGTAGCATTGCCACCCTGCATAGTCTGATAAGTTTGAAATACATACCTAAAATATACAGGGTTCTACGTAACTCATTTCTATATATGCTGTCATATACGAACACACTCTTAAAGGTGAAAATAAGGCTTAGGCTATGCCACATGAACTTCTCGTGACATGTACACTTATGCTAGGACGTTGCAATGTGTAGCTTTGTAGGTTTTTCTTTGTAAATCATAGTCCCGTTTTTCAAACAATTTTATACCTTCATATAATCCTTTAAAGGAATTCTTCAATCTGGGTTTCCAATTTCTATCCATTTAGTCTCTTCTTCATACAAATTTTCTTGGGTGTGGTAGAGCCATTTCATAATACATAAAAAGAGATTAAATAATAATCTTTCTATTGGTAAACTTTATTACATATTCAAACTTTCAGTTCAACTACTCGTAATTTGTTTCGCCAACATTGCTTCCTGATATGAGCTGTATGTAAACATTTTAAGAGTACGCAAAATCACTTGAGCACACGCCAATTATAAAAAAAAAACTAAACAAAAAACACTGTTGAACTCGTTTCCTTCGTCTTCTCATTTGCTTTAAGCTTTTGTTAAGATAGCTCACCAATTGGTCCTCTTCAAATTGGCTGTCCTCGCCTTTGCTCACATTTTATTAAAATGTGTATATAATACTTATGAAATCTGTTATTATAGTTTATTTATTGTAAGTATACCCTTTAGATAATTTGTTTGCCATCCTGGTGTTCCGCACGGCAGCCACCTAGATTTTTACCTATAAACGGTCTTAAGGTGGCCATTAAACACTTCTGCATTTCTTTGTGTTCATTTTTCAAAGCTACCTCATGAGCTAAACCTTCGTCCTATGTCTAATTATCAGATCTCTTTATATTATCTTTGTTTGTCCCCTGCTTAAGAACGCAAGTTAGTACGACGAGTTCATGTGCTCAAATTTAAGAAAATTCAACGATGTTTGCCACGATTTGCTTTCTATCCGTGAAGAGCATAGGGATGTGCAGACATTGTGTTCTTTCATCGATTTATTTTCTTTAATTTACCAAATCTCCCATATGCTGCCCGAAGTCAACTCAGATCTCACCATTTTAAATTTCAAACTCAGAACAAGTATACACTAAGGACTCAAATCTAACATGGACGTTAGGAAGACACAGATTGCATTGATGTACATTTGGATTTGTTCTCCTATGTACGTACCTACATATAATCAGTTTCATTGATATTAATTATCGATACTACAGGGTAACGCAACGTGTAAACAAAATGTCTTGGAGGACCTTCTGTTCTTAGCTCTTGACTAAATTAGTAGAGCGCCTTCGTGTCGATTTTTTTAAATTAACACTTATACTACTCTTAACTTTAATTTACTTTATACCTGCAAGAATTCGTTCAACATTGGCTTCAGTACGGGCAGTGAAAAGTCTTCCATTTCGGAGAAGAAAAAGTTCACCCCTGATAATAATTTTCATAGGGGGTAGATTCCACATACTCATCGAGTATCGATAAATTATTATTTGCAAAATAAAATTTAACAAACGTGGTTTGGTTAAAGTTTTATATTTCATTCGTTTCATCTGCAAAATTCATCAAAATTCCGAAAAAGTTGTTCTTGAATTCATTATCCACGTATTATGCCTTAGGAAATATAATACACGAGTGTTATTGACAAACATAGTATAGGGTGACCAGATAAGAACGATAGGAAAATAAATTTGAATGAAACAACAACGACACTTGTGGATTGGTCCTCATCCGAGAGATGACTTTGGACAAAATTCGGATCTCTGGCCAACATTTCCATCACCCAATTGCGTTAGCACAATTTTATACGGATGTAGGCCCTAATCCAACCGCAAAATAAGCCGGGTTGAATTTCTGGCGATGCCTAATCCAGCTGATCGGCGCCAAATCAACATTTCTGGGTCTTCTTCGATACTGGCCACTACGGTGGCTATGTTTTCTTAATTTTGCCCCAATCTCTGTCCAGTTGGTGGCTCAAAATCCAAAGAGTATACTCACGCTCAAACTTTTCCACGGCGCGACGAATTGCCTGCACACTGAAGACATGATGACGACCGACCTCACGACGAACTTCACGTTGCGTATTTACAACTGAGCCGGAATTTTGATAATAGTTTTTAATAATTTCCGCACGTTCGGGCTTTCTAACCAGTTATGCATTTTTTAGGTTTCGATCAATTTTTTTTTTGTTGGTTTTTTTAATATGTCTGCGGCAATCTGTATAGTCCGGTATTATAACACAATACCCGACATGCAACCGGCAAAGTATATAACACATTTTAATTATCCGTCACTCATGCTAGTTTTGGGAAAAGAAGGCAGGGGTGTGTGAGTGGACACGTTGCGAGTAATAAAAAAACGGCCTAGTTTGGTGGTGTGCTTTGGTTTTTCTTCTACATCCAACCACTTCCCAGATCTTTTACGGTTGTCATACAAAATTCACTTTTCATTACACGTGATGATACGGTGCCTTAAGCTCAGCGATGCCTCGTTCAGTTCATGGGGCACCCACTTTTCTAGTTTTTTTTACTTTTCCTATCAGAGATAGGTGTCGACTTATTGTCATGGGAGATACTTGCATGTTTTGTGCAATGTCGCGCACCGTCTTTGTTGGGTATGCACCTACCGTTGCTTTTAAAACATTATCGTCAATTACCGTTTCTGGTTTTCCACGTTGTTCGTTTTCGAGGCTAGATCTCTCGAATGGAATTTAAAAAATGTTGCGTTCGTTTACTGCTACATCCTTAAATGCGTCATTAATGTTTTTCGCTGCCACAGACGTATTACATCCTGGTTTAAATTTTAAATTACTGTAGTTGCAACGAACCTTAAAAGTCTCACAAGTCAAATACACGTACCACTTTATCTTATAAAAAGAATAGCACTCTTTGCTGCAGATGTTTACACGAGAGTTTCTTATTGCGAATTGAGTGAAAATCATTTCATATGGCACAACCTAATAAATTTATCTTTTATAAAAATATCTAGCCCCCCATTTCTTGCTATAAAACTATTATTTAGATTATGAACATATCTTCTATTTTATACTTTACCTGATCTTCTTTTCGCATTCTATAGAATTCCTAGGCATTGTATACATTACCTAGGCAAAACATATAATAGGAGAAGAAAGATACAGCATTTTATACTTTGCCTAAATGAGCTAGGCATTTTATAGAATGCCTGAATTTGAAACTTTGCCGGTAACAAATATATCAGCATTCAGTTGTAAAGGTTTTTTTTAAAGAGCTATAGAAATTTTTTATATATTGATTTTGTATCAGAAATCTTTATTCATTCTGAAGAATTATGTTTGAACATATGCCTTCCTGGTCCCTTTCGCGATATATGGTAATCTTGGCGTTGAATCGATAGCACATAGTGCCATCATCCTGGAACCGCATATCGTCCATATTTTCGAAGAAATAATTTCTGATAATTGTCCGGTAATATTGGCTATTGACTACATACTACACAAATAAATAAAAAATATGAACCGATGATGCCTCCAGCGTGAAGACGACAAACAGTGCACATTTGTGGGTGAAATTGAGTCTCATGGGTCTCTTCAGGATTTCCCTCTCTTGAGAAATTGACATTTATCTTGTTCGCATACCCATTGAGCCCCAAGTGAGTTTCGTCACTAAATAAGATTTTTCGATAAGAATATGGCTCGATTTAAACTACTCAAGAGTTTAATCCGCGAACTTCCGCCGCAAGTCATGGTTTTGTGATTTTAGTTCCTGCACTAGCTGCAACTTATGTATATGGTTGTAGGCCGGGATTTTTTTCGCGAAATTTCCCAAAAAGCGGACGGACAAAGGCAGAACTGTTGTGATAGACGCAGGATTGACAATTCCCGATCTTCCGACAAATTTTCATTTACAGTGGCTACAGTACAGTACACAACATGACGAATAGAGAGGTCAGTTGGTCGATAAGGAGGATCAACAAAATCACAAAGTCTTCTATATGCATTGAAGACCCATTATCAAAATAAGTGTGAATGATCCGAAAGCGATTATTTAGTGTAAAATTATTCATGGTGATCGGTCAAATGTAAAAGAACTGTCAAAAATGGCAACATGGATTGAAAAAGTTCCCTATTGAAAGATCTGCATATCAGAAAGAAGCCCTTTACTATAGTAGGCTTATTCTATTTGATATGTTCAAGAATTATTTAAAAGACATAATATAATTAGTCGACTAATTTTTTTTATTGAGATAAAATATGTTTTTTTTTAATTTTCTAATGAATATAACTTTATTTATTACAGAGGAGCAAGAACGAGTGCAGAAGAAAACCTTCACTAATTGGATAAATTCGTATTTATCTAAGGTAAGGATATAATTTTTATATAATACATTTTTAGCCTACAAATCAATTTTCTAAATGTAATTTTTGACAAGACTTTTTTTTTCAAAAAACTTGTTTTTTGTTTTGATTACAAAGCAACAAGAATAAATTAAAAAACTGCTTAAAACAATTTGGTAGACTATTCTAAGTCTGCCTACGGCAAACTCATTCCTGTCGTAACTAATCGACAAAGAATTTTGAGCCTCCTAGATTTGTATGCATAAATGTCGTCAACGCAAATAACACACATTTCGTTTTAAAAATAAAAAAATTACATTTTAAATTTTAGTATGCCAAAATAACTTGGTGATTTGAAAATAATACATATTTATACTTTATGTATATATTACAAATTGTATAATATAAAGGGTCCGCCATCTAACGTTTTTTTTTCAACTAGTGCTTATTTCGTGAATGGCAACACTTAGCTCATGTCTGATTTGACAGATAATTAGTTTTATCCTTCCGGTTAATAATGGAAAATAATTTCATTCAAATGGCTGCCTCGGCTGGCCATGCAGTAGCCTACACGATCGGCCCAATTTTTAAGCACATTATCGATTGTGTGCAGCTGTATTTCATCAATGGCTTCACGAATATTGTCCTTTAAAGCGTCAATTGTCTCTGGCTTGTCGGCGTAACACTTATCTTTTACGGCACCCCACAAATAATAGTCCGACGGTGTCAAATCGCAGCTCCGAGGTGGCCAAACGACATCAGCTCTGCGGCTGATAATGCGATCTTCAAAAACAGGGCGCAAAACATCGAGTGTAGCTTCGGCTGTGTGGCACGTAGCGCCGTCCTGTTGAAACCAAATGTTGCCAATATCCTCCTCTTAAATTTTTGTGAACAAAAATTCGTTCAACATGGCCCGATAACGATCGCCATTGACTGTAACGGCCACTCCTTGCTCATTTTCGAAGAAAAATGGCCCAATTATGCCTCTGGACCAAAATCCGCACCAAACAGTGACTCGTTTTGGGTGTATCGGCTTTTCAATGTATGCGTGCGGGTTTTCTGTGCCCCAAATGCAACAATTTTGCTTGTTTACATACCCGCCAAGATCAAAATGAGCTTCATCTGAAAAGATGATTTTTTTGGCAAAATCGGCATCTTCTCTAAGTCGATCGCAGGCCCACTTAGCGAAGCGAAAACGCATTGGATGGTCAGTTGTCTTCAACTCCTGAACCAATTGGACTTTGTGTGGTGTCATACCAAGGTCTTTATGCAAAATTCGTCTCAATGATGTCTCCGAAATGTTCAATTGTTGAGAACGACGGTGAATTGATGTTGATGGCGCTTCACGCACACTTTCTGCCACAGCAGCAATATTCTCGGGTGTACGCACTGTTTTTGGCTTTTCACGCTTTGGTTTATCGATGAGGATGCCAGTTTCTTTCCCTTTTTTCACAAGATAACGAACATACGGAGCTGACAGTGCTTCTCTTCTTCCAAAATCCGTACGCAATTTTCGCACACATTCTGCAACATTACCATGATTTTAAAAGTAATGTCGCAATATTTCCCAGCGTTGTTCAAGCATATACACAACCATATTCGTTCAGCGGAAGGATAAAACTAATTATCTGCCAAATCAGACATAAGCTAACATGAGTGTTGCCATTCACGAAATAAGCACTAGTTGAAAAAAAAGCGTTAGATGGCGGACCCTTTACAATTTATACGTATATACGGTAATCTGAAATCAATTACCCGGATATGGGTCAAAGTTATAATTTGCTCTTAAATAAACAAATTAAATAAAGATCTCGTAGATACTACAAGATCTCGTTTTGTAGAATGTGGTTTAAATTTGACTTAGCGTTACCATGGTTGTCAAAAAACAATATATATGTATAATCATAATAATAATAATAATAATATGTATTATTATTATCTCTTATATTATAGGCGGTTTTAATAATATATCAATGGCTGTATATTTATATAAACATGCGTATGAGTATGCGTAATAAATTCTTGGGATTTATTTAGTATTTCCTGTTACTGGGTATGAGAGTGCAGTGCAAAATACCGGCGTGTTTTATTGGTTAATTTCACGAGGGTTCCTCAAAGTTAATTTACAATACAAATATTGGGGTTATTTTATTTGCCTAATAACTTTGCGATTTTATTTCTTAAAGGGTTTTGTTTTTGCTTTCCACACCTTTCCGGACAATCTGGACAAGTTTTTCATGATAGATTTTGAAAGATTTTGTCGAAGGTCTATATTTAGGATATCATTTATCGATTACATCTAGTGTCTTCTGCAGTTTTGAGCAGACAATATTTAGGCGTGATTCTATGGGCACTACAATATTATCAGCTGCATTCTGCATACTCCTCAGCAAAAGTCTTAGAACAATTAACAGCTCTGGTTGTTCATTAGAAAGACTGAGTCTTTTTAAATTTCTGTAAATTCAACTATACCAGCGTCAAATACGGGGAACGCAAATAAAAGTAGGTTAGCTACGTATATAAACTTGACCTAACCTCGTCATGAAAACTGACTGACTCAGACCACGGTATAGCACGTGAATCTTGGAGACAGGAGACGTTTTCTCTATACTCATTGAAATATTTTTAGCTTCGGAGGAAGCATAATAGATTTCTATAGTAAACCATTGAGATTGTTATCGTAGACAGTTCCCATTTTTTATGTGAGGGAGGTGGGGGCTTGTACATAGTAAATAGAGGATACTACCTCCCCATCAATGCAGTTCGTACAGAAATCATTTTTTAAGAAATTGCGTAGTGATGACATGGTGTGAGATCAAACTCTAAGACAGTTTCAGTTTCAGTTTTGTTTACTAGTTTATGAAGACCAATTCTACTAATTTAATTACAGTTTGGCTTTCGGAAAAGATATCCGTATCTACGGATATCTCCAGCGGATGTCAGGTTTTTCTCCAACGAAGATAAGACCTCTCTTATATTATCATTATTTCCGCCTGGATAAGCTGCAGTGATCAGGAAGATAAATAGATTTAGTCTGTTAGAGAAGATCCCACCCGTCATTTATCTTTGATCCATGGATGTAATTCGATTAAACTATCAATTAATTCGATTAGTCTATATGTTTTGGAACGTGCGGTAAGTATTCAGTTAAGTGGACAACTTTGGAAAAATCTACGATATATTGGAATTGGAAAGCGTAACACAGGTCTTGACACCAGTATCGATGTAAACGCACTCAATAACACCTTTGTAACGCTTCCTTTTCCAGTTCTGAATCAAGTCTCTCAAAGAACTTCCGAATCCCAAAATGGTCCGCAGAACCCAAATGAACGGATGTTCGAGTTCTCCGGGGTTGATAGCGCAGACGTGGTTGCAAGCGTTTTATCTATAAAATCGACTGCGGTCGGTATAGATGGAATACACCCAGTTTTTGCTAAGGCCATTCTACCAGTTATATTACCCTTTCTTACACACATTTTCAATACCATCTTAACAACTAGTGTTTTTCCTACCCAATGGAAGCTGGCGAAAGTCCTACCGATTCAAAAGAGCAATCTTTTCTTTCATGCAATCTTTTATCTACAATGCAATCCGGTTTCCGCCAATACCACAGTTGTACAACCGCAGTTATCAATGTTGTAGAGGATATAAGGAAGGCGATAGATGATGACCAAGTAACTTTTTTAGTTCTTCTAGATTTCTCAAAAGCATTCGACACCGTGGATCACGACAACTTGTGTAACAAACTAGCATACCGTTTCCAATTTTGCACATCGGCCACTCGATTAGTGTCTTCCTACCTTCGGCTCAGAAAGCAAGCTGTTTCGATTGGTCATATGCTATCTGAATTTCTTCCAACAACTAGAGGGGTTCCACAGGGTTGCGTACTAGGACCTCTTCTCTTTCCTTTGTATGTCAACGAGCTCCCTTCCATTGTCAGCTCATCCTCTATACACATGTATGCCGATGATGTCCAATTGTTTAACAGCTGCCCTCTTGGATTGATTGATGACTGCGCAAGTAGAGTTAACGCAGATCTGGACAGGATCTCAGTATGTGCGGAGAAGAACGGATTATTTCTTAATCCTAACAAATCTAAATGTTTAGTGATTAGTTGGAAGCCCGTAGATCTATCATATTTTCCTAAAATTCATCTAAACGGCTCGACCGTAGAATATGTTGAAACGGCCAAAAATCTAGGAATGCTATTTAATAGGACACTATCTTGGGATACGCATATTAATTCGGCGGTAGGCAAAGTTTATGGTACACTGCGCCTGTTATGGGCCTCTCAATACCATACGCCCCTGAACACACGTCTGCTACTCGCAAAGTCACTGGTCATTCCATATATATATTCCATATATATATACATATGGCTGTGAAATTTTCTGCAAATGCGATGCTTTAAGCAGAAGAAAGCTTAATTATGGTTTGAGGCGCCTCGATCATATCTCCAACTTCTCCCGACAAATCTATAACATCTCATTCGACCACCTTTTACGTTTCAGATCACTCCTATTGTTATTTAATGTAATTCAGACACATCAACCCAGCTATTTATTTAATAGGCTACGTTTTAGTTCATCTAATAGATCCCAACAGCTTGTCCATCCGCGGTATCATTATCTTACTTCGGTGCGCCAGTTCTTCATTAACGTTACCCGTCTTTGGAACTCCCTTCCACAGCATTTAAGAAGGTCAGGTACCATTGCACAGTTTCGGAATGGGTTACAGTCTTATTTCCAGACAATCACTGACTAACATTTTATTGTATTAATACTTACGCTTATATATGGTAGTTTTTGCTTGAGAAAAGAGAGATGTATGTATATCTTATATTTCATATTACGAGTTCCTTGTTTTTTTTTTTTTTTTTATTTATCTTATCGTATTTAAGAAACAGAAAGAGAAAAACTCTAATTATTGAATTATTAATTTAACGCTAGCATGTTATGCTTTTCTAAATAAATTATATTTAAGCCTTGCACTAGTTTATAAGATTATTGTTATCTTAATGTGTAAGCTTTCAATGAATAAAGAAATGAAATGAAATGAAATAAGTAGCGTGACCGGTGTCCTCCTGAACTCCTATGAGTAAGCCTTACTTTGAACACTGCCTAGCTTCGCAATAAACAAGTTTATCTGTACATCGATGCTCTGTATAAAATAGGATGAGCCTCGGCACAGGTCATATAACACCTTGAATATAGGTGAGAAGGAATAAAAACAAAGTAGATTTGTAGATGGGTGTGAGTATCGTGGATAAGCGGCGGAGTGGGTGAGTTCCCCTTGCATGTACATGTGCATATGTATACGCATACACATATGTATATACTGATAAACTTATCGGCTTATACACATGTCTAATTGTCTTATACACACATCATTTCAATACGTTGTTAGTTTTTATTCATCCAGAATAAATAAACCAATATCTTAAAAAAAATTTACTCGTGCCCCTTAAAAGTTTAAGATGATCATTTTTATTAAAACAACCTGAAATTCCTGCTGAAAGCCCCTGTTATTTAACGATTATAGCAAAATTCGTATGATTATCGCAAACCGGGTTGCTTAGCCAAATGATATTCGTACATTCACTCAATACAAACACATAACATGTGCTAAATATGTTAATTTTTGAATTATAAGCAGTTGATGTTTGCCGTTCATTCGTATTCTAAAGCGTCAACATCATTATCGCATCATCCTATTTTTTCGGGTTTTCAAGGTAGACCACAATGCATACAGAGCCACACATATGTATGTAGCTATTGTTATTTCCACTGCCAAGTTTGAATTTAACAATTTTTCTACGACGTGACGAAAATTTACTCGTGTACACGAAAATTTATAAATACGAGTATTTTCACTTTTAAAACAATAGCATTTAACGCAGAAATTGTAAATTGTCGATTGCAGAAATTTTGTAGAATATTAACTTCTATTTAACGCAGAAATTGTAAATTGTAGATTGCAGAAATTTTGTAGAATATTAACTTCTATTTTCAAACCGTATTGTTCTTCACGTATATAAATTGATTTATAATTCTATCATCAAATTTCTGCCTGAGTTAAATGATGAGTTTTTAACTCGGTATTTGTTTTGATTTCCACTTAATGGAATATAATTGTGCCAATGTATATATGTAGCTAAATTGATTCCTTTATACTTTTTGTCCTGAAAAAATTTAAATTTCTACAGAAGAAATAAATGAACCAAAGTTCAACGGAAAAAAATATGGATCGATTTACTTGCAAGATCCATATTATTTTATTATTATAGGCTTTTTAATGAACTCCGAAAGAATATGAATAATAAAATAATAAATTATTTTAGCTAATAGCGCATGAGCCAAGGGCAATCTTCTTGCATCCATTTGTATTGCTCATGCATTCATTTAAATCTATGTTTGTTTGCTGAGTGCAAACGACAGCGATTGCTGTCTGTGGTTGCCTGCTGAAAAATAAGTGATGTCAGAAATTATAAATTTTTTCATTTATTCCGATGCGTAGCAGCCAATAAGATATTCTCGTTAAGTGTTGGCTCGAAATTTTAAATCTGTCACCAACAAATTTGGAAATGCTCTTTTAGACGTAATAACGATAAATAAAGAGAGCTTTTACAAATGAATATATGTATGTAATATATATGTATATATTGATGTATTACGAGTATAATAATACCAATAGTGTTTCAATATGTTACGGGTACAATTATACATATCTAATGCGACTTTTTTCTCCCATGTATCTGCACTGATACTGCGCCGCTGTCTGGTTTGTAATTATGCAGATATTAGTGCCATTTTGCATGTTACTCTATTTTGGATCATCTGGTTGTTGAGGACACGACTTCGCTTGTGCTTTTGATCCAATTATTTTTCTTTCGGTTATCATTCGAACTTCGGCTGGAAACCCAACCTGTATTGTATTTAAATTTTGTACTCTTCCTCGCGAAAAAAAGGTATTTGTACGGTTAATTTATAATCATTTATTTTTTAACGCGCCTATCCAGTTATTGAGTTTTATTTGACGGACTGTCACACCATTGCTTATGAAAGCGCCATAGTCGTCGTTCGTGGGACGTCGCTCCGGATTCATGAATGTGTTGCTTTAAAAGTTAATCTGGCCCGACATTAGGCACCAATAGACTTTGAACACTCCTTTAATATACACATTAACTTCAAATTATATGGTTATTTCCGCTGAACTTTTAAATTTCGTTTTTACAGCATCGTATCATACCTACATAATACTCACCACTCTTACATACGTCTCTTGTATGCAGTATTATATCAGCCTATATAAGATTTCTGCGTACTCTGTCGAATGATTTTTGGAAATCGATGAGAAATCTATACCTAATCTAATCTAATCTAATCTGTGATATTGAATGATTTTGAATGATATTTTATAGAATTAATATAGTGTAATGGAACATGGCATTATTAAAAACATTTTTCTTAGATAAAATATAAATATAATATAGGGCATAAGCCTTCCCAAATCCGTTTTAAACTATTTTAAACCATCCAACCCTTGTTCATCTATGTAATTGCATATTAACAGGATCAGCATTCAAGATTCACATGCCGTCAATATGGACAAAGGATGTATTATCATTAGTGGTTGTCGTAAAATGCGATCAAATGCGGAAAAATCATATGCAGCCTCTTTATCGCATAAAATGAGCTTGATGTTAATGATAATTTGCTTACAGAATTTTTCGTGAAGAAACTACATATATAATAACCGATATCAGTAAAAAAAAAAGACTTTAATAAGGAAGCCAGCTCTGGGCGCTGAATTTGCGAGAATGGCTCCAAAATGGCATAAGCCAAGAATAGTTGAATAGTTCAAAAGTTCTAAATAAAGAAACGTGTGGTTCGAACGATAAGACAACAATTGCGTTAGGGAATAAAGGGCAAGCCTTTCAATGATGGACTTATGTAATACAGCGCAAACTGCGAAAGCGATAAAATGCCATTTGAATCAGAATACAAACGTTACAAAAAAGAAGCAAAAAAAGCGATGGATAAATTACGTCTAATAGCAGTACAGATATTGTATCAGGAATTAGAATAGATATTCCAACAACCTATAAGCAGCCGAAAAGAAGTGCAACGTCGAGCTAACGTTTTTAGGAATGCGGCAAAACAAAGAAAAACCTCGGGAGAGATTCAATTGCCGAAATACTCGTATTCGTTTATTAACGAGTAGTGACACCTGCTAACGGGGAGCTATAATTGAAGCCAATGTCGAATACTACGAAAATATACGAATGAGTTTTAGACATTTTACATAACTTCACATATTATTTTCATGATGCCGTCTAGATTTTGTGACTTTGCTCTGTCTTTAAATGGCAAACACCTAAAGAATCTCCCTGGTGAAATACACAATTTCCCTGCAAAAGCCAAGAAGGCCTTAGAAGTTCGTGCCTGGCTATCGATTTAGATAACGATATCTTTTCCGGATACCGATCTCATCTGATTGGAAGACACTGCTTGTGTAAAGTAGTCTTATAGACACCACCTACTCCTTCCTCTATTTTTGAGCCATCTGCGAAAATTGCAATTTCATTTGACCTGACCATTGCATTTTTTTCCAAGTCCTTCCTCTCCGGATAAATTATATCATACGGGATGGCGAAGTCGAAGGAAGGAATTTCATCCGTTAAAATTGGACTACCTTGCAGTAGCCCCGTTAGGACCGTGCCATGTTCGAAACTACAGCTCTTGAAGTAACCCAGAGTGAGTCGTATTGCACTATTGCCAGCAAGCTTTTGATCTGTAGATCGAGCGGTATTAGGTGCAAAAAGGTGCCTAATGCTGCCGTAGGGAATGTAATGACTATGGAAGCCGTTTTTTGAACCGCCGCTAATTTTCCGCACATCTTTTTCTTGTTCGTTGCTTTCCACCATACTAGTGCGCCGTGTGTAAGTATGGGACTTACCACCACTGTATGCAGTCAGTACACCATAGCAGGTTTTAGGCCCCACATTTTTCGTACTGTTCTTTTGCAGATAAAAAGAGCATTATATGCCTTTTTGCTTCTTTCTACTACATTAAGATTCCATTTGAGTACTATAGACGAATTAAATAGTAATTGACATGCAAATTCATATTTATGCAGTATAATATAAAGGGCGTTTTTTTGCAGTGTCAGACTTTTCAATAGGAATTAAATGTCAAATCAGCTATTACGTCGAGCTTCCAAGCTTCATTTATTTTTAGTATAGTTTGCTTTGTTATCATAGAAAGACTAACGCCACAAAACAGATTTTAAATCATTGAAATTCATTTCCAATTTTGAAGCTCTGTTCGTGAAACTTATAAAGCATTTTGTGAAATTTATGGTAGAGATCAGCGGCCATCTGAACATGCCATTTTTCGAATTATTGAACAATTTCACACCCTGTTCATGATATTGGATACTTTTGGTGAAGTGGACCTCAATTTATCGATTCGTCATCGTTGGCAACAACTTGGTCTTTCTCCATCCACTTGGTCTTAATGTTTATAAAATCCAATTGGTGTAAGACGTAAACCCGTGTAACCATTTATTGCATTGGATGTTCAATGATTGGGCTTTAAATCAACTGGTAGTTGACTCAATTTTTTATCGTAAAATTTTGTTCAGTGTTGAGGCTCATTTCTGGTTAAACCGCTAGCCAAACAAGTAGAATAGCCGTATTTGTAGCAAGGACAATCCTCGAGAAGCTCATCAGGTTCAATTGGATATAGAAAAATGAATGTACCGTATTGTGCGGATTGTACGCCGGTGGCATTATCGGTCCTTATTTCTTCAAAAATGAGGCCATCGGTCCCTATTCTTTAAAAATGAGGCCGAAGCACATAATGTGCAAAAACTGCGATTTCAAAAGCATGGTGCTCCACCCTATACATATTATCAACGAAAACAGCGGTTTATTGAAAACAAAATTTGGCAATAGACTCATTTCAAGAAATAGACCCGTGAGCTGTTTACCAAGGTCGTGAAATTTGATGCCATTGGATTATTTTCTGTGAGACTACGTTAAGTTACTTAAACTGCGGATAAACCAGAAAAGATTGGCTCTTTGAAGGAAAACGTTGTTCGTGTAATACGCGATATACTGGTCCGCCTGCAATTGCTCGAAAAGGTGGTCGAAAATTGAACCTCTAGAATGCCCTTTGTACGGATGACATTCCAATGAATGTCATACATCGTCAGCAAGTTAATTTCTTTGCGTTTTATTTGAACAAAAAAACTTAAACTCTTAATAAAACAACCTTTACATAGGATATATATACAAAACTTATTTTAAAGCAAAAAAAAGGCTTTTCTACCTTCCACCCGATTTTCCAATCTTAAAAAAACTTCCATTTGTTCGAGTATGTGTAGATTTTTTTATGTGTAAAGGGTGTCCCAAAATTCACGCAAGAATTACATAATTTTGATAGAAACACAGGTTTTTAAAAAAATTTCAGAATTTTCATTGATTCATAAAGTATACAGTATAGGGTTATGTATGGAATAGTATCTCGGGTAAATGCCCTCCACGGCTGTGCTGGCATATACGCACTCTTTTGTCGAAATTTTTCATGACAGTTTTGCAGAAATGTGGTTGAATTTCGTTGATACAGCTCTCAATTTGCTCCTTTAACTTCAAAGCGTGAGCTTGTTGGCATAAACCCTAGACTTCAAAAAACCTAAAGAAATAAGTCCAACGGCGTTAAATCGTATGATCTGGGCGGCCAATTCTGATCAGCAAAAGGGGAAATTACGCGAAATGACTCATGCAGTAATTGAATTGTTTATTGAGCTGTATGGCATGTGGCACAGTCTTATTGAAACCACATGTCATCCACATCCATATCTTGTAATTTATTCATTTTTTCAGTTAACGAAAATCAAGTAAGATGAGTAGTTGACTGGAAATCAACAACAAGCCAACTTCCACTAAGAATTTAGTCTCCCCATTAAATGTTGGGTGGCATCATGGAGCGAAATAACCACTGAGCCCAAACATCTTTCTTTCTCTCTCTATCCCATTTCCAAAAAACTTAACACATCCTGAGTCATTATAAGTATATTCATACCCACTTGAGTGTTAAGTTCTGTAAAAAATAAAAAAATAATTCAAATGTTGCATGAATTTTGGAAAATTTGAAATTTTTACTACTTACGAGTGTATACGAGCACTTATAATTATAATAAATCAATATTAAAATTTTTTTTTTCTTTTCAGCGTATTCCACCCTTACGAGTAGATGACTTAATAAACGATTTGCGCGATGGAACCAAACTTATTGCGTTATTAGAAGTTTTATCTGGTACACGGCTGCCTGTAGAAAAGGGAAGAGTTTTGCGAAGACCGCATTTCCTTAGCAATGCAAACACAGCCTTACAATTTTTAGCTAGTAAACGAATTAAATTAGTCAACATTAACCCAGCAGATTTGGTGGATGGGAGACCACCAGTTGTGTTAGGATTAATATGGACTATCATTTTGTACTTCCAGGTAAATTTGAATAAGATACAAACTCCAGCAATGGTTTTCTTTTTGGGTAGATAAAGGATACAATACAAAGCAAATTGCTTTTCATGTGTAAAAATATGCACTCTGTATCTACAATAGTATATATAGGTATAAAGCTTTGTATCGCTGCCTAATTCTAAATGGAATTTTTACCGCACATATAGTATCAATGATTCTTTTTTTATTTATTTATTAATGTTTTTTTTTTTTTGTAAAAATACATATTTTAAAGTAATTATGTTGGTGTATTACATTTTTCTCTAATGCAAGCTTCGTAAAAAGAGGCGGAAAAGAATAGTAGTAATTAGTTACAAAATAAAGGTAGGTAGAAGCCGTGTTCGTGATTTTTTTTTAAATTATACATATGTATATTTTGCACGCGCATAATATTTACTTTTTTATGAAATGCAGATTTTTCAATAGTGCAATCTGTACATATTAATATCTCATTCATTTATTTTATTTATTAATCAGTAAAATATGTTATGTATTACTTTACTATGTTTCTAATAAAAAAAAACATATCTTTTAGAAGAAACTTTAAATACAGATAAATACTCGACGTTTTAAAATAAAGTACCTTTGACGTCCAGCTTACAAATTCGAATGTCCCGTATCATAATGAGATTAATTAAATTTCACTATTTAATAGCATTTTGACGAGTATGTATAGTATTGTATATGGCGTTTAATATAGCAGTAACACCACTATTTGACTATGTTAAATAAACAAATATACAACTTGAATAACACTATTGGTTGTAATATAAAACTTTTTAATAATAAAAACTGGGGACCATTTTCAAATTTTTTGCAACCCTTATTATTTTTGAGAAAAACAATAATTTAACTTCAAGTTGTTAATCAACCCGATAACGTCAATATGCATCTTCATGAAATTAACGACATTTGCTTAAACGACGTTTAAATACATAAATGTCCTGTTTATTTATATTTTTTCAATATTTTCACACTTGAGAGGAAAAGAAGCGTTCACAGCTTCCTACATACATATAAATTATAATATTTTGATGCGTAGGAGTATTCATTCAGTTTATAGGCCGAGCAATGTGGCAGCCCGATGTATTTGTCATAACAAAAAAATACTGAAAGAAAAATGAATACTCAACCAATTTTTAGATACATACTCGACGATACTGTTAAAAAATTGCCTTATTATAGGATTTATGAGCGGAAATTTTTAATAACCGATAACAAAATATGTACCTGTACAATAAAAATCGCAAATTGCAACTATTGTACATTTACGGGGCATATAATGAATTCCTGTCACTGTAGCAAATTTAAACCCAGTAAGGCAATATAAAACGTATAAGGTATTAAACTCAAATTGCAACAGGAATAATATTTCCTTAGAGGATATAGAAGGGGAGATTTATTGGTTGTGCGCTTAGACAAAACAATTTCATTTTATTTAATAGATAAGATAAATAAGCGTGCAGTTTCCATTGTAGTAAGAAGAACCATAGATGAGCTAACATACATATGTAGATGGCAAACTTTCCAAATATTGGAAAACCAAAACCTGCTTTCCGCTGATCGCCTCTATCCGTGTAACCCTGTCTATGAATATGTGTGAATTATCATCGATGTCAATTTCTCTCCAATTTTACCCAAAAACCGTCATCCACATTACAAACACATAGTGAACTTTACGTGCAAATCGCTCTAATTCTAGCAACTTTACGTACAAAGCACTCTCATTCTAGTAACTTTATAGTACTTGTAAATTGCTCTCATTCTAGCAAATCTGGCAGGCTATAGAGACGTACAATGTGTTCGTAATTCATATACAGTGTGTCTGTTCGATGGTTAAGGGCATAGATGAACTAACCTAGATGGCAAACTTTCCAGATATTGGAAGACCAAAACCGGTTTTCTACTGATCGCCTCTAACCGTGTGACCCTGTCTGTGAGTACGTGTGAATTGTCATCAATGGCAATTTCCCTCCCATTTTACAAAAAAAAAAGCCAATTTTAGTCAAAAAACGTCATCCACATACACACACGCGGGCAAATCGCTATCATCCTAGCAACTTTACTTGTAAATTGCTCGCACTCTAGCAAATTGGCAGGTTACAGAGATGTAAAAGTGTTGGCAATTCACTTACAGTGTGTATGTGCGAAAGTTAAGAGTTCGCAAAAGTATGTTTAAAACACGCATTTCATGTTATTTCAATTTTAGATCGAATAGATATTCCGATGTAAAATACTTTTGCAATTGCATTATTATTGCTATTGACATACATATGTACTTATATGTATGCTAATATAGTTAAAAAGCAGCTTTCGAACTCAGTATACATACATGTGTGTAATAAACGATTATACAGTTTTATTTTTATTGATAATTGCAATTCATTTTACTTTTTAATTCACTTTTTATTTTGATTGCACTGTAAGATATATGAGCAAAACCACATTAATTTTATTATAATAATTTAAATATATAATTTAAGTAAACGAACATAGTTTAAGAAAGCTTTGATATACATACTCGTATATTTAAAAAAGTATTATAACAAATCTTAAGAAAATATTTTAAAAACTATCCACAGTGTAGCATGTATAACAGTGTACGACTCTGTATTTATTTTCTTTATATCTACTGTAGAATTTATTTTTACAATTTTGAATATTGCTAACTTTATTAAATTCCTTTTAGATCGAAGAAAATAGTCGTGCCTTGGAGTATTTAGGTCAAGGCATAAGTGGCTCTGTCAGTTCTTTAGACAGCGTTGGTAAAAGTGTAAGCGATACAAAGGCAGAGAAATGGAAGCAGGGTGCTAGAAAAACTCTGCTCACATGGGTCACCAATGCTTTACCAAAGTAAGTGCTACAAAATAACTTTAAAAATGTTCTTTGTATTTCGCTAATATTTTAAAAAATATCTTTAGTATGAAAATATTTATTTTTTATGCAAGGTTATTTAATTGTTTCGAATGAATGTATAATAGATTCCTTATATGTATGTCATTTAATATTGTTCCAATAGCTTCTTATTACCGTGCATTAACACAACTAAATCAATTGTACACTGCCGATCACTAGGATGATTTTGCAATCAATTTTCACTCTTTATACCTGTTTGCAATTTTGTACCCGGAAACTTTTACTACCTGCACATATTTTATTTATGTACATATTTTCTTAACAAGAAGTCATAAAATTAATAAAATGTTTACATTTTCAAGAGAAATTTGGACCCAGGCATCACAAATAGCTTCGATTAAAGTGTCCTGGTCTACAAATTGTCTACCGCCTTCATACACTTTACGAGATAACCATGCCCAAACATTTTCGATTATGTTTAAGTCCGGTGAATAGGGCGGCCATGGCAAAAGTTGAACGTCTTCTGAATGAATCCAACTTCTCACAACCCTGGAAGTGTGATGTCTTGCTGGAAAATCAAATGTTTTTCACTTTTGGAAATGACCGTTCCAGTAAACATTTGTAGTTGTTTCCGTTCGTTGTTGTGGACAAAATCTCCAACTCGATTGTGCCATAGTAGGTCATAGCTCCCCACACCATTACACCTGATGTACGGCTGTGATGTCTTGCCAAAATAAGCTCTTCCTTTCTTAGATCATGGAAATAAAAGTTGTACCCATCGGGGCCGTCGAGGTTAAACTTCTTTTCATCCGAAAAGACAACGCCTTTCTTTTCACTGCTCCAAGCGACTTGTTCTCCTGCAAAATTTATTCGATGCTCCTTGTACACTTGCTTCAAAACAGGTTTCTTTTTAAGTTTACTCCTCTGTATAGTACCACTTTTTCGGAATATCCTTCGGACCGTTGCTATGCTGGCTGATTTGTCTATATCAATTAAGTGGTGTCACCAATAACATCGGCAGACAACTCGACCTAGTCTTCGCCACTGATACAGATAACTGCGTCGTTTTAGAAAGTAAACATCTGCTTTCTAAGTTGGATAGTTACCACCCTCCCCTTTCTCTTACGCTGACATATGACAATGGTCTTAATCCCGTTTCCTATGAATATTCTTACAGTTTTAATTTTCATAGGGCTAACTACGCCAAACTGAACAACCTCCTCAGTATAGTCAATTTTAACTTTCTCTACAATAACCCTAACCTAACCTAACCGAAATTTTAAAATGTCTCTCCCAATCTGTGCCTTTTTTACCCAAAAGGAATCCCTCATCGTCACCACCCTGGTATAATAAAGAGCTGCGATCTCTTCGTAACAAGAGAAATAAGCTCTGGTATTCTTACTTAAAATCGCGTTCCGACACCGATTTCTTCTACTACCAGTCTGCCCAAATTAATTTCTCTGTACTTTGCCAAACTCTCTATAACAACTATTTAAACCGAATGGACCACACACTCATTTCCGACCCCAAAAGATTCTTTCAGTTCATCAAAACTAAAAGCAAATCGGATAACTATCCATTCTCCCTAAATTTTCTTGATAGGTCCTCGGGCGATACCCAAATTATTGCAAATCTCTTCGCAATCTTTTTTGGCCAAGCGTTCGCCATCCATTCCCAAGAGCCAGACCTTTCTTACTTTTCCTACTTAAACAGCTGCCCACAAACAACTTTGGAATCGGTGTCTATAACTTTAGAGCAAGTTAGAGATAAAATAATACAACTCAAAGATGATTATTCTGCTGGCCCTGATGATCTTCCCCCTATATTTTTAAAGAAATGTCAAATGCATCTAGCCCAACCTCTTACAGCTCTCTTTCAGCTTTCTATCACCCAGGGATTATTTCCATCAACCTGGAAAAGGTCGTTTATTATTCCCCTACATAAAAAAGGTAGAAAAGACGATATTTCCAACTATCGTCCAATTGCTAAGTTGACCTGCATACCTAAGCTTTTTGAGAGCATTATCTATGACATAATGCTTTTCCATTGTAAATCTATTGTTTCCCCAAACCAGCACGGATTTTTCAAAGGCAGATCTACGACCACCAACTTAACGGAATTCGTATCAAGCACTTTATGTGCACTGGAATCTGGAAATGAAGTTGATGTGATTGCCACCGATTTCAGCAAAGCCTTTGATAGAATTTCTCATGATATAATCCTTCTAAAATTAAAGGCTCTTGGTTTCCAGATAAACTTTATAACTTGGGTTCAATCCTATATAAATGAACGACTTTACTATGTTCTATTTAGGTCCATGGTTTCTGACCCAATTAAAGCCTCCTCTGGTGTCCCCCAAGGCAGACACCTTGGTCCCTTGTTATTTATTCTGACCATTAATGATGTTGCTTGTATCATTAAAAATTCATACACATCTGTTTACGCAGATGATATGAAAATATTTAGATATATATCATCTTCCTCAGACAGCCTACTTCTGCAGCAAGATCTGGACAGGTTTTGTACTTGGTGTCAGAAGAATTTTCTTGAGCTTAACGTCAATAAGTGTCAGGCTATAACTTATACCCGTAAACGCCTCCCTACTTCACCTCGTTGCTATCTAATATTTAATCTGCCTGTTCCCTTAGTGAATGAGTTGCGTGATTTAGGTGTTATCTGCGACAAGGAACTCAATTTCCGTTCTCACATTGATAGTATAATAAAAAAAGCCAACTCTGCCCTTGGTTTTATCAAGCGCTGGTCTAAGAAGTTTTCCAATCCTTATGTTACCAAATCTCTTTACTTAAACTTTGTTAGGCCTCTTCTTGAATATGCCAGCCAAGTTTGGTCACCCTACTACAGAACTCACATCCTCCGGATAGAAGCTGTTCAACGCAGGTTTTTACGCCTTGCTTTACGTGGTCTTCCCTGGGATGATAGCCAAAACTTACCACCTTACACTGACCGGCTGAAACTTATAAATTTACAACCCCTTTCTATACGCCGAAAAGTTGCCGACATTCTCTTTATTCATCAAATTTTAGTAGGTAATATCGATTGTCCTTCCTTACTTCAAATTATTTCTTTTAACACCAATCCCCGCAATCTTAGGTCTGTGCCACTTTTCCGGCTCAATCTTCACATAACGAATTACGGACACCTGGAGCCAATGTCTAGGATGCTTCGCGAAGTTAACGATGTTCTGCCTCTCTTCGACTACCATCTCAAGAACGTACTTATTTCCACCTATGCCTCACGTCCTAACTTTCTTCAACCGCTCCCACCCTTTAGTTTTTAAGTGAAAATGTTAGTTTTAAGTATATGTTTGCTTGCAATAAGCTTAATAAATCTGTCCGGGATTGACCCGGGCCGCAAAATCAAAAAAATCAAAATCAAAATCAGATACTCCGCTGTTGGACCTTATTTTAGTCGCTGGTAGAGTAGAATTTGAGGCACGCCATAGAATTAACCGCTTTTCTCGCAATGTTGTTGCTTCTGTCGTGCGTCTTTTTTTATTTTTCCCATAGTGTTGTGGATCAGCAAGATAACTGTTTACAACAGTATTACTTCTATTAAGCCTCCTTGCAGTTTCTCCGTCTGAGAGTCCTAACTCATTGAAAGCATCTATTTTTCCTCGTTCTGTCGCTGTCAAAGTCTTTCGGGAACCTATTTTTTTTTTAATTAAATAAAAACAGTTCTTTTCAACGCTTTTTTAAATATTCTTAACAAAACTTTGAAACAAATCGCTGATGTGAACTCCTGCAACGAAATATTCGCAATGGCCTCATCCTAGCGGCGCATCTTTTTATATGCTTTTCGAGTAGTTCATTGTTTGGTCTTGGGAAATTCCAACGGTTGTTTCTTATTTACCCTTTAATTTTATGACTTCCTGTTGAGAAAATATGTACCTGTTCACAGGTAGTAAAAGTTTCCGGGTACAAAATTTCCAACAGGTATAAAGAGTGAAATGTATGGCCTCATCCTAGTGATCGCCAGTGTATATTATATGGTTATAATAGTTTGAATGCTCAAAATAATCTGACCTTTTTTATTTAGATGACTTTAATCAAGAAGCCTCTCGAACCAGCCAACCAACAAACTCCAGTTACGCGCTCTAAGTTAATTAATGTGCACGTATCTTTAGGGGAGACGTTCTCCTATTGCGTTGTCCCTGCTAGTTGGAATCGAAGACCGTAGATGTTCACTCTACATGCACTAACCATTTAAGGATATCTTTATCCGCCTTCGTTAACGTCAATGCTTCAGGGCCAAAGAGCAGGAGTGGGATGGTTAGAGTCTTATATACAGCCTCTTAAGTATTTCTTTACAAGGCCTACTTACTCAAATGCTATCATACTTAGGCAAAAGAAACAGCAATTATCTATTCTAACTCTTCTGATAAGGTGTCAATATCAGAGTTATTAGCAGAGGCGAGTAAGACAAAAACTCTCACTACTTACAGATGTCTATCGATAAAAAAAAGTAGTATGTATCAATTTGGACTTCTTGAGCTTTCTCCAGGTAGTCTAAATATTTAGCCAATTGTTTACTTAACGGGCCTAAAACCGCCAATCAAATTTTTGACAAATGGTTTCAGGCGGTCACATAATACGACATAGTAAGCATAGTTAAGAGTGTCTTCATTCTTGTGGATCGAACAAATCATGCTGGGGTTCCATTTATCTGTCATAATTTCTTTCGACTAAATCTCGGTGTGTACTTAATTTTAGATATTACTATCTTAACAGCACACTGGTCGGGTGAGTGGTAATCTCTGCTTATTTCGCCCATGTTGAAGTGATCGTTCTGCCTTAAAGGAGAATTTATTTGTCTCCGTTGGCTAACACCCTATAATACATCGACATCAGCGACTGTAATAATAGAACTGCAGGACTCTTTTAGGGTTTTGCTGTCTTGGAATGTTCTTTTTACCTTTCAGTAAAATTTCCGAACATTTTCATGGAGAAAGATCTCTCCAGTACAAAATGTCCATTGCCTCATAATTTAGGCTACAAATCACAGCTTTCATGATGGGATGAGCAGTTATAATATATTATACTCGTCCTAATCGATTTTATAACATATGCTATAAAATTGGAACTATTTGTTTTAAAACGTTTTCCTCTTGCAGAGACATTGGCGTAGAAGTGCGTGACTTTGGCGCCAGTTGGAGAGATGGCGTCGCATTCCTTGCACTTATCGATGCAATTAAAGCAAATTTAATTAATTTAGCTGAGCTTAAGAAAGCCAGCAATCGCCAACGATTGGAGACTGCCTTTGACGTAGCAGAGTCTAAATTAGGCATTGCTAAACTTTTAGATGCCGAGGATGTTGACGTACCGAAACCCGACGAAAAAAGTATTATGACATATGTTGCTCAGTTTTTGCACAAGTACCCTGAACCAAAGGTAATCCTTGACAATTGTAGATTTTTATTTTGTTTTTTAATTATTTTTTTTTATATGACCAGGGTGCTGGAAAGGTTTCTTCGGACGTCCAAGAGGAGGCCGACGAATTAAAACGCTGGTTGAAGGAAAAGACACAAGAGTACGAACCAATGGTGATGACAAACTCATTTCCCAGAGATTTTGGCGAATATCTTATCGCTAGATCAGAAATCGATGCCCATTTATCAATATATAATAGAATTAAAAGTCTTGTAGAAACACAAAGTGGGTTCCTACAGGTTTCTAAGCAGACATGGGAAGAAATAAACAATTTGTGGCAATTGATACAGTATCAAATTATGTATTGGTTGTGGCTTTTGGATTCCGATCTGCCTGGAGATTTAGGAGCTGTAGGCAAGTGGCTAGCTGAGGCTGACAAACTCTTAATGGATAATGAGATTCCGAGCATTATGAATGAAGAGACGGCATCGGTTATAAGTAGAAAGCTGGAAGAACATAAATTATTTTTTGCTCAGCTACCCAAAATTGAAGCCTTATTCGAAAATGCAAAACGATCTCCATATGCACAGAATGTGCCATTGGAGCAACTTACAAATATAGAACGTCGATTGCGTGAAATTGGACCTAAAGCCGTCGAAAGAAGAATTAAACTAAAGTTCCTAGAACACAAATGTTGCCTTATAGCCTTCTTAAACTTAGTTGAAAATAAAATGAAGGGTTGGACTGGAAAGTATGGGACAGAAGAAAAAGTTCAACAACAATTGGAGCAATATAAAAACTTTGTATCAAGAAATAAAATTTTCCAAGAATTTCAGAAGGCATTCATAGATATGCAGCAAGTTGTTGACGAATACAAACGCGATGGGAATATATCTCGCAAAGAAGCTACAGATATTGACCAGTTCATGTTTGATACAGAAGAACGTTGGAAACGTGTTTCTATGGAATTAAAATGCTGCCAAAATTCCTTAGAAGAAGTTGTTACTTGCTGGAGAACTTGGAATTCATTAAATTCTGTATGCGAAGACTGGTTAAATGAAGCTGAAAGGAAGGTTAACGAATCTGAAGATAACCGTTTAGAGTTCTTCCAAGACATTGGGGTGTGGAAGGAAAAATTCCAAACTCTTTTCAGCTCGGTAACATATCTAATTGCTTCGTGTCAGGATCCAATTGCGAATGATTTGAAAAATAAGCATAGAAATTTATCAGGAAGATTTGAAAGACTGTTCGCTAATACTAAACAGTATATGCATGCTGGTGATATTTTACGTTCTAGACAAGAATATAAATCTGGAATAGAAAAACTAAGCAATTGGCTAAGAAATGCAGAAAGTAAACTGCAGCAAAAGCATTCTCTTGGAGATATTGACAAAATGAAAAAATACAGTGATGAACTACAAACTTTGGCTGGTGAAATTGATGACTATGAAGAACTTTTCAAAACAATCAGTCGTAATTTCCAAGGACTAATCCAGGATTTATCA
Organism: Volucella bombylans; assembly: GCA_949129095.1. Classification (NCBI taxonomy): domain Eukaryota; kingdom Metazoa; phylum Arthropoda; class Insecta; order Diptera; family Syrphidae; genus Volucella; species Volucella bombylans. The sequence continues at coordinate 172,617,023 of OX422144.1, read as the reverse complement.
CGTGAAGAAGTTGATAAAACAATGAAAACTCTTAAGTTGGAAAAAGAAAGTTTAGTACGAGTTCGAGCTCGAATTCCTGGTAAACTACATCTAATTCATCAACTCCTTATTCAGCAAGAATCCTTAGAAGCTGGTCAATCAGAAATAAATCAGTGGTTAAATGAAGCTGAAAATCTACTAAGCAAGAGCACTTTAGTTGGTGGTCGCGATATCATTAACGAAGAACTTAACAAAATAAAAGGTTTCTTTTCTAGAACTGTCTATTATCGCTCTATGTTAGAAAGTAAAAATAAAGTATTTCAAAATCTTTTGAAGTCTGTGTCTGAAGACACTGCCATTGATACTACTGAAGTAAGGCAGGCAATGCAACAATTGAATGATCGATTTAATTATGTTATTCAAAGCGCTCAACAATGGGAGCAAAAGTTAAATGACGCCGTTCGCTGTTGGAACAACTTTAAAAATAACGAACAAATAGTGAGTGAATGGCTATCACAAGCTGAAATAGCTTTGTCTGAAAAACATATTGAATCGAAAAGTTTAATCGAAAGTCAAAAACGATTGTTTGAAAACGTAAATGAGGGATGGATGACCGATTTAGTTAACTCTGCCCATGAACTTTCTAGATGTCTTCCTGAAAACGAACAGGGACCAGTTTTAGATGTCGTTGAAAAACTTCAAATCAAGTGGCAAAATGTACTTTCTCAGGCTCCGTCACATTTGCTGAAATTAGAATTTCGCTTAGATGAAAACATGTTCAATCAATGTATAAAAGAAATTGAAAAAGAAATCTATTTAGAAGAACAGGCTTTAAATCGTAATGAAGACGTCGAATCAATTTTAAACCGTAATCGAAACTTTTTCAACACTCAGGGAACTGTAAATCGAATTGAAAGATGCCTTGATGCAATGAAACGTTTAAGTCAGGCTTATAGTAACCAATTTCCTACTGACAATAGCTTGAGCGCCAGTTATAATACAGCTCAACAACAGTGGCAGAATGTAAACAATAAAATCGAAAATCTAGTTCAAATTCTGCAACAGATTCCTGCACAATGGGAAAATTATCAACATAAATTCAATGAAATGGTCGCCTGGATGAATTCTGTAGATAGAAGTTTGAAAAACATAGTTAACGAAGTCAATAGCATGGAAGAATTTGAAAAGGAGAAAGTTGTTTTCCAGGTAAAGATAATTATTAAAATATATTTTTTTTTTTTGTTAACCTAACCTTCATATTTTGAATCTACTAACATGCAGCTTAGGGAATTAGTGGTAACATTCAAAATTTAATATCAAAATTTAGATGAAGTAACAATTTATTATAAAATTTGTATATTTTTTTTTCAGAAAATTTGTCAGGAAGCTGATATGAAACGAGAGGATATGAAATGGCTTGTAAAAACGCTTGACTCTCTACTAGGTTACGCGACTGAAGATGAAGCAAACATCGAACAAAAGAAACTTGAAGACTTGATAGCCAGATATAAAAATCTTATTCCGACCATTGAAGTGACAATGGTAAAGACAGAAGTATTTTCAAAATGCTTTACTTATCGTCGTGAAGTACATGAAGTTGTATGCCTATTAGCGAAGGTAAAGGAACAAACTGCAAATGCTTCTCCACCAGATAGCCTTGAAAAGGTCAACAAAATGATACAAGAACAACAGTATGCTATTAATCAGTTAGATCATCAGAGACCACATATTATGTCGATGTTACAACGTGGTAGAGACCTTAGTAAAGATGTACACGCTCCATCGTTTGTGGACGCTGAAGTTAAAAATCTTGAAACAGGTTGGACTGAGGCATACACAGAAACAGCTGATAAACTTCAGTCTCTAAAGGGCACCCAAAGTGTATGGAATGATTTTGTAGATCAAAAGAACGAAATATTTTCACTTCTTCAAACTGCAGAAACTGAACTTAGGGCTCTAACTCCTCTTCAGACTGATCCTAAAAACGTTAGTCAAGACTTAAAGGCTAAACGTGATTTAAATGTGTCATTGCAACAAGCTTCTCATCAATTATTACCCAAATTGCATGCGCAAAGAGGGCAATTGGCTCCTTTAGCAGCTTCTGAAAAGCGACCAATATTAGAAAAGGAAGTTGCAGAGGTTGAAAAAATGTTCTTTAATACAATGGAGCATGTTAAAGATCGTGTAGGCTATTTAGAAGATTATAGTGCCAAATGGAATAGCTACAAATCGCGGCTTGCTGAACTGCAAGAATGGTCAAATAGGGTTGTTCCTAGAAACATTGAAGCATTGCAGTCTGAAGACTTGACACCAGAGGAGCGGGTAGCTAAAGTTAATTCGCTGAAATCTATCCTTGGAGAAAAAATGAAAGTGCTTGATGTGTTGGCGGCTGATGCGTCAGAACTGTCTCCAAAGGAAGGTAACATCGCTGAGGCTAAACGTTTGAAAGGAGAAATAGTTAAACTTCAGGAAGTATTTAGTGCAATTAATCGTAACGTGGATCATCAATCTAAAGCTGTACATGAGGATCTTATTAACTGGCAAAAGTATCAAGCTGGTATTCAACAAATTAAACCACTTATAGAGGATTCAGAAATTAAGGTAAATACTATAGTCCCCAAGCCCCTTACCTTACAAGAAGCCGTTCAGTTGCAACAGAACGCTAATCAATTTGAAGCACAATGTCAGGAGCAATTAGACAGACTCCAGGGCATATCAAACATTAGCCATCAAATGTTATGTAAAACCAATGCCCCAGATGAATTAGATGCAATGCACTCCCGTTGGACTGCTATTCATGAAAATGCTAAACAAAATAATGCAAAGTTACAAAAATTAGTTTCTACTTGGCATTCTTTTGATTCAGATGCTGCAAAGTTAGAAGGATGGGTCGATGATGGAGAAAAACTGATGGCTAGGAGGCCGTCACTTTTAAGCTCTCCACATGTGGATAAACTTGAAAAAGAACTTGCTAAATTAAAGTCATTTAACAATGAAATTTCAGAGCAACAAGCAAGATTAGTTGCTTTGGGTCAATCATGTGATCAAATTGGTCTACAAATCTCTCCAGAAGGTGCCGTGGCCGTTAAAGATCGGGTAACTGCAATCAAGGGAAAGTTGTTAAAACTATCTGAAGCTACCAGAGGGAAAATAAATGAATTATCTGATGCAATAATATCTCGACAAGACTTCAATGCTAAATTGGCCAATTTCTCTACTTGGATGGATCAATTGCAAAATCAGATAGCGCAGGTAGAGGAAATAAATCCAGAAGCCGTTGAAACAAGCCTTCAAGTGATACATTCTCTTATGCAAGAATATAGCGACAAAAAACCAAGTTTTAATTCAATCTATGGTGAAGTTAAAAAGCTTTCTCTCAATTCTTTGCCAGAAGAGGCAAATGCTTTAAACGATTCATATACCGCTTTAGTTGTTAATTTCCAAAACTTAGAAAAGAACATGCAACAGAAAAAGGATTTACTCGTAAAGTGGACCGATCTTTTGGATTGGAAAAATACAACAGAAAATCACCTTAACTATCTAAAACATCAGCTGGAGAAACCTGATCATCTATCTTCACAAGAACTAAATAAGATCGTTATGGAGATTAATGACATAGCTGAACCTATTAATTACTGGAAGACTAAAGCAAAGGAGATTGACGAAAATGCTGAAGTTCAACTTAAGGAACCGTTAAGCAGACGCCCAGTTATTGCCACACAACTTGTCAATGATTTAGAAAATAAATTAGATAATTTGAAAATTCGATCGCAGAATCAAAAAGCACTTCAGGAACAACTTATCGAAAGGAAAGCTAAATTCGGAGATCTCGAAAACAATTTCGGTCAAAATCTTCAGGCCAATCGTGAAAAACTAGAGAAAATTTTGAGAACTAAACCCAACTTACAGAATATTGATCAGATAATAACCGATTTAGTAGCTCTAAACGATGCTTTAAGAAATCAAAATGATCTTAAAAATAAAATCCATGATGAAGGGTCTATGCTTATGAAAGAAGATATTTCTAGTGTACCAGCTATTCAGGAGGTTTTGTTAATAATGGACAAAAACTACGACGTTCTCCAGCACGACATTATAGATCGCATTCAAAAATATACTCTAATAAGTCAAGGCTTAAAAGAGTATGCTCTTGTCAAGGACAAGTTTGACAATGAATTGAAAAAAGCAAATGAATTCTATTATTCAGTCCCAGCACAACCTCGCGACGAAATTGAGCTGCAACAAGCCGCAGAAAAAACGCGAAAGTCACTTGAACAGATTAAGAAATGTAGGACCAATTTAGATGATTTAGACCGGAAAGGTAATCACGTAGCTAAACTGTTCGATAGCATTGGTGAAATCATTCCGGAAGAAATCCCTGCTGATATTGCCCGAGCGAAGCAACAATGGCAAGATTTACACGAAAAGGCCTTCAAGAATGCTCACCAATATGAAACAGAAACTGTTATCTGGAGTCAAATTGAAGATAGTAAAAAGGATATTTTACCTTGGCTGTCAGAAACAAACCAAGGACTGTGCGATGCCGCAGATAATACCATCGAGATCGAATTCGCCCCAATGAGACTTAGCAAATATAGAGCAGATTTACCATCTTACCTCATTCTTAAAGAGAATATCCTGGAAAAAACTCACCAGCTTTTAAAAGTTAACAATGGAGTAGAAATGCCAGCTCTCACAGCTCTTAACAATCTTTTATCAGACCAATTTGAGGAAATTGAGAAAAACGCAATTCGTTTAGAGTCAATTTCAACCTCGCTAAATGAGAACGAACAAGACATACGAAAAAATATCAAGACGATAGGTGAAAACTTAAGCAAACTACGTGAAGCATTAGTAAAGTGTGATGATATGTCAGGTGATAATAGCAAAATTATAGAACGTCTTCAGCTGTGCAAATCTCTCAGAGCACAATTAGATAATAATGGGAATGACATCGATAGTTTGAAAGAACGGATTGATGAACTTCGAGCTTTATATCCGACTTTTAGTGAGTCAATAATTCCCAAAGAATTAAACAATGTCCAAAAACGATTTGAAAGTGTTGATCTTCATGGAAAAAAGATAGAAAAGTCTTTGCTTCAGTTCCTTAAGAAATTCCATTCGGATAAAGTTGGAATGCTGAAGCGAATGATAGTCACACAACAAGAAAAGGTAGCTTGGTGCCAACCAGAGTCTTCAAGTGATAAATACAATCTTGACGTAAAAAAATCATCTTTACTAGAAGTAAATAAAGCTATCTCTGATTGTCAAAATCGCCATGCTGAGATATTGAATTCACTGGAGTTCTTAACACTTGTCGATAGTCCTGAAAATATCAATGAATTAAAAAAGGAAGCTGATGTTCTCGGTAAAGATATGAAGGCCCTTGAAAGCAGTTTCGATCAAATTAAAGGCATTCTCAATGAAAATTTCGATCTTTGGACACAATACGAGGATGCAAACGAGAAGATTTCTTCATGGCTGCGTGAAGTTGAGGGACGAGTTAAAGTCGAGACAAGCAACCAAATTAACTTGCCTGACGTTGATTCTAAACTTAAGGATTTGTACGCTTTGCAAGAAGATATTCAAGGACATGCACCAACTGTTGCCAATTTGGAAAAGATATCACAACAGTTGGTCGAAAAGAATCCTGAGGCAAGAATTGGTCAATTTGTTACACACTTGGTGCAACGTTACCAGACAACTGCCAAGGGGTTGGCAAGTTATATTGACCGAGTTAAGAATGCAGATAAAAATAACGATAATTATGTCAAGGCAGTAAATGATTTTGATAATTGGTTTGAAGATGCAAAAATCGAGTTTCAGGAATTGGCACGCATGGGATCACCTGGATCCTCGTCAGCGACAGCACAGCAATTGCAAACTGTTAAGAACTTCCTAAAGACTTTCGAAAATGGCCAAATTCTACTAAATAATGCTATTGATTTAGGCGAGATTCTCTATCCAATGGTTACACCGCAAAACAGAGAAAAGATACGAGCTGATTTAAGAAAAATCCGCGAGAACTATGACTATTTAAGAGATGAAGCAAATGCGTTGATGCAACAAGTTGAAGCTGTTCTTATCCAGAAAACTTCTATCGAAGAAAGCTACACGCAGGTGTCGAATTGGCTAAATGAATCTAAAGCCAAAGTTTCAGATTTTAATGAATTGTATCCAACCCTCGTTGCAAAGAAAGCCGCTCTGCAAAATTGCAAAATTCTTTTACAAGAGATTACATTGCATAAGAACGCCTTAAAACAACTACACGACAAAGCTGTGAATTTGTGCGATGATGAATCAGAACGTAAAACTGAGGAATCCATTCAAGAATACAATGAGGTGTCAAATAAGATTTCAAAGCGAATTGCCGTTGTCAACGACCAAGTTGTTAAACATGAAGCATATGACCAGGTGCTGGAAAAAGCTCAGGATTGGCTTAATACAATTAAATCGGAAGCCATAGACATACTCAATGAGACGACTTTTGAAAAAGAAGGTGCTGAGGAAAAATTGATTGTGGTAGAAAACTTAATTCAACAAAAACTCGAGGGCGATTCTATCTTTGACACATGCCACAAACTCCTTCAAACTGTGTTAACCCAGACACATCCCGCAGGCCATCCATTATTAATAAAGAGCTTTGAAGAACCAAATAAGGTTTGGAAAGAATTCATGTCATTATGTGAAGATTCTCTGGTTAAATTGAAACAACTCTGCAGTAAATGGGACGAGTTCGAAAATTTAATTGATGGTTTTGACTCATGGATGAAAGATGTTGAAAACATTGTTAAAAACCAGAGCCTAAAAAGCACAGCGGAAGCTAAAAAAGCATACTTAGAACAACTTATAGATATAAGCCGTGATATCCAGGAACGGGGCTCAGCTATTAATGAGTTACTTGACCAAGGTCGCGAAATTGAAGGAGAAACAGACCTGAACCTTAAACTTTCTCGTCTCAATACACGTTATCAAACACTAAAAAATCTCTGTAAAGAAAATACTTCCAAATATGCAAACTACGTAAAAGACCACGACTCATTTAACAAAAATTATGAAGACTTTAAGAATAAACTACAAAATTGTGTCTCTGAACTTACTAAGAATAACGAAGTTGTTGGTGATTTCAATGTTCTACAGGAAAGGCAAAACAAAATTCGTGAATTGTCAGATAACCGTATTAACGACTCGTCAGCTTTCGAAGCTCTTATTGACAACGGTGAAAAATTGTATAGTCATACAAGTCCTGATGGTCGTGAGATTATACGACAGCAATTACGTTCTTTGCGTACTATATGGGATAACTACACTGACGATCTTAATTCCTCAGCACAGAAAATCGATCACTGCCTTTTACAATTTAATGAATTTACAATCACTCAAGAACAGCTCACTAAATGGTTGAAAGATGTCGACAAAGCCATGCAGAGTCATACAGAATTAAAGACAACTTTACAAGAAAAACGTGCCCAATTGCAGAATCACAAATTACTGCATCAGGAAATAACCACGCATAATGGATTAGTGGATAATGTTTGTGATAAGGCCCAAACCCTGGTCGATCAAATTAAAGACAATTCTCTTAATTCCTACCTACAGTCAATAAAACAATTGTTTAGCAATATTGTTAAAAAGTCCGAAGATATATTAGGAAATCTGGAAGTTTGTGCAGATGCACATGCCGATCTTTATAATATGATATCCTCAGGAAAAACTTGGATTTCAGGTGAAAAGGAGAAACTATTAGATTGTGATGATGCCTTTGGCGAAAAGGCTGATATTAAACGAAAATTAGATACACTTGCTCGCCTTAAGGATGGCAAATCACAAGGAGAACAAATTATAAAAGAGATTCGTGATCAGTTTGAAAAGGTTAGTACAACAACATCACCCAAGGGAAATGATATTCTAAGCAAGGAAATCGATGAATTAGAGACTACAATAAAAAGCCATTTCCAAGATATTGAAGGAATTGAAGGCAAACAAAAAGAGGTACTCAATCAATGGAATAATTTTGAAAAAAGTCTCGACGAACTAACCAAATGGTGCCGAGCTGCTGAAAGTGTTTTCCGAGACCAGCAATTGCAATCAACGCTTGAAGAAAAGATCAAACAATTAGAAAACTATAAAGACCAGAAGGAACTTATACTTCAAAAAGAGAAGGAAATAGATGCGTTTGCTGATGTAGCCCATTCTCTGCAAAATAACTGTGGAACTGATCGTCTTAAGAACCTCACATCTCAAATAACGAATCGTTACCATTTACTACAAGTTCTAAGCAAGGAAGTTGTAAATCGTTGGCAGAATTTAGTTGATGATCATCAGGTCTATAATGATAAGTTAAATGAAATAAATCTTTGGTTAGAACCTATCGAAAAGCAACTTGAGAAGGCCTTAAAAGATGAATCTTCCCAAACAGAAAACATTTTACAAGTTTTACTTTCGGAAAGAGATCAGGCAGATAATCTTCTAGCTTCCCTAAATTCAGCAGCAGAAAAAACACTGCCAGAAACATCAACACAAGGGAGAGAAAAAATACGTCAACAATTGCGTGATGTTCGTGATCGGTGGGATAAACTCGATGAAAGAATAAGAAACCTTCAAAAACTACAGGAAGCTCAAACAGTGCAATTATCTACGTATCATGACATTTATAGTCAAGTTTTGAACTGGCTTGATACAATTGAAAAGGCTTTGAAAAATGAAGATCCAAAAACATGGACATCTGGACAAGAAACTCGTTCAAAACTTTTCAAATATAAGGCTACCTTGCAAGATATCAACTCTCATAAACGAATCATTGAAGCCGTCAATGACAAAGCAGCAGTTTTATTGGATACACCTGTTTCTGTTAATGCAAATGAGATAAAAGAAGCTGTGTCTGATATTAACACCAGATATGATAAAGTGGTCCATGATTGTACAGAATTGTTGGCAAATCTCGAAAAAGCCTTCGATGTCTATCAGCAATTTATCGATTTCCAAAAAGCTCAACAAGATTACCAGAAAAATCTATGGGATCGTTTAACTGGTTATTCCGATTACTCTGGTAATAAAGTTGCTCTTCAAGCTCGTCTAAATAAAGTTATTGAAATTCAAGATTCACTGCCCGAAGGAAAAATTAAGCTTCAAGCTCTTTCTAATCATGTTGATAAAAATACAAGCATGATTCCAGCTCGTTCCAAAGAAACTATGATTCGAGATTTAGCAAACCTCAACGGAGATTTTGAGAAATTTGGTGGATCATTGAGTGACGTTAAAAGCAGTTTAGAAAATCGTCTCCAACAATGGAATGACTATGAAACAAACTTGGATCGCCTTATCAATTGGCTGGGAGAGGCAGAAAATAGTTTGAAAAATTACAACCCTAAAAACACATTAGAAGAAAAAACGGAGCAGTTTCAACGATTCCAGTCGCTTATACAAAGTCTTCGTCGAAATGAGGTCGAATTTGAAAAAATGAAGGATGATTCTTCTGAACTCATCCAAAGTAGTGGTGAAACCAGAATTTCAGTAAACGTTCAGCAAGTTACTTCTCGATTCCAATCCATTCAAGCGACGACAAAAGAGATTTTGAAGAAATGTGAACAATCCGTGCACGACCACCAATTATTTGATGATAAATATAAGAATTGCTCAGATTTGATCGCAAGCTATCAAGCTAAATATGACGATTATAGCGATCTTTCCCAAGTTGGATCTAGAGAGGATCTTCTGAAGAAACAGAACGGAGTTCAAGAGCTCTTGGCACAGCAGTCACCTTTAACATTATTATTAAATAGTACTATGGAACTAGGTGAGAAATGCTATCCATCTACAGCCTCTGAGGGAAGAGAAGCAATTCGTTCCCAATTGGATGAACTGCAACAAGCTTTTGATCAGTTGTTTGACAATATTAATGTTACTGCCAGAAAAATTCAAGATAAAATGTCTAAATGGTCTGGATTTGACGAAATTGCTGACAAATTACAAACTTGGCTAAATGAAGTAGAAAATAACTTGTCTAATGAAATCGAACTAAAAACCACTTTGGATGAGAAACGAGCAAAATTGCAATCGTACAGAGACATTTTGAATGATATAAATAATCACAAAGTAGAGGTAGGAAATCTTCAAGAAATAGCTTCAAATCTTCCTGAGAAAACAGAACATGTTGAAACGACAACCAAGAGGATAAGCGAACAATTCTCTGTTTTGAAAGATAGAACTGATAAATTCGTCAACCAATACGAAAATATCGTGAGTGACCATCAACAATATTGTAAAGCTGTAATGGATGCACAGGAATTCATAGAAGCGACAGCTAATACTGTCAATTTATGGGGTGATTTAGACCTTGAGCAAGTTTCTTTACACACGAATTTGGATCGTTTAAAGAATTTAAAACTAAGTCTTTCTGATGAGTTACCTAGAGTTGATCAAGTTCGAACATTAGGCGAGAAAGTCATACCAGGAACCATTGATGTTGGACAGATTAATATTAAATCTCAAATTGACAATACTCAACAGGAATGGGAAAGTCTTACAGCGTCAATAGATTCTACAATTGAAGCTATTGAGAATCGTTTGCAACAGTGGTCTGAATATGAACAATTAAAGAATCAATGTTTGGCCTGGATTCGTGATAGCGACAATAAGCTGCATGCTATTGATTTAAAGGAGACATTAAACCAAAAGAAAGATCAATTAGATGAGCTTAAAAATTTGCAGGGAGAAGTTCGTGCAAAAGAATTGGAAATTGATAATGTTTCTGAGAAGGGTCAAATGTTGCTTAAAGGCCCATCGAGCGTTAGAAGTCTTCAGGGTCCTGAATTAGTAACAAAATATCAGCAAATCTTTCACAAAGTCAAGGAATTGAACAATCGCTGGCAACAATATGTCACTTCTCACCAGGAGTTTGAAAACCAAATCGCCGACTGTAACAATTGGATAGAAGCCATCAAAGAGAAACTGGACTATTGTTCAGATACTAGTTCAATGAACCAAGCTGAATTGGAGAAAAAATTATCTTTGATTCAAGATGTGATTTTGCTTAAAGATGAGGGATCTTCAAGAATTCAAGGACTAGTCGAGTTGGCTCAGAATGTTTTGGCTAATACAGCCCCATTAGGTCATGAACAAATCAATAAATCTCTTGCACAAATACAAGAAGCTTGGTCTGCTATTGCTTTGAAAATGATTGATGTCAGAGCAAATTTGGATGATTCTATTAGTCAATGGAGTGGTTTTCTCGAACAAGTCCAAAATGTTAAGAAAACCAATAATTGGCTTGATGATATCTTAAAAGAATTGTCCGAATATCAGACAACAATGACAGAAAAGCGTTCTCAATTAGATAGAATTAAAAGCACAGAAGAGAAGGTTCGAATGGAAAAAATCGATGTAGATGCTTTGAAAGCACAAATACCGGAAATGTTGGGCTCCGGACAACAAAGTCAACAAGCGCATCAAGCTCAAAAGGTTCTTGATCAATTTGACGAGTTGGCATCAAAAACGCAAAAGTTACTTTCTTCACGAAATGATCAATATCGTGATCATAGGCTTTATAAGGAAGCCTCAGATGATTTAGTAAGTTGGATAAGTCGAGCCAGAGAGAAATTCCCCTCGTTAAAACAGAGTAGTTTAAGCGATAAGCTAGCTATCGAGAATGCTGTGCAAGCAACTGAAGCTCTAATTAATAAACAAGCACAGGGAGAGCTGCTCGTAGAACATTTAGTGCACACAGGTGAGGTTGTTTTGGCCAGTACTTCACCTCAGGGTCAAGAGATTATTCGAAATGACATCCGAGCTCTGCGTGACAACTTTGAAAGTCTTTTCCGTGAAATTATTCAGCAAAAGGAAAGTCTGGAGGCTACCATGATACAGTGGAGAGCTTATAAGGAAGAATATGAACGCCTTATGGAATTCCTACAACAAATTGATATACTTGTAAAGAACCATAAATTGAATCTTCTTCCTAACATTGACGAAAAGAAAAAGCAAGTTGGTGATATGCATAGTATCATGAGTCGTCTCGAAAATGGAAAAACTGAAATCGATAAATTTAATCAATCTGCAGCTGGGCTTTTAAAATCTCATCTTGATGCGTACGTTAATAATCAATTAAGACATCTGAATTCGATGTACCAAGTTCAAGTGAATCTTGCAAAGGACGTCCTTAAGAAGGTGGAAACAAATCATGAGCAGCACAAGGGTTATATTGATAATCTAAAGAGTGCACAGGACTGGATAGCAAACGCAAAGGAAGTTATTCGTAATTGCAGTGAAACCTCCAGTGCTAATTCTAAAGAAGAGCTGCAACAGCGTCTTGCACAAATTCAAAATTTAATTAAAAGACGTGAAGAAGGTCAGAGTTTGGTTCATACTGCCATTAATAATGGGGAAAAAGTAGTTCGGAATACCCGATCAGATGGTCGTGAAGCAATTAATTCTGAAATAAAAGAACTCCAAAATGATTGGGATCGACTTGTTAAGAAAATGTCAACAGCCAAAGTTCATCTGGAAACAAGTCTCCTTCAATGGGCTGATTATAGTTCAAGTTATTCTCAATTGCAACAATGGATATCAGACCGAGAAGCTAAACTTCAACAGGCATGTGAACAGAAAATTGTTAAATCAAGAAAAGGTCAACCAGGTCTCAGTTCTGGACTTAGTGAAAAGAAAGCTTACCTCAGGCAAACTAACAATATTGTTCAAGACATTGTTTCATTTGAACCGATGATTCACTCTGTAGCATCAAAAGCTTCAGACCTTCAGCAAGGTGCACCTGCTACAGAAATATCGAATAAATACGAAACTCTTACAAAACAGGCTAAAGATTTATATGAAAAACAAAGAAATGCTATTGATCAATATCAAGCTCTTATTGATGCTGGAAATGAGTTTGCACAGTGGCTTCGGAACGCGAAGGAAAAACTAAGTAAATGCTCTGAACCAACAGGAGACAAACAAGCATTAGCCGAGAAGACACACCAGTTGAAAATTCTCCAGAGCGAGGTTCCTGAGGGTCAGAAAAAACTAGATCTAGCCTTGGAGCAAGGAGAAATCGCATGTAAGAATGCAGAACCTGCGGATCGTGAAATTATTGAAGAAGAAGTAGCCCTTCTTCAAGAAGAGTTTGATAGTTATGTTGAAGCTTTGAAAAAAGCTAAAGAATATCTTGAAGTTGGCATCGTTAAGTGGACCGATTATCAAGATCAATATACAGACGCGCTTGACTGGCTAACCAAAACGGAGGCATTAGTTCAATCCTATAATAAATTGCAAGACAGTCTTAGTCAAAAGAAAATTGTATTAGAAGAATTCCAAGGACATTTACAAACATTATTTGATTGGCAAAAAGAGCTGGATCGTCTTAATATGAAGGCACAGATTTTGCTTGAAACTTGTTCGGACACAAGAGTAAGCAATGCAATTACGCAATTAACAACAAAATATAATGCCCTTTTAACCTTGGCAAAAGAAGTGATGCGAAGATTAGAAATGCATTATCAAGAACATCAACAACATCACACTATTTATGAAGAATGTCAATCTTGGATAGAAGAGACACGTGAAAAATTAAATAACTGCGAAATAATTCCAGGCAATCTAAAAGATGTTCAAATAAAATTAAATACTGTTAAAAATCTTCGTCAAGGCTTCGAAACCGGACAGAATAAATTGAGATATCTTTTAGAATTGAAAGAGAAAGTTATTATGAACACAGAGCAAAACGGCGCTGCAAAAATACAAGAAGATACAGAAAGTCTTAAGCAAGATTTCGAAAAGCTTCTTGTTGATCTCAATGACATTAAACATAAACTCACAGCCCGTGCAAACCAACTGGAGGAAGTCAACAAGTTATATAAGATTCTTTTAGAATGGATAGAGGATATTGAACCTAATATCAAGCCATGTGAGGGCTTTTTAAATGATTTAAGTGAAAAACGTGCTGCTTTAGAAAAATACCGAGCAGTACACCGTGACATAAACAGCCATAGCGATATAATTGAAAAGATAAATAGTCGTCTTGAAGAGGACAAGAACCTAGACCGAAATGATTTCCAAGAAGGTCTTAAAAAATTCGACGATATTCAGGAAACTGTAGGTAAAATAATCGAAAGCCTTGAAAATCAAGTGAATAATCACGATAAATATAAGCAAGCCTTGAAAGAATCTCAAGATTGGTTGCGAAAGACACGCGTTGCTATTGAACAATCGTCGGACCGTCATGGGGAAAAGGAATTGGTTGAAGATATGCTTAATAAGCTTGGTGATATTGGTAATTCAATGACAGAAGGCAAATCCTTGCTTGACGCTACTGAAGAACTAAGTAGAAATGTAATAGCCACTAGTGGTAGTGAGGGTCAAGATGCAGTCGTACAAGAAATAAAACAATTGAACACAGAATGGGAGTCACTTCAAGCATTGTCTAGAGATGCACGTTCTAGCCTTGAACAATGTCTATCTGCATGGAGTAGTTTCTTAAATAAATTCAACGCCATAAATAAATGGATTACAGACATATCTGGTAGGGTTGCCTCAGCCAGTGAAACTGAAAGTAAGACACCCGATGATCTTGCTAAAGCTAAGGTAAGTTTTATTACACACACAGCTCGCTTCAAGTATTTTTCCTTACGTGCACTTAACATTTCATTTTGCTCTAATTTGCATGTGTTTAATGGTTCTGTTACATATCCATGCCTCACACTTTTTTGATTTATTTTAGAAACTTCTGGAGGAAGTCCAAAATGAAAGTGATACTGTTGATGATCTGAATGACGCTTGTGAGACATTAGTGGAGCATAGCGCTTGCTCTAGGGTAAGAGATCAAACTGTCGACACTCAAGCGAATTATACAAAATTACTTACGGCAGCACAAGGTATACATATACAAGTAGATAATTTCTATTATTTGCATTTAATATTGTATTGTATAGATAAATTAATTGTATAAATAAATTTATTAAAAAATAGGACTCGTAGCTAAAATTGAGAAGAATCTTTCGGATCATACAGAATTCCTTAATTATAAGAACGAGATGGATGCTTGGACTTCAAAAGCGAATGATATTCTTAATTCATGTACTGGTGAAGGTGATACTGGTGCAATTGCTATCCAGTTGGAAACCGTAAATGTAAGTATAAATTTACCAAACATATTTTAAGTAAGAAATAAATATAATGTATTTCCTGTTTTTATTTTTTTCGTAAGCAAATAGCCCTTTTTTTCAATCATGGGTCTTTAATAAAATTATGTTTTTAATTGTAGTCCTTAAATTCGCGCCTACCTGAAGGACAACATCTGCTCTCTATGGTACAAGAAGCCTACACTAAAGCAAGTAATGTTACACCGGAAGAACAACAGCAAAAACTTCGTGATCTTATGACTAAAGTTCGCGAGGACTGGGATAATTTAGGATTGGCAGTTAACGATAAACTTAATAAACTTCAAGAATCGCAAACCAGATGGACTGATTTCTCATCCAATAAAGAAAAACTTACCAAATGGTTGGAAGACACTGAAGATATCTTGAAGCCTATACCTGACACTAAGGGTGAACTTAGTGAAATGAAAACAATGTTAGAAAGATACAAAGCAATTCAGAATGATATTAAGCAAAAGACGCCTGATTTTGAAAATCTTATGAGCGAAGCAAACGTATTAGGTATTGCGGTTGATGATGTTCGAATTTTGCAGAACCGATTTGATAAAATAAAAACAGAGTGTGCGAATCGTATCAAGTCTCTGGAACTTGAAATAGTGGACTACAGTGCTTACCGTCAATCATTGCAAGATGTAGAGAAATGGCTTCTACAAATATCATTCCAACTGATGGCCCAGAATTCCCTTTTCATATCGAATCGCGAACAAACTCAAGAACAAATCAATAAAAATGAAGCCTTACTTGAAGAAATACAAAAGTACTTAGGTCCTTTAGATGATCTAAATGCTAAGGGCCAAAGCCAAATAAACCGATATGAAGCAACAACTCCTGCAATTCGTGGAATAGTTGAGGAACAACTTAAAAATATACAAGACAGCTATAACTCCTTATTACACACTTCGGTACAAATCAAAAACCGTTTGCATGATTCTTTGGTAAAGTTCCAAGAATATGAAAATACATTGGCTAGCATTATGGACAACTTAAATGGAATTGAACCTGTAATACAAAGTGATCTGGATATACCAGCAACTAATTTGGATATGGCGAGAAAGCAGCTTCAAAATGCACAAAATTTACATAATAAATTACAACAGGAAAAATCTCGTCTTGCTTTGGCAGTTCAAGCATGTGAAGCAGCTACAGCTTCTATTAGCCGTCCAAGTTCACCATTAGAAACAGCAATGCAGCCAATTCCAGAAAAAGAGTTGATTGTAAAAGCAAAGCTGGATGATCTTCTTGATCAGGTAGGAGCTTATCTCTTTGAGAACGATTTATTTTTATCAATTTTTAAATGCTAACCTTTTTTGTTTATTTTTTTATTTTCGTTTGTTTTTTTTGTGCATTTTTATATCGAATTGCCCTAATTAAACAATATCCTGACCTTGTAAAATGCTACATAAATTACCCGAAAACTCCCTTATTAAACAAAACAAACAAATCAAAATTAAAGCCGTATAATATATCACTAAGTAACAAAGCAAAACTCGCAGAATTGGATCCAGAAGTCTGTAAACGTATTAGAAATTATTGCGATATAATTTACAAAATAAATACGCAAAGCGGACAATTAGATAAAATTCATGCACTAGACGCTAAGGTAAGTGGGCCATGGCTTAACAAATAACTGCGCATGGCACTTGAAAAGCTTCGCTAATCCATAATTTTTGTTCACTGAACCCACAATATTTGGCGTATATTCATCCCAAATCTTTGTTTTTTTTTTTTAGTTTCTATTAATGTCATTTCATTTGAACATGTATTAAAATATGAATTAAAATATTTACATAAATATTGACAAAATAAATCATTTTTTTAGATTCAATCCCATATGGATGGATTAACTCAATCAGTTAGTGAACTAGAGCAACAGCAGAAGCAGAGAGCTGAACTTCAAGATTGGATTAAGAAGCAAGAGAATTCAATATCTGATTGGTTATCAAGGCCATGTAAACTACGCCCAGAGGCAGCCAAACAAGAATTAACCGCAATGAATGATCTTCTTAATACTATTGAAACAAAACGCTCTCAATTGATGACTGACATAACTGGATCATGTAAGATATATAATTTATGAATATACTATGATGCTTCAGTGTAAGACATCGTTTTTCGTTTATTCTTTTTTAGTTGCTGATGATGATACTACAGATCTTGAGGAACATCTTGATAAACTGGAAAGTGATTTAATGAACGCAATTGCTAAAAAGCAAAGTGGACAAAATATCATTGACGATTACCGTCAAGCTATTCAACAAATGCAAGGGTGGTTTGATTCGCTTATTAAGCGTATGGATGTTCTTGATACCGGAAGTGGCCTTAACTGCAACCAAAAAATGGCTGCTATATCTGAGCTTAAGAATGAATTCGAAGAAAATGGCCCATTAAAACTACAAGATGTTAAGGCGAAATCCTCAGCCATTTCCGAAGTCATAAACAACCTTGATGGGCAGCAAATTGAGGAGCAAATGAAGTCCCTTGAACGAAGATATAATGACATAGAAAAGAGAATTGATCGTAAGGCTCAACTTCTTGATGTTACCAATAAAAGTGTTGAAGGTACAAAAGCGGAAATCGATCAGTTGCAAACTTGGGTTAAGGAAAAAATTCTTGAACTGCAATCTCCTCCCCCAATGGGATATTCTGTAAAATCAGCTGAAGCCCGCCAACAACAAATCAAAGGAATGATGAAAGATGCCGAGGCAAAGTTATCCTTGGCCGAATCTCTTGAGAAGCGCACTTCCAACTTGCAACCGGAGCTAGAGCCCGTCGAATACACACAACTTTTGTCGGCTTTGAGAAATGTGGGTTCTGAGCAAAAGAATTTATCAAATTTGTTGAAGAATGAAATGGATAGAGCTTTAGAAGCTGCTAAGAATAGGCGAACATTTGAAGTGGATCTTGAAAAAGCACGCGCTTGGTTAAAATCAAAACTAGCAGAAGTACGGAAGCAGCCAGCCTATCATCCACTTTCATCAGCTAATGTTGAGAAAGAAATCCAAACTAATAAAAAGCATGATGATGATATTAAAGAATTCAATGAAGGCCTCCTCAGCGATGTACTTCGTCAGGGCTGCAATATTATGAAAGATTGTCCAGAAGATGCAGCAGTACAAATGAAAAAAATGTTGGATGAACTTGAGAATGACAATCAAATCTTAAAGGATGAAAATTCAAAACGCATGAAAGTTTTAGTTGATCTTTTACAAAATAGAAGAAATTTGGAGGATTCAATCAAAAAAGCATACGACTGGTTAAATGAAGCAGAGACATCAACATCTGATGATTTACGTACAACAAGTCTCCCAATTTTGGAGGAACAACTTGTAAATTACAAAAAACTAGCCGAAAACGCAAATAAAATGGGAAGCTTTATGAATGATCTTGTTGAGCAAGGAAAAGCAATTTCTTCAACTCTCAGCAATCCTGATAAGCTCAAACTTAATGAAGAACTGAAAACTTTAAAAGAACGCTATGGTAAAATTACACAAACCATTAATGACCGCATTGATAGTCTTGAAGATAATATCAAAAAATACAAGGATGCTAAAAATAAATTAGCTGATTGCATGCAGTTCCTTAGCAGTATACAACAGCGTTTACGTGATTTAAATAAACCTATTGGCAGTAAAATCGAAGACGTGCAAGATCTTTTGGGCTCCTATGAGGGCATATTGAAAGAGTTGAAAAACAGTAAGCATAAAATGGGAGATCTTCAATTTGATGACTTGCCCGAATTGCAAAGCATTCTCTCGCAACAAGATGATATGATTAAGTTAATTGAAGATCAACTAGCACATCTCAGACAGTTGCTACTTCTGCGAGAGCAGTTTATAGCTTTAATTAATCAAATTATTACATTTATTATGCAGTACACTGAAGTTATAACGGATATTGAAAACTCACCAGCTGATCTTGAAGAAAAAATCAACAAATACGATGACGTTATAGTCAAAATTCAGGAATGTGAAGCCTTATTAGCTGCTGCCACCGATAAAGGTCAAAAAATTGCTTCTGAAGGCACAGCTGCTGACAGAAATAGTGTGACCGAACAGTTACAATCTCTTAAGAAACAATTACAAAATCTTCGCAAGGCAGTTGAGACTCAACGACAAAAACATCAAAATCAATTGGAACATCATAGGAAAATGGCAGCAGAATTATCTGAAGTTCTGGATTGTTTACACGGTATTGAAGGTGAGATAAAGTCACGCCCGCTCCTCGATAGGGATCCAGATTCGGTAGAATATGAAATTCAGAAACATCATAATTTATCAAAAGAAGTTAAAAATTATCTTGATAAAATAACTAAAATTATTGGTCAAGTACAATCAGAAATTGGAATGCCAAGTTCGTTGTTAGAAATGCTTTCAGAGGGAAGATCTTTAACAGCCACCTTACCTAATGAACTGGACGAGCGCCTTAAATATCTGGTAAGCAACAAAGAAAGTCGTATTCAATATATGGATTTGATTTCCAAGTTCAACGCATGGGTTCATGAGGCGGAAATTCGTTTGCAAAAAGCACAACATGGCATTGATTATAAAAACCTAACAAATGACTTAGAGGAACATAAGTCTTTCTTTGGAAATGAACTTATAGCGAAAAACTTAGTTTATAAGGATATCCAAAATGCTGCAGACAAAATCTGGTCTTCATTAAGTTCATTTGATCAGAGTGAATTATCACGCGAACTTCAGCAATATCAGCAAACCTTGCAGAAGATACTTACAGCTGCAAAATCACAACAAAACGAGTTAGAAAAAGAAGCAGATCGCTTAAAATTATATGTCCAAAACTATGAAAAGATTAAGTCCTATATTGAGCGTACAAAATTCACTGACGAACCAATCACAAATTTGGCAGGAGTTCATTTCAATATACAAAAGCTTACACATGTAATTGGAAATATCGAGGTAAGTTATAGAACTTTAATTACCCACCCATCTAAACCTATCACAGGGTTGTACAATTAAATTTTAGTGAACTATATAAAATGTATCCAAAGTTTAGCTTGCAATTATGCTAACAAATTTAATACTCTTCATCGTAAATCGGATGACGTGTATAAAAGTTTTCATACAAAGTACCAAAGTGTAAATCAATTAAATCTAGATTGTCAGTGAAGGTCATAATATTTTATTTTTTTGGGCGAATTCGGGTTGATTGGTTATTACTTATACATACATACATATGTATATTGTTTTTGTTACTAAACCTACGTTTGCCTTGCTTAGAAATAAAGCAAGCCTCTTTGCTAGTTGTTACTTAAATCAAAACGAATTATGAAAATGCGTTTTTTTTAAAGTCGCGCGCGCGCTCAAGGGATTAAGGTACCCTTGAAATGTTTGTAATGACTAGGAACTAGAGAGCTTGGGAGGGCATTCCACATGTGAGTTGTTCGGATTAGGAACGAAGGTATACTGATGAGCATTCATAGCGAGAAGGGTGTCACGGTTGAAGGCTTGAAGGAGCGGAATGCTACTGGCGATTTCATCGGTATTCGAGGGTGTCCATTGACTGGGTGATAAATATTAGCATCATTTATGAGTTTTATCGCACGGTTTTGAATCCTATCTAGCAGGTGCAGAGATGTTTTAGACGCACCTGACCAGATGTGAGCATTGTACCTAAATTTTGGGCAGATGAATGCCTTATATTTATATTGAGGCCAGATCAGAAGGGGAAATGTATTTCTTACATCGCTTGAGGAAACCTAGACATTTCGCAGAATTTTTGGCGACATGGAATATGTGGTCATTCCAACGTAAGTTATCATTGACACAAGTGCAAGTGCCATTCATGGACAATGACTGGGTGTTTAAATTTCGCTTTAACATCAGCAGACAGCATTGTGTTTTGGAAGCATCAAATTCCACTCTGTTCATAGTTCCCCAATTGGTTATGCTGTAAATATCGGAATTTAATGAGCTTAACATACGCTGCCGTTCCCGTTCTACAGCCAAAAAGCAGGGACGTGAGTCCGGAAACGATTATGAAAAGCAGAGAGTACTGTCTGTCATCAGCAAAGGAATATATTGGATTAGAAGTGGCAGACAAGAGATCATTGATAAAAATTAAAAAGAGATCCCAAATGCACGCTTTTTCGACAAAAGAACCTATGCCAAACTCTGTCAAATGCCTTAGAAATATTAAATTCAACTATCTTGCTTTCGTTAGCTTGATGTATGCTTTGGTTCCACTGGTAAATGAGCGTTCCGGTAATTTTCTAGAACTAGTACGATGTGTAAGTTCTACATTTTTCAGTGCTTGGAAATTTATACCGGTTACTCTGGTTTTGTCGTTGCAGCACATTGTAACAAATGTTCCCATATGCGGTTTTCAGCACGAAGATGGTTTTTGATAACGTTTGTTTTTAGTTAAGTTCGTCAACTACTACTCGAGTCCGGGTTCAAATTTCAACAAATGATATTTATCCAACATAGAAAAGCAATTAAGTAATTAATTTTTCTTACATCATCTCCCCTTCGGCGGAGGTGTCTTCTCTGTCCAATTGAAAAAGTCGAATGCTGTCTCTCACTATGCACAAGACCAACAACATAATCAGTGAAAAAAACTAGGCCATCGTCCACCTCGGAGTTTTGCGCCATCAATTTATGAATTTAGTTGCTTATCGGCTTCAGGTCATGACTTTTGATCTGAATTGATTTATTTTCGGGGACAAGTCCGTTCCCAAACATAGGTTAAATGCTTTAACGTTTGTTAAACAGCGTATCTGCCATATAGAATTTAAAGTACGTACGTATGTACATATATGTAAGCATACTCTTAAAGTGCTGCACAGAATGGGAATCTGTAACGTTTATCGTAGATCGCTGTCAAACAGGTGTATCCCTGTAGAGTAAAGACGCTTCTGTTTGATGAATGGCGATGCCTGCCAAATCTGAGTCTTCCTATGTTTGCTTTTTACTTGTAAGACCTTTAAAAACACGACGTGGCACATATAATACATTTACCTTCTATAAAAAAAAAATTTAATATATTTCACTCATTGTGTGCGCTATTTATTTGTGCTCATTGAATTCGCGAAGCCTTCAGACGCCACCTTGATTCCATCGAGGAAATTCTGCCGCCAAACATACTCTTTAGGGCAACTCTTTCTAGACTTTGGAAAACATCTTTCAGCCGGTGCTGTAACATAACGCTAAGCGACATAAGGCCAGATTTTAAAATTTGCATTTGGCTTTATGTCACATTCACAAAGCGGCGACATAATGCCAATTTGGTTTTATGTCACTTTCCACTGTTTGGGGTGGGTGACTCGCTTCGCTCGCTAACAGGATTTCCCTTTTCTCCGCAGGGTTTAGCCGCTCACGCGACTTCGTCGCTCCGCTAAGGGTATGTCAACAACTGTCAGGCAGGCGCCTATAAGCGAGTCTGTGGGGTCTGTGGCTCACTTCACTCGCTTCGCACATAACAGTGTTATTCTTATCTCAATTTTAGCGTCGAACGAAATATGTCTGGCAGGCGCCTATATCTTAATAGTGCATTCTAACGTATTTGGTTTTATGTCTCAAAATAATTTGGCCTAATATCGCTTTGTGAAAGAGACATAAGGCTAGATGCTGGAATTTGGCCCTATGTCACTTTAAGAAAGGGACATAGAACCAAATTTTAAAATTTGGCTTGGCGTTATGTCACGGCACCTTTTCAGCCATTACAAGATAGCAAAAGAGATGATCACGAGAATTCATTTATCCACGTGGAACTAAAAAACTAGAAGAGAAATGATAAGCGCCCTGGGATGGGACGGTTAAAAGGAGAATAGACAACTATGACATATAGTTCGTCAAAATTGAAAAAAAGATGAATAACACCGGCGTGGTGATCCAAAATAGAGTGGCCTGTAGAATTGTAATAAGATCCGCAACTTTACAATTGGCACTGTAACAATGTAGGTACATATAGACACACGACGCAGGATTTTTCAGTTTTTTTTTTTTTTTTTAGAAAAGATTTTTATTGTATTTGTATGATTTTTTCGAGCGAGTTTGCACTTTTGCGTTCATTCTTATATATTTTTTTCAGAGCTATACAATTTTTTTAGTGCTTACCAGTGTTTTGCTCAACAGCAAAAGGCGAACAAAGTGTTTGATTAGGACGAAACAAATTGTATTATATATTTATTGGTACTTACATATTCCATACATCGTTAAATCGATAAATTATTAAAGTTTAAGTGGCTGATGTGAAAAATGGTTCCAATTCCGTTTAGCCATTCTTAAAAATTATTTAAAACTACATTATTTGATAGCATTAATTGAATGTTTGTGAACAAGTAAAGATTAATTAGCACTTTATTATTTTTTAACAAATATACAAGGCACCCATTTTCCGTAATGGCGGCCATTTCGTTTTGGATATTTTATTTGAACTGAACCGGAGAATCCATTTATACGTGTATACTTTTGATTTAAGAGTTCCCCCCAAGTAAAGTCTCAATCGAGGCTATGTGGAAACCAAGTTACCGCTTCTCTTTTGGATATTAATTTTTGATGGAAGATTTCACAAAAACGTGGCAGAGGCATGATGGGAGTGCGTAACGTTGCTCCGTTCTGCTGGAACCATGTTCTTTGTTTAAATCTAGGAAAGTCTTACAGTTCTGGCACCAAGAAATTGCCTAACATCTCCGCATAACGCTCTGAGTTGACTGTAACTGCGCGTCCTCTTCCATCCTCAAAAAAGTACGGGGCGATTATTCCTCGCATAGCAATGCAGCCCAATCGGTAACCTTATGTGAATATAAGGCTTTCAGGTACTTGCGTTTCAGGTTAAGATTTCGTTAAGGTGAAAATGTGCCGAAAAAAAAAATTGTTTTGAACATTGATAAACGCTCAGTTATATGGTTAGTGAATTAAAGTTTCTGACTGACATCTTGGGGTTTTATTTCTTGCATCAAATGTGTAATATGCAGTGTAATGATGATTTAGGCGCATTTAAAGAACTTTTCCGCTTACGAACTAATAGGTCCAGATTATTATCAGTTCTTCTTGACATTGTTTGCCCCACTAGTTTCTCTTCGAACTTAAGAACCCATTTCCTGATGTGAGGAACAGTTAGCGCATCATTTATGTTATGCAAACCATGATGACTGCAGTTGCCGAATAATTAATTTTGTAAAACTCCCGCGCGCAAAACGTTCCGCTCGTTAGAAAAGCCAATCAATCGATTGACATGCATCCTGCGACTCGCAGATCTGTTTTGTTCACGCAGTGAGCCAATCAAGTAGAAACTTTCTTTTGGTACACCTTGTATTGTACATATACGGTCACTGTAGCTATACTATGAGCCATTACATCCAAACGTACTCGGTGACTTCAATGCAGACAGATAAAATAGTTAGGCAGACGGACTGCACAAACAAAAAATCCATTGCATTTACGATCTTGATAGAGTGCACGTACGAATAAAACCACATTTAAGATCTGTCTATATAATCCCTTTTCGAAAAAGATGGTCCCTTTTAAAGTATGTCACTATATAGGATATCAAATAAGATTATATTCAAAGCGTTCTGCGATAGTTCCAATCTTTTCCGTAACATTTTAACCGATACGTTCGCCGTGGTTCTTCTTTTGTTTTCCATAGGAAATATATTGAAAGACAGGATTTGGTGACAAGTTTATTGACTCATAAATGCATCTTTGCTTATATTGTATTAATAGGAAAACAAGTCATGGATTTTATGATTTTTTGTAAATATTAGGAAAGAATACACAAAATTTGTTTTATTTCCATTTACTTCTTTAAATCGCAGTTCTCCGGTGATAAATGTAGTAATGATTAATTGTTGTTTTTTTTTATCAGATCAAATAACGTTACACCATATTTGTTCCATAACGTTTTCGAATTTCCTTACAAACAATTAAAAATTCAATAAATAAACGACCTGCTTATAAGGGAAATATAAAAAAGTTAATTATTTTAAATCTTACCATCTGTATGTAGCACTTCATACTACATACGCTGTTCAAATTCCAGCTTTTCGTACTATTCATTATCTTATAAGCTGTTATTACAAATTAAAAAAAAAATGTACATATTTAAAAATATTTATTTAACAGGAACAACCCAGTATTCACTTTAGTTCAATTATTTTCTTTATTTGTTTTTTTTTATTTTTATTTAATACTTAATTATTATTGTGTTTTTAACTTTCTTGTGTAGGGCTATGT
The DNA here is from genome assembly GCA_949129095.1 of Volucella bombylans. Classification (NCBI taxonomy): domain Eukaryota; kingdom Metazoa; phylum Arthropoda; class Insecta; order Diptera; family Syrphidae; genus Volucella; species Volucella bombylans. The sequence goes on along the minus strand of OX422144.1, from coordinate 172,591,699 downwards.
ACTCATATAGTATGTAAAGTTATTGTACTTTAGCTTAACTCTTAAAGCAACCTGAAAATGAGAAAACTTCTAGTCCTTTTTGTGGCAACCATTTTTTTTTTATTTTGTTTATCGATTATATTTATGTAGTATTAACAAAAAGTAAAAAAAAATATTATTACAATGCATTCTAATTATAATTAAAACCTAAAAACAGCTGGTACATATTATGAGTCAGCGGCGCTATTGGGTCTAGCAAGGTGATATTCTTGAACACACGATTTGGATTTATCCATGCAAAGTGGTACCTTATGCGAGTGCTGCATACCGGCTGATGAGAAGAACCAGTACTTCTAACTTCCAATGACACAAACGGCTTTGATTTTTTAAATAAATTCTATGCCGTCATTTCTTGCTCTTTCTATTAACCTTAGACGAAGACAACAAGTGGTCAAAACAATCCACAAAATTTATATTATTACGAGTATTATAGACTTTTATTGCATAAGTAGAAGTAATCCTAGTTATTGCACCATTTTTCTCCCTTCGTTGTATTGTAGATGAATATTTTGCTCTGAATCATGGTATTTAGAAATAGTTAGAAAGAAGTGTATGCATCTCTTCTCCTTCCTTTTGCCGGTTGGCAACATGTCAGTTGCATAGCAGATCGTAAATGTCAATAGCAGGTTTAAATGGCAATATGCATTTTTATTGGCTAAAATTATACATATATGTATATATTTTGATATGTTTCTTGGGCATGTATTGCTTTAGAGAACTCCTCCCTTTAAATTTGATCATCGATTCATCGGTAAACTATTTCCTTTGACGGATGTAAGCATTTGGAAAATTTCAGGCCTAACTTTATACAGTTTATTGTACGACGTGTTTGATTTTTCTGGCATGATTGTGTTATCATTTAAGTAAAAGCTTGGGAGGATAAATTCAAATCCTTTCAAACTTATTACAGATGAAACATATCCGTCTCGTACCATAGGATCATTGGTCAAGTGATATTTTTAATGCCCATTAGCCCAACAGCATTGGTTTGTACATATTTTTTACCTGATGAATGGTATTTCTGTTGCCCATAGAGTTTGGTGTGAACAATTATGTGGTTTATAAGGACTTCGGTCAACAGTAGATGGAAAATGTGTATCGGAGTTTTTTTAGAATCGGCAGAATGCTTGCCAATTTTTAACCCAATTCACAGTATGATACAGTTGTTTTATTGGAACCCCGTCTCTTGAATCAACTGAAGAGTTCACATCCAATATATCGTTCACACGTTCGTTTTTTTTCCAACATCAGAATCACTGAAACTATCAACGATGGATTCTAGATCTGATGGTATTGCCAACTCTTCCAGCATTTGCCGTATTTGGTCTTCATGAATTTCCCGTTTGCCCATTTCATACGGGTATACATATTTTCGCACTAAAAAAAAAGAAAAAAAAAGTACGACATTAAAACATGCGCTGATATGTTCTATAAAACCTTTAGGTAAAATCATGTAAAAATACTGACCATAGGTTACATTTCCTCATCAAATAACTAATTATGCGTAACTGCAAATCCCCTTAAAAAACTCCGTTGTTCACAATTTCAAATTGTTTGCAAGACTGCGATACTGTAGAATACAGACAACGTCGATGCATGTAGAAAATTATGTCGTGAACAAGCAAAGTTATTTCGACTTTTCCACAGTAAGGAAAAATTAAAATCTAAGTATTGTAGTTCAATTTGAACTGTTCAAAATATAGTACCCTCGAGTATTAGGGGAAAAAAATCGTTCAACTGAAAACACTGAAAATTACATATTTGTTAAATAAAATAGTAAATTAATTAAGCTAGTACTTTATTTTAACCTATTTGACTGACTTTATGGCCATAACATTTTTGAGAATATTAGGCATTAGGATTCCTCTATCCCTACACACATTATTTCTCAGTTTTTTTTCTTATTTTGATTTTGATCATATTATGTATTTATTAAGTTTTTTTCATTGAATTTAATTTTCTTTTCAACTAAATATACAAAAGTTGACATAAGACTGATTATTTAAAAACAAACAACTTTTCCTATAAATAATTTAAATAATGTAAAGAACACTACTTAACTCACATATACGAGTATGTATATAAAACGAAAACAGCAACATGCATGCATTCAAAAGACACTGGTGCAAAAAAAATATATCTCAATACAAAAGTAACGATATTTGTGTTACCTGGGTGGAGTGTTAATGTCAGGTGCTCAACCTGGTGTTCGATATACTAAGAATTTTAGTTTTGTTGTTTAAACTTTTAAATTGTTGACCATTTCGTGCAAGTTCACAATGAGAAAGCAAGCAGACCTCGTCAGAGTGATATAGGTTTTGATTGTGATTTCACTTTCCTTTTTGAACCCGGGCTTTATCCGATGGCCGGGCACATCGTTTATTACCTCCACAAAAAGCAATGCTGATAAGGTAGAACCTTGCCGCACTTCAATACTTGCCTGAAAGACGTCTGGTATTTTACCTTTGTGTCGGACGTGAAATTTAAAACCTTCATAGGAATCCTCTGTAACAGCTTTGAGTTTATCGGGAATAACTCTCATCCGAAAGGAACTCCAGATAACACTCCGGTTAACGCTTTTTCGCAGTCAATAAAAAGCAGGTTAACGGGGATATATGTTCAACGCATTATTCTATGATGATCCGCAGAGTGCTCGTGTAAATGAACTAAACTAGACGGAAGACTTCTCAGAATATACTAATATATCAACAAGCGAGTGTCCGTTTTGAAAATATACTGTAAAGCAACTCAGATTCCAGATTAATTTTCATTGACGTTGACGTGACAACTCACACGCGTTCACAGGAAAATGATCACTAGTGCTCGAGGGAATTTTACCTGAAGTTTTTGTATTTAAGTCATCCAAAATTTTCTTTCGGCCCTTTTTTCCAACCTCGGGGCCTCTATTACGTTTTGAACCCGATTTTCCGATGACCATTGTTGATTATATGTTACCTACTTACTAACTTAGATGACGCTATAGTTCGAAGGGGACCTAAGCCTCAAAATGTCCTCCTTGATTTGTATGCATGCTAGAGCCCGTTTTTGGACTTCACTACGAATGATTATTGATGCTAACTGCTGCCTCACTTTTGATAACACTTCGAGAATACGCTCTTCCAATTCACTTAAAGTTGCTATTTCGGTTGAATAACCAAGTTATTTCATTCTTCCCCATACAAAAAATCCAATACTCTAAGGAAGGAGATCTTGCAGGTTTCTTCATATCTAACGATTAACGTACTCTTCATCTAGCCAATTCTTAACCTCACAGTTGAGTGGAGCACCATCCTTTTGGAAATAAATATGACGAAGCTACAATAGTTGAATCAGTGGAATGTCCTCCAATAGTTCTGGTAAATCATTTCGTGAAAACTCCAGATAGTTTGTAGAATCTAGTCTAGGTGGTAGTTTGAAGGTTCCGATTAACTTGCTTGCAATTACACCTGCTCACATATTGACGCTGAATTTGTGTTGAAATGACTTATGTTCACTTGTATGTGGATTGCCCATGTATGAAGATTATGCAAATATGGGATCCCATCCGTCTAAAGAATTCTGATAATAAACTCGTTGTCATCCAAACGCCGCTCCAGCAACCAGTTAGAAAACTCAAGTCTCTTTTCCAAATCATCGGGAAGCAGTTCTTACAAAGTATGTTAGTATGCATAAAAATTTTCTCCATGCACTACATAAGAAATTTTATGTCTGGAAACATTGAATTGCAAAGCTAAGTCTGATGCTTATTGATGGATCAGTTGTAATAGCTTCCAGTCCCATTTCTCAAAGCTTTCAATACGTATTTCCAAATAATCCTTTACTAGGAAGTCGTCGGTTAGGATAAGGTTCATGATATCTTTGTCGCGTCTAGTTGAACTTCTATTGCTCAGCCCATAAATGTAAATAATGCTTGCGTATTCTTGGTTTGTAAATGTAGACATTTTAAAATAGCGTTTCTAAGCAACTATAACCTTGGCGTAAAAAATTAAATAAATGAATTAATTTTTTTCTAATCTTTTACACCGTTTTTGTTTGCTAAATTTTCCAAATAAGCCTTGGGCAAGAAAAATGGAACAGGCTTAGAAATTGGATATCTGAAGACTCAAACAAGATATCAACTTTATTTAAACGCAGTTACAAAGGCTAGTATTTCTTCTAAAAATACAGTCCTAAACGAAGTTTATTAGTATTAACAGAGCAATTTCCGTTAACTTGGGACAGGGTACACCAAAGTACCTTTCTCTTGTAGTCATACCCAATTGAGTGTTAAGTTCTTAAAAAAAAAACCTTTTCTTAAATCCTCGATAATTGATGTCAATATTGGAGATAAAACCTTGCTGTAGAAGGTTTTTTTCTTAGAATAAACTAGGAATCATGACCCAAATTATGCTTGACGAATTAGGGGACACCCTGTATAAATGTAAGGAGTTGGTTTTTGGGTTCGAAAAAACGGCAATATAGATATTCGGTCGGTATTTTCTTCTTCAACTATTAAGAGTCTTATGAAGGGCTCAAATGTCGTTGCTTGTGATAACGCTATCATCGGCTAAAAGTAAAAAGGTCGTTCCGGACTCGATAATGTATCATCATAAGAGGGTAGTTGTGCAGGTATGAACATACATGTACATAAGTCTTGATCTGGGGCCCGCGCTCCATGGGTTCCCAGAGTCCCTGCGATTGTTTACATTACAAAGCAAAAATAATTCGTTCACTAAATACGAAATAAAACGCCGAATCCTATTTTGTGGATATTCATGCTGCTCTATGTGAACAAGCGGCAATAAAATTTATTTTTCGATGGTTTAAGAACGGTTCATTTTAGTTCGAGTGCTGTCCATAGGTTGAATAAATTGAAAATATCAAGGTTCAAATAGAGTTCTAGAGGTCTTCTGAAGCCATAGGGCCTAGACGAGCTTTTGCAATAGATCATATCTGACTTAAGCATAATTTGTGACATACCTATGTACCTACGGCGTTCGAGTCTGAGTTGAGATTGACTTTTAATAGTACAAAAAAAAACCGAGTTCAAGAATTAGCATCTGCTTGGCTATGGTACAGTAGTCCTGCGAGTCCTACTACCCGTGTATAGGGAACTATCTGGAAAGTGAATGTCCAGTAACACTTCGTCCAAGGGCCACTTTCAAACAACCAAACATCGTAAGATTGGTAGAGAGGATGTTTCTGTTATTTTGACATAGAGTGACCTCCAGGATTATCGCTTTGCCTTCCTCAGTTATTTTTCATATAAAGGGTGTACAGCGGAAAATTTTCAAGTTTAATATTAAATAAAAAAAAAACTACAGCGTTGTTCTCATATTTTACAAAAAGGAGTTCGACAATGCCGATTTTATGTTTTAAAAACAATATCATCTAATGCCGCCTATTTCTCTCAACACACTCTTAAATATGTGAACAAGCAAAAGCAAAACGTTGATTCGAAAACGTTCCAGTATCGTTCTCGCTAAGGTTGGAAACTTCACAATGCTGATGTCCACCAGTGCAGCTTTTTGTGCAGCCTCTAGGTTGAAGAGAGGGCAGTAAGCAGCCACTGTCTGATTGATAGCGAGAGTAAAATCCTTGATTTTCATGTCAAGCTTATTGGTGTTACGTGGCGGCCTTAAGAGTTCAGAGGAGTTTTACGAGTAAAAGTGTTCCTCTGTATTGTGGCCAATTAGTTTTCCGATAATTCCGGAATCCTGGTTGGCGGAGAGGAGCATTATTCAGACTGAATTGGATGTATATGTGATCTGAAGAACAATGTTCCGACGAACCATCCAGTTCGTCGTCAGTTGAGTGACGTTGTCGGTGACAAGAGTGATATCTAGCACTTTTTGTCGGTTTTTGTTTATAAAGGTGGGCTCATTGCCAACATTGCAAGATTAGTACCTATAATATATAATCAAAAAGTGACCTACTAGGGGCGTTCAATATATTCTCGGTATCGATATGAAGGAAAATGCGAATTCAATTTAAATTGTTTTTATTTTTCAATATAATCTCCCCTAACATCAATGCATTTGTTACATCTTGAGATAAGCTTTTTTAAACCCTCAAAAAAATAAATTTCCTCTTTCTCTGCAAAATACCCATTTATTGCCGACTTGAGTTCTTCATCATCCGAAAATCTTTTTCCACGAAGACATTTTTTCAAATCCGGAAACAGGAAATAATCACTAGGGGCAAGGTCTGGACTATAGGGTGGGTGTTGGATTTCTTCGAAACCACAATCTCGCGCAGCAGCCTTGGAAACTCGCGCCGTATGAACAGGAGCGTTGTCATGAAGAAGCAACACACCCGCTGCGAGTTTACCCCGTCTTTTCCTTTTAATTTCCTCCCGCAAATTATGCAAAGTGGAAGCGTAGCATGTGGCGTTTATGGTTTCACCTTTTTTTTGTACTCAATGAGCAAGATTCCCTTTGAGTCTCAAAAAACTGTGGCCTTGAGCTTCCCGGCAGACGGAGTGACTTTGAACTTCTTCGGGGGGTCTGTTCCTTTTTTATGCCACTGCATGGACTCTTGTTTGCTTTCAGGGTCATAGTGGTGGACCCATGTTTCGTCCCCAGTAACAATTCGATCCATAACACCGTCCGTTTTCTCACTACACATCTCCAAAAGCTCTCTACAGCATACGATTCTCACTTTTTTCTGAGGCGCTGTGAGCATTCGTGTCACCCACCTTGCACTGACCTTTGAAAGGTTAAGATGGTCATAAAGAATGGTGTGAATGGTACCAATTGAAAGCTTGGTGATCTCTGCCATAATTTTCACCTTTATTCGGGCATCCTCAAGAACAAGTTTTTCGACTTCTTTGATGCTTTCTCCCGTACAAGCAGTAGCCGGGGCGCCGGAGCGGGGGTCGTCTTCAATGCTCTCTCTGCCTCTCTTGACCACTTTTGCACAGTTGATAATGAAGGTGCGGAACCCTGGTAAACAGCCACCATCTCTTCTTGACTTTTGACTTTTTCCTTGCTTAGTGAGAAATTTAATTACAGCGCGATGCTCAATTTTCACCATCATCGTCTCAGTTGCCATTATGATTCTGTTTAACTAGAGATAAAACGCGAATTAATAATCACATTTATATGAAATTTTACACGAATGCACTAAAATAATAGTATTACTTGATAAATAAGTCAATTTATATATACAACCACAGCCTCACCCCGATGCCGAGAATATGTTGAACGCCCTTCGTATCTCGGGGTCAATATATGCAGATGCCAGCCGGTAGGTACATACTTTTGACAGTCTCCGGTCTAGCAACGTTTATGTCGGGATTAGGAAGTAAAAGCACATTAAGGCTACGTTTCACAAATAGACAATTTCTGATCTGATTTTATAAAGAGCGGAACTTATTCAGGTGTCCAAAGTCCAGGAACCACGCCTTCTACAATCCGTGGTTCCTGGATTAGGATTAAGTCTTCTGTGTCTTTGGATAGCCAGCATCGCTTGGGATGGGAGGTAGGGAGGTCTGGGGTTTTCCAGCATGACGGCCAATAACCTCCCCGAAAGCTTTAACTTGAACAACTGCCACCATTCATATGTAATTGATCCGTCAGCGTCGCTTTTATTGGGCACTGCGATAGTTATTGAATCTTTTAGGACTTCGCTAAATAACCTCAGAGATGTGACGTTGGAAGGCCCAGGGTGGGCTTTGGTGTTTTCTATGTTAGGCCTTTTGGGGATAGGCACGATTTTCTCTAATGTTCTCTGGCGCTTGGAGGAGTCCCTCAACGTTTTTGGAACAGTAATCCATCTTTTGGGACGTTGTTGGCCCACTCTATTTTGTTCTTCATGTCGTTCATGCAGTTCTCTCGACCTCCGGAATGGATCCGAGGGTCTTGATAATGCATGCAGCATTTTGAGGTGTTATGTAAATCACCTTGGATGGGGTTTACCGACGCGGCTGAGCTTTAAGGAGGAGTTTTTTCCGTTAAACTAAATGGCAGAGAAAAAAGGAATCAGAAACTATTCTTCTTACAATTGATACCCTGACAGGGCATTTTGAAAAGCGATTGGGTTCTCTAAAGGTGATAAGCCAACAATTCGGTCTTTTACCAAAATCTACCTATCTCACTGTATAAATTAGTGTAGAAGAACAAAATATAAAATATCTGTATGTAATAGATTATATTTGAAAGGTATTCAGATTATTAAAAATGAAAACTCAATATTTCAGAATTTTATCATCTTATTAGAAATGAAATAGTCATGTTTTTTGTAGTATGATACTGAAAATGATAAAATTTTAATGAATGTTAGGGACAAACTGTTTTATTTTTTTAAATTGCAAGGAATAAAAAATTATCTAGAAAGTACCTAAAACGATTCAGATAGTCGCTGATAATCAGAGAAAATGATGAACTAAAAAAATTATTTGGAGAAGTTATTGATGATTTTGCAAATTAAAAATCAAAAGAAGTTCTTAATATGTTTAAAGTGTGTTTTCTCAAGCACCATCTTGTTGGAATCAGAGTTCTCCCACAAAGATAAAACTCAAATTTGGGAACGAATAATCGTTGATCTTCATATTGTGCCTGTGTGTATTGACAGCAACTTGGGTTCCGGCCTCAGTTTAAAAAAAAAGAAGAAGCGATTATGCCACCGTTACATTTTTCTGGATGCCGTGGCATCTGGTGAACTTATTGTGGACTGTCCTCGCGCTAAATCATAGCCTAATCATTTAACACCCGACGCAATAAATGGCAATGCGGCTTTATCCATTGCACCAATTGGATCTTATAGGCCAGGGATGGACTCTTCTTGATAGTCCGATCCATTTTTCAAAATTTGATATTTTTCGTGAGCCGCAATTAAATACGTATTTAAAAGATATGCAAAAAAGGTATTAAAAACAATTTTTTTACAGAAATTATATTTATTGGAAACATATAAATAAAAGTACAAAATATGTGTATTGAATTTAAATATTAAAAATTGAAAATTTATTTTACTTCTCTTGATAATTCTTTAAAATTTGGTGAATAATTGGTGACAGTACTTCTCAGTAATTCTTTCAGATGCTGGCTAGTCAATACTGCTCGGTGTTTGGATTTCACGAATTTTAAAGTGGAATAAAATGGTTCACATAAGTACATTGTTCCGAATATTGAATTAATTCGACCTTTTTTAATTCAGGATACTTCGATTCTGGTTCAAATTTCCAAAATTCAGTAATCGGTGTCGCCTTATATTTTAATTGTAGAGCATGATCCTCTTGCATCTCTATTAATTCTAATTCTCCAGATGCTTTTTGGGTCATAATGTTTTGGAAATGGAAAATTTACCTTGAATTATGTTAATTTCAAATGGTTTCAGAAAAAAATCAAGAGATAATTTAAAATATTTTAAGTCTTGAAATCTATTTTGGAATTCCGTCAATATTCCTTCTAGCTTTTTTATATACTCGTTGAGTTTTCCTTGATTAATATTGGAAAATTTTTTTTTAATTCGAGGAAAATGACAAAATGTTTTATTTTATGTTCCTTTGAAAAAGTTGTAATATATGTAGTTTGAAAACTAAATATATACTGTGAGAGGTCAGATATTATTCTATCTTGCACCTGCAATTGTAAATTCAGTGTTTGCAAATGTTCCATGACATCAGTCAATAACATTAAGTCTTGTAACCACTCGTCATTGCCTAATTCTGAATAGGTTATTTCCTTTTCTTTTAGAAATGCAGTGATTATATCAAACAAATCTACTCGTACAAATCGATTTAATACGTTGTAGCTAGATAGCCATCTAACAAGCCAAAAGATATATGTAAATGTCATTTGGAAGTTCTTCGTCATTTAATGTAATGTAATTTACAATGTGTAATACTTTTTCCATAACATCAGGATATTTTAAATATTTTGTAACGAGATGTTCTCGGTGAATTATGCAGTGAATCGGTATGAATTGTGGAATTTGAGAATCATCTCTTAAAAGCCCAATAAGACCGATTTGTTTACCCAGCATTGCCGGAGCTCCATCAGTTGCAATGCTTACAAGTTTATTAAGAGGCACATCAAAAGTTTTCATTATGGAATCTAATGCATTTTTAATACCGACACCGACGAGTCATATCTTCATTTAGTCTTGCATATTTGTTTTCAGTAATTTAAAAGACATTTTGAAACACATATGGAACGATAGTAATTTTTTAAAATATAATAACACAAATTTGAAAAGGGAACTCGGGTACATTTATCGAGAGTCACAAATAATCCTTCAAAGAGCCGCAGGTTTTTTTCTTAAGCACCTAAAAAAATAAGAATTATGTTTTTTCAAATCAGTCTGTGACTTTTGCATCACACTGTATTATGTTGCTCAATGCTGTTGATAACTCAAAGCACTCTTAAAAATTATTTCTGTTAAAGATAGCCCTTTGTAAACGTGTAGGTACTTTTATATCTACAATGGCAACAATGCATAGTGCAAAATAAACAAACATACATATATGTACGAACCTATAAGCAGCTAGGTGTTTGGAATAAATAATTTGGTGGGGTGAAGTAGGTTAGGGGCTTTCTTTGACCTAATTACTTATGGGCAAATGTCTACCTTAGGTACCTAAGGGTTTAAAAGATGTTCATTTTGTTCAAACCTTCCCATAGAGTCATCAATGCATATACATACATAGGTAGAGATTATAGAAAAAAATCAAATGCGCATACATTTGTACAACGCCCGGAAGATTTTAACTTATCCGTAATATCGTACTATAGACTGAAAATTAAAACGATATTTCTGATGTGTAACGAAAAATGACATCATACCATGTGTGCAAACATACATATGTATATAGCGACGTGTGCCTGTGTTAAATTGTGAATTCGGTAGAGAATTGTGTGCAAGCATATACATATATGTTTCTGATATTCTATGCACATACATATATCCATGGAAATATGGATATGAAACTACTCGTGTACGGCGTCATTAAGCTATGTTTGCAAGTAAGCCATGCATACATATGTACATACCAGTATATCATGGATTGATATGGATGTACATTATCTTTTAACAAGGACTTGACCAAAAAATTAGTTTTTATTTTTGATGTACATATGTACATACATATACTACGTACTTGAATTGAATTAAATATTCCGTAATGAATGCGTTAAGTAAATAAAATTACCTCCCTCCCAACTAAATAAACAAATGAACGAGTGTTAATGCATACAAATCCAAGAGAGAGCAAGTCGAAAAGCTTTGCGTGTATATATGAATCCATCCATACTATGAATTCTCAGCACGTGTTTGTGCGCGAGATTCAGTTATTTTCTCGTCTCTTTTTCTGCGGCCAACAGTAATTACATATTGTATACTCACTCAGTATATGTATGGAAAAAAGCCGGCTTGCCTGCCATTGCCATAGTCGAACCTTGCACACATTTATTTTCACCATGAAGGAGTGAGATAGAGAGTTTGAGACCGGTGCCGGCAAACCGGCTCTAATAATACGCATAAAGATTACAGATGCACACATGTGCATATACTTACAGTAGTATAAGTTGTTGATATACACTCATAATGTGCTTTAACTTTTTTAACCGATGACGACATCCGCAATATATTATACTTATTTGAAATGGGAGGAAAGCTTTTTTCGTCTGATACGTGTGCAAATGTATGAGATTGGAAAAAAATACATATAAGAATGGATATACGCATGTAGGTGTTTCCATAAAGTTTATTTTACTTGACAGGAGAAGTAATAGATATGAAAATACCGGTTCTGTCTGGTGTTGGAGACTGGAGAACGTATGTTCATACACATGAACATACATATGCGGTTTTACTTTAGGAAAGTATAGTTCAAGAAGTAAGAAAGAGTATTAAGAATTAAGCTAGAGCCAGTCAAGTTATTCAATTTTGTAGGGATACTACATTATAAGTTGAGACGTTCTTTCGGTGAAACTTGTTTTCATTTTTAAGAAAGTGAGCGATATTTTAATGTTACGTCTGCTTAATAGAATTTCGGTTGTTTCTTCTTTATTTTATATTATTTGTAAATAGAAGTACATATTTCATAATATTTGTTGAAGGTTAGAAATTGTACATCCCTGCGAAGCATATTGTGAATGTTAAACGCTATATTTAATTTATGTTAAAAAAGTGAACTTTTTGCTGTGAAAATACTTTTTCTAAAAATTAATTGCATAAAAGAATAAATAAATAAAAAACAACTTTTTTTTTTTGTACATCTCTCTATACAGAGTCAAAGTAGTGATATTGCCCAATTAAATCAACAAGCTCAAGCTTTAATACGACTGGCGGATTCAAGTAATCGCCAAGCTATTGAAAAGGACAATTTGGAATTGAATCGCGTGTGGTCAGACTTAGTTAAAGATCTTGAAAATCGTCGAGACACATTGCAAACGGCAGCCGAGAAGTGGGAGGAATTCGAGAACAAGTTCCATTCATTGGAAAAATCAATTGTTCGATTGGAGGAAAAATTCCGAAATGTCGACACAGTGGTAAAATCTAGACGACATTTGGAAGATACGAAGAATGCTATCCAGGTGAGTTGACTACATACATATATACGATTAAAATTTTCTCATTCATATATACATACATACATATATATTTTTCTACGGCCTAGTCCAAAGTCAAGATTTTTTGCTTCTACACCACCCTTTTAAGATTTGAGTTCTAAACTACGTACGTACGTACGTACGAGTCAATATATTCAAATGACTAGTAATATATATTGTTTTGTTTTGTCTAAGTATATATGTACGTATATGTTTATTTTGGCATTTTCATTTTGTGTTTGTTCGTTTAATGTTTACAACCGTTTCGGCCTTGAAATCAAATTTTGATCGGAAAATAATCGGATCACTTGATAACGATAATCAAGGCGCACGTCACAATACGTTGATATAGTTTTTTTTTCTGTCGTTTCTAAACTAAACATCTGGATAATATGTTTGAATTCTACGATATATACATACATACATGCATATGAACATACCAACGTGTATAATATGGCATAATATGTGCGGTCGTATACAGTAAATCTTAATTAAATGCGTCGCGGCCGGCCAAAATGTTTTGAGAATTTCGCTTAATTGACTTGCTGATATACATATGTACATACTCATATAAATTTCAATCCAACTATTGAAAGAAATAAGAAATTTATAATACATACACCCCGCGTCTCTTGAATAAGGACAAACCATTTTAGAACGCATTTGCTGCACCATATGTGATTTGTTGTTTTAAAGAAGTATATTTTTAAAAGGCAGTTGAACCCCAATAAGTTCAATTGTTACCTAGTTTATATGCAGGATCAAATCATGTGTTTAGTTTATGGAGTGTTTTAGTAGCAATAGAGTGACCATATACTTAAATATATACATATATACTTTGTTTTGACAAAATATAGTACAATGTACATACAATATGTATTGTTTTATCATTATCTATAGGTAATAATTGTTTGAAGCTAACGTTTCGTAAGTGTTTTAAAAAGACCTTCTATCATTGTTCTACACGAGTTGAGAAGTTTCCTTACCAGCATCTAGAAAGCATCTCCTAGTATCAAAGCCGCTCCTATTACATCATTTGAAGGAGGAAATATTATCGGTCTCTAGCATCATCCTATTTATTGTCTTCCCCATCTCTGGCGATATCGATTCTATGATTTTTATTTCTGGGAAAATGATTTATTGTGATATCATTATCAATTCCATAAATTCATCAATGGAATTTCAAATTTAAAATCACCTCTTTTTCAGATCTCACTCTTAATAGATCAAATGAGATAATTTTCCAATGTTTTCCTAATGTTTATGACATCAGTTTTCATATCAACTTCTCATAAATCGAAAAGATCATCTAGGAATTTTTGTTGCTAGAGTATTTAATAGGTACCATAGGTTGTATTCCTTTAAAAACGTTTCAATTTTTTACAACTACAATATACCTTTTGAATGAATGTGCAAAAACTAGTGCTTATGTGTGATAATGATTCTTGATACTGAATGTTTTTGCCTCTCATTAATCTGATAGGTACATTTTTATAAAGTTGAATCATGTTCCAACCACTTTTCAATCTTTAATGGAAACGAATGTAAATTTATACATTTTTCCACCGCTCACCGGATTTCCTAACGGTTGGTTTTCTTTCTTAAGAGTGACAGATATATATGTATGTACCTATGTACATATGCACTTGTACATATATGGATATTAGTTGCGGAATACCAAATTTCGTTGCAATTCCCGACTTTGTTTTTTCATCTTTATATTTTTGGTAATCAAAAAAATGCAATTTATATTTAAAGATTTTATTTTGCACAACAAAATTTTTTGGAATTAAAATAGCTATGACAACTTAGAACTTTAAGACGAATATGCGAAAGTAGCCTCTTGTATGATATTTAACTGCAAAGACAACTTACTTCGTTATACTTTCACCAATTCCAAAGATAATGTGTACAGTGCTGTTCAAAGCAGTTGGCCAACGCAACGGCCACATGCGCAGAGAGAGTAAGAGAATCATAATGCATGGGCTTACACGTCCTCTTCCATTTTTTTTCTCTTTCAGTGATCATTTTCATATATTGTAAAGTACTCTTTTTCTTAAAAGATTGGATTTTTGTGAGAGCAAATTTAAGAGATCTGCGTAATAGACTCGCCAACTGTTTTGAATAGCACTGTATAGTCCGCTTTTGCACGTCGCAAGTGTGTAATGCTCATTGACTATTTATTTTCTTTTGAACTGTCATTCAGTGATGCGCACAATTTTACACGAAAGCCTTTCCCCCTTCTTTGGTTTTTCATGTTATTTGACAGCTCTCTTTCATTTCATCTTTGGCGCTCAGACTTTCATAATTGAAAATGAGCCCCCTTGTTAATTCTTTGGTTCATTTAAGTTCATCCGCCATACTGAAATGTTGTGCTCGTAACAACAGCGAAAGAAGTAATGAAGCAAATGCGAAAAAGAAAGAAGAAGGAGAAAAAGAAATGTCAAAAACATGCAATGAAAATCCTACCCACAGACAGTGGGAATTTGGTTAATTGGGTATTTTTTGTTTCATTATCCCTCTCTTTTGCACTCATTTGAATCTTTCGAAACTTGCGACGTGTAAAAGCGGACATAGTGCAATCTAAAAGAAAAAAAGGAATTTTACAACAACAAATATATGAAAGATCGCTAAAAGAGAAAAAGGAAATAGAAGAGGACGTACACACTCCTCTCTGCGCATTTGACAGTTGGTCAACTGTTTTGAGTAACACTATACCTAAATACGAGTACGACGCTGTTTAGATGGTGACTCTCTGCTACATAGTGGGCAGTCATCCCATAAAACACTTTATTAAAATAGTGCTGTAGGGAGCACTACAGTATGTAACACGAGATGACTGCCCACTACACGTAGTCAAGAATCACTATCTAAGCAGGGCCTACGGTATTCCGCGTTGTTTTTCTTTTGCTTCTTAAGAATTTCGCACTAGAGTTTTAATACGATTTGTGGAGAAACTTTTCTACACAACGTACAACAATAAAATATTGCAAAGTTAGATTTTGTATTGATTTACCAAGAGTTTAGAATACACGAGCGAGTGTTTTCTACAAAGATGACGTCATAAAACGTATCGCAGGGTTCGATTTTAGGGCGAGTTTCGACTTAAGGAATATTAATTATTGGGCAATTAGAGTTCCGGGTCTAGGTTCTTAAACATTTATTATTATTTCGAGGGATCTTTACAAATGAATTTGTAAAGTCCGGCATTTTCACGCCGGGGTACTATTCCCATGTGGCGCTAGTCAACAGCACGCGGTGTACCGAGTTCCCATGTGGTCCCCCATCTAGGTGCTTACCGCGCCCACACTGCTTGCGTCTCTGAAACATTTATTCGAATTGGACTTATGGCGGTTTTAGTCTAACTACCTGAGATTCATATTCATATTCATAAACTTTCAATTTAATTTGTTCTAGATCTGCTAAATAAGGTAATTTTTATTTCCTCTATTATTTTTTGTTTTTTCTAACTGCAAAAAAAAAAAAAAAGAGACAGCTTTAAACCGCAAGAAAAATTCCTTGCTTCATCAAACAGCATAAAATTTAGTACTATCCGCGGTCAAAATTCGTTAAATAACAGCTTTTTAAAATAATTTACGCACAATTAAACGTGTAATCAAAATTACAGAGAAAAAAAAGAATATTAAGTGCATTTCGAAAGAAGCAGTTAATTTAAACACCCAGCCATTATCCATGGATGGCACTTGAATCGTTGAAACCGGAAAACTTTCCATTCTCGGTATGTGTGTTAATGACAACTTACGTTGGAATGACCACATATTTGATGTCGCTAAAAATGCTGCGAAATATCTAGGTTTCCTCAAGCTATGTAAGAAATATTTTACCCCCTCTGATCTGGCCTTAATATATAAGGCATTCATCCGCCCAAAATTGGAGTACAATGCCCACATCAGGTCAGGTGCTGCTGCACCTGTTAGATAGGATTCAAAACCGTGCGATAAAACTTATTGATGATACTAATATCAGTCAATCAATTGGCACCCTCGAACACCGACGTAATGTCTCCTGTCTTACTTGGTTTTATCGCTGGTGGCGGAAAACCAGTTTTCCACTGAAATCGCCAGTATCATTCCGCCCACTCAAACTATCAACCGTAACACCCGTCTCGATATGAATGCTCATCAGTATACCCTCAAGCCCATTTTCGGACGTACTCTAAAATATCGTGATTCGTTCCTAAGCCGTACAACCCGCTTATGGAATGCCCTGCCGATCTCTGTATTTCCTGGTCGTTATAACTTGCAAACATTTAAAAACAATGTACATCGGTACCTCTCTTTTCTTCCTCCCTAAATTTCCTTTGCCCGCGTTGTGTAAAATCACTTTAAGCAACACAAACCCCTTGAGCGCGCGCTCATAAAAAAAATGTCACTACTGTTTTTTGCCGGGACTCACAGAACAATTTTCCCCTTTTGCTGTCGTCTGTCTGACTCTATTCTAGATGCACTGATGAATCCTCCTCCCCTCGATATTAAAAATAATTTCTGCTTGGTAAGACTCGCACTGGAGTTTCGATAAATGTATACGCCAGCTGTTGTATGTCCAATTAATTGGAAGTTTTGTGTAAATTTTTACAAGAAGCTAAACTCTTATCAGCACAATCAAACCGGTTCCGATTTAAACGGTAAGTGTTAGGTATATTTCTTATAGAATCGTCAATGTGCTTAGTTTGAACAAGGAACACAATAAAGCGTTGGACTATCATCCGTGAATACGATAACAACTAAAACGGCTTGTATGAGCGTGAATATTGTAGGACATTGAATTTCTTTTGGTTTGCCAGATTAATGTAGGATCACACCGAACAGACGTTTATATGCGATTTTATTTAATTTTTAAAAATTTCGGTGATAGTCAGATTTCGGAAAAACGTCGTTAGTTTTGTTGTATATCCGGTTGTTTTTTTTTAGAGAAGTTATTAACGAAATTATATATAAACAAGGCGTTGAACAAAGGTTTCAAAAATAAAAATATAATAAGTGTAAATAACAGTATTTAAATTTAAATGACATTTTCATTTACCGTTTCTAGAAACTTAGTCGTTTTTAAGATAACATAACCATTGTTTGATTCAGTTGGTCTATTCCCGCGAGATTTTTGTATCAATTTGTAAGACAGAATTTTTTGCTTCAGTTACAGGAGTAGTAATAAATTCTCTCTTAAACCCAAAATTTCGGGGGAACACGTTTTTGTAAAATCTGTTTGAAACGTCGAAAGTAACAAGTAAAATCTATTTTGATATAAAGAAATTGTAAAACAGGAGGAATATTTCTAGATTGGTTATTATTACTATTTTATTTATGAATATGCGTTTAATGAGTTCTATTGTATTTGGGGAAAAATTCATTTCAATATGAAGCTCTTTTTTCTTCTTCGTGTCCATGTCCAAGTCATCGTTTTAGCTAATTTGCATAAAATTGTCGCAATTCACACAAATTTAAACATTTACGAATTTGACAGTTCTTTTCAAATTTAATTGATTTGACGTTTTTTTTTATAATTCCTGTCCAAAGAAAAATCTCGTGTAGAAATTTGTAAGAATTGGTATGCATTACTATCTTAATGCGTTCTCTTTTACACATTTTTTCTCGGGGAACAGCTTTTTGTTTAAATTTGCAGTCCTGGAACAGACCTACTGATAAACTGGTTTTCCAGCTGATTCCTTTCTTCTTTTTTTGAGCTTTAGTGTTTAGATATTATTTCACATATTGTGCTCGTTTGTAGTACATGCTGCAATATATTTGTTCTGCGCTTTTAGGTTGTCAAAAAAGTAATTGCGGTTATATCATGTCAAATTTTTTTTGTCAGAATAAGAACCATTGTAATGCACAATATATTTTTTTCCAGTAAAGAAAAAGTCTGTTTAAGCTCTGGATTTCTTGAGGACACTATATAATCAATACTAAATCTCGACTTATTTTTTAAGTTTTTTCACCTACAAAACGTGGTCAAGCTGCTTGAAATAGTGTGAGTAGTGGTTGAAAGAAAGGTTCGGCGTGTATAGTGAGTGGTTGAAGTAGTGTCTAGTTTGCTTAAATTGTGCACCATCTGTTAGGCAATGTGTGTGGTAAAGCATTGTTGTGTAGGAATATTGCTCCTTACTTATTTATCTATTTCAAAAGATTCTGGTCCATTGTGTACTTTTCTGCTTTTCTGATATTATATTATAAGTGTATTCATACCCATTTGGGCGTTAAGCCCTTAAAAAAAAAAATATGGTTTCGTCGGTTGTTCAAAGCCCATTATTTTTTACTGTCACAATTTGATCTAGAATGGTTAATTTCTGTTACGCAAAAGAGGTTCATGGTGATCAGAAACAAGATCTGTCCAAAGCTTTCGAACCATTTTGCGTAATTTATAGGTGACCGTCAGTCATCCATGGTGTTCTTCAGCTTTGAAGTTATCATCAAGTTATTCCTTGCAAATTTGAAATCGATGCAAATCTGAACAATAAATGTCCATACAATACGTAGATATATGTTGGTATTCGGGTATTTATCTATCTTTATTTAATTTATTATAAAATACTTTTGTTCACTTGCTGAACGAGTGCTTTACACTGGTGATTTTTTTACTTTCGAAATTGAGTTTAATTTACGAAATGGTACGAAAGTTTGAAAAAGTCGATAGTTTATTTTTTTTAGATTTTCGTATAGTGTATCATTTCTTATGTATGTAGACTGTATACTAATTTAGAATATATACACGAGTCAATATAAACAGCAATAATTGATTTAGTTATAACGGTTTGAGAAGTCAAGTCAATTTTTGATCGTGCTGTTCTTGAACTGACGAACCAGGTTTCTCGATTTTTAAATCTTTTTTATTAAAAGACCTGAGTCTAGGCTTATGATTTCAAAGTTAAAAACAAAATTGTGAAAAATCATACAATGTTCTTAACTGCTCGAGAAATTGTGTTAAAAAATAAAATAAACAGAAACAAATAAGCTTAAAGAAAACGATTAATCTAAAAAAAATAATCATTCATTCAATGGTTTCGAAGTAACTGAACCCGAGATATGCGGTTCGTCAGCAGGAAGTGTTTCGTAGATATCTCATGATATATGCGGTTGCCACATGTAGAAGAAGTTTATATTATTTTAACAAAAAATTCTAGAATATTACTAGAAAGTTTGTGAATTAACTTACGAGTATAAATTCTACCAACGTTTATATAAATTAAATTAAATTATTTTTTCATTAAAATAAAATATTTTTTCATATTTTGTGATAAGTAAGGAAATGGCTATTCTCAGATCAAAGTATATTGTTGCAATAATAATATGTTTTGATTGCAATAACTTGATGGTTTGGGTATTAGTGGCGTGAAGCTCTTTAAGCATTTCCAGCGATAGTAGATCTTCTGTGTCCGCGGCCGAGGAGAGTTTTGCAATTGCAGGTAATGGTTTTATTGTTGAAACTGCAATATTAGAAATAAAGGTTTTATTTTCGATCTTTACTGTTGTATTTTGAAAATCTATAAGGAATATTCCAGTAAGCTTCAGTGTCTCATTGTTGCTCTGTGTTAATGTCCCATTAATTGGTTGAGTAAGATAACACCTGGGGAGATTTCATCGATTGTAGGAATATGATGATTATTAATTCGGGTAAAATTTGCCTTTATATTTGGAATAGGTTAAGTATACAGGGTGTGCCGTTTAAATCTACGATGTTGTGATAAAGACAAATTGATAAGTTGTTTAATGTCTTACAATCTAATTTGATACCGGATATAGTTTTTTAACAATTCGAAAAGTTCTACTAACCTAATTTATTTATAAAATTATCCTTTTTTACTGATTTTATTAAAAGAATTTAATGCTACACTTGTATACTAACAATATAGACAATTGAAGTTGAGTTAGATGCTATTTTTATTTCTGCGAGGTTTTGTGAATAACTTTTCCGTTTTCAGCCAGAACTGTAGAATTTCTATTTTCTTTAATTATTTTTTCCTTGTACCTATTAGATAGTTTTGTTCCTAGTATTTTATTGACACGTATATTATTTGTCCTGGTAAATATTCTTTAAAATGATATTTTCTTTTATTGTTTAACTTGTAATTTATCGAAATTAGCTTTCCTAGTTTTTTCATAATCTTCCGGAGTAAAACTGACATTACATCCAAAAACTGCTCTTTCGAGTAGTTTCTCGAAGGAACGTTCAGTTCCATTTTCTTTGAGGCACCTCATTAGTTCAGATAAGGTTGAATGAAAGCGCTTTACTTGACCATTTATTTCGCTTTTGTACTCTTTGTAATCTTTCAAGGTTTGAGGATTTGGGAAATTAAGAATTGCCTCTACCTGGGGATACAACGAGTCCAAGGAATCCGACTTCGCGCTTGAAGAATTCACATTTGCCCAGCTGGACTTTCATATTAGCTTCTTGTAAGGTTTTGAAAACTTTATGAATGTTTTTTCCGTAAGTTTCCTCATCGCGACTAAATATAATTATATCGTCTATGTAGACATAGCCTAGTTTACCGATATGCTCACGAAGAATGTCGTCAAGAGCTCTCTGAAATATTGCGGGAGCATTGTTCAGCCCAAAAAAACAATAAGGTAAACTCGTATTTACCATTATTTATGAGAAGGGATATTATTTATTGAGAAGGGAGCTTTCTCAATGTCTGATTCTTTGAGGAGGATTTGGTGAAAATCGCTTTTAAATCGTAAAAGTGAGTTTCTCATTCGGTTCGTCAAATAGTAAAGGATAGTATGCTACTAAAGAGTTGACAACGTTCTTTTGCTTTGGGGACATGTGATCTGTTCTGATGTTGATTGAGTTAACATCTTGTGAAGCTTGATGCTTTATACGGATTTTAGTTTGGTTTAGGATGGTCATGTAGTCTTGACCTGTATGAATTCTGTGTATGAGATAAGTGTGGTCGGTTACTTTTATACTTCCTGCTACGGAGTTGGCAAAAAAGCATTGTTCGTTTTTAATTAGTTTTTTTTTTGAACCCGTATTTGAGTATTTGTTCACCCTTTTTGTGCGGTATTCAAAATAAGGCAACGAAGAGCATATTAGTCTGAAAAATTCTAATCAGAAGGTTCGGGATATTAGGATCCTGGAATCTGCTGTACATACTCATAGAGGTTTTCTTGATCATTATTGCCTTCCCACTATACGTGCATAACTCATTTAGTTCTTGCTGAGCTGGACCCACATTAATATGATTTTGAGAAGAGATTATTTGAGTTAGTTGGCCGTTAAGGTTGTCTGGAGAATTTTGTTTCGACAGATCATTCTATTGCAGACAAGATTTCACATTAAAATTCCCTTGGGGAAAATTTTGTCGTTGTGGAGAGTTCTGTTTTTGTAAATTTTGTTATGCACAATTTTGTTGTTGCGGATTTCTTGCGTACGTTTCTGTCATCTCAGCATTTGGGAAATGTTGCCTATTCTGTTGGAGAATCTGCCTTACTTGTGTGGAAGGTCCCTGAGTCACAGGTTCTGTTTTAATCTTGGGCCTTTGGGGATTTTGGTAATATTGCGGGTTTTTGTGTCTATTGTGGTTTGCTGGAGCTTGATTTATCTGTTTCTGCATGCAAATGATATTGTGCTGAGGCCTTACTTGTCCTTGTGGCAGATGATTTACTTGATATGTGGACCTAAAATTGCCGATCAAGAGTGCTAAAGGAATGATAAGGTATTCCATTATCCTGACTTTTTCGTGTTTTGTGGTGCGGCTAGCGGCCCTTTGATTGTTTGTTTCACCACACACGCATATACGAGTACATATGTATATATACAAATATGTATATATATAGTGCATGTACTTTATTAAGTGTAATTTTAAATTCAAATATGTCGGATGTAAATTTTGTTATATCTCTTTACCCGGAAAATCAACTTCAATAAACATTTATAAAATAATGTATTTATGAATTTATTAATGAAATATGCGCAACGAAAAAACACATTTTTTCGAAAATGTTTTTGCTGATTTAGATAAAACTCCTACCATATAACGATTTAAAATGATCTACTTACTCGTATATGGGTGGCCGTGTTGTAGTGGTAATAACTACTAGCAATCGCTTCTCACTCGGAGGGTTAAGGTTCGAATCCTGCCCATAACGACAAGTCTTTCAAGTTTTTCATTTGTGTAATTGGAACTCAGACAGAAAAATTCTGCGTGTGAAGGCATAACACTGACACGTAGATTTGGCTGTTGTAGAGTTTCAACCACAAAAAACTAGTGCGAATCACTCTGAGTGAAGAAAAAAAATCTCCGTCCTATTCGGACTCCCACCTGGAGAGCGAATATCGAAACCAAACACACCTGAGTTTCAAACCATTACAAAAACAATTTTTCCTTCCTCCTTCTTCTACCTTTCCGCCCGCGCCCTGGCAACAGTAAAAGGGTAACCCCTTAGGCGCTCGTAAATTATAAAAAATATATATATATATGTTACATATGTACTTGTATCTCAGAAATGACCCATAAGTTTTTTTTGTAAATTTAAAACTTATAGTGCGTACAGATCTGTATATGTATATATAATTTTAACTTGAAATATATGTATAGTTTGTACTAGAGTCAGGAAACAATTTTCTGGGTGATACTTTAAAGGGAGGTTAGAAAATCCAAATTGTGTACGAATGATAAAAAGAAAAAAAAAATGGCAGTAGAAAAGCGGAAGAGAAAATAAAGTGGTTCAACTTAGTTTCATATTTATTTTTAAATTAGTAATCGACAAAAAGTAGGTTGCAGATGACTTTATGGAATGAAAATATTTCGAATCTTCGTATTAATTATCTGACATTACTAGTATGAAGATGAAGTTCATATATACAGATTCAACATATCTTAGGAAAACTTAAGCGTCCTTTTTAAACCCGGATGGGATAAAATCTTCTTCTCAAGACTGTCTTATTCATGCTTTCAAATACAGAAAACCTTCTTCGGTTCTATTCATGGCTTTAGCGAAGCTTTTCATGATTCCTAAAATGATATTGTTTTTCTCTACTAAGAGGTTTTGAATTTTTTTTTTCAATTTTTCCATTTTCAGAAATATTTTTTTTGTCCAGGAACGAAATTACTTCTTATTGGCCATTCTTTTTTAATGTAGTGTTGACTTCTAGATCTGTTATCCAGCTCGTGCAAGAAATTACATTATTTCGTTTAGTCTCCTAGCATCCCAAGCATCTACTTCTTGCATGAATTAAATTCCATTGCTGAAGTCTGGAACCTAAGGGTTCAGCTTGAGCTTTAGACAGATTTAGGTTTCCAAGTAAATGATTTAGCTTACCTTGATGTATTTGGTCTATTTTCATTTACAACAAAATCTTGCGACTTAGAGGTGGTTTATGTTCGATATCGCTTACGTTGTCCTCTGCGTCTTTTTCTCTTTTTCCTTCGTTGGAGGTTGCTGTGGTGTGCCGTCAATATGAGGAACCGGTTTAGTTACAGATTCCTCAACAGGATATACAATTTGGATTTGAGCATTTTCGATTCATATTGTAAACTGTATGTGTTTACTATACTTCTTCAAAATCAAAACGTATAAAAAAAACTTTTCACAATTAACAAAAAAAAAACAAAATACACTAGAAATAGCACGCCATTAACTATAGTAAGTGTTCAATGAACCAACAAATATATAGATATGAGATATGTCGTATACTTACAAATATCAATCTTTTTTTTGTTAGTAAAGCTTGTTACAATACTTTTTTTGCGATATACCGTTAAATATTAAGCCAAATGTATATTTTAATATATATGTATTTAAATATTTCGGTGTATTCGAATTTTTTTTTGTTATTTTTCTTTACTACTTATGCATGAGAGATACCGAAAAAGTATAATTGGACTAACGGCAAAAAGTTGTGTTGAACAGTGTAATTTAAATTTAATAAACGAATACACACATACTTAGCCCTCGCATATTTCCTTGGAAACCCATGTACCGGTACCCGTATGTACTCACATTAATAATTAATGTCAACGGTAGAGTGCTTCAAGTTGTAAACAAATCTGAATCGATAATTCATATTTTCTTGACAAAGGATGTGGTGTTGTAAACAAATTTGATATTTGAGTAAAATACCATTAAATAAATTTTGCGTAATAAACTATCTCAGAAAAGAGTTCTTTTTTTAATAAAATTATTTATTCCTATATGTATGTATGCACTCGAATGAGTATGTAACTTTTAAAAATAAAATTGATCAAATCATCTAAAAATGTATTAATGCGTTTTTATTTTATATGTAAACAGGAAATACTCAACGAATCGGAAGAACTTAAACCATCACATAAAGAGATTGAGGCGCTCTCAAAATCAATCGTCACATTCCTTGGGAAAGTACACAAACCCTCGGCGGAGGCCATTCAGGCCAAAGTGGATAACATAGTTATTCAAAATTCAAAGTAAGTAAATATATTACAAAAAAATATACATACATATTATCTTTAGAAATACAAATATGTATGTTGGCGACTTTTTTATATTGGTTTTACATCATTTCAAATAAAAATACACCCATTTTATTGTCATTAATAATAAACCACTTTCTTGTTTGAAAATAATTTGTATTTTATCATTCAACCCAGTTGTGCTTTGGGGTGGCCGTGGTGTAGTGGTTCTAGCAATCCCTTCTCACTCGGAGGGTCAAGGTTCGAATCCTACTCATGACAAGTTTTTCATTTGTGTAATTGGAACTCAGTCAGAAAAATCTGCGTGTGAAGGCATAACACTGACATGTAGATTTGGCTGTTGTAGAGTTTCAAGCACAAAAACAAGCGTGAAAAATTGATAACCTTCGAATCATTCCGAGTGAAGAAAAAACTCTCCGTCCTATTCGGACTCCCACCCCCGGAGAGCTAATATCGAAACTAAATATACATACCTTAGTTTCAAACCACTTTCTCCTCTTTCTATCTTTCCGCCCGCGCCCTGGCAATAGTAAAAGGGTATCATAACCCCTTAGGCGCGCGTAAATTATAAAAAAAAAATAAATGGGGAAAAGTGGACTGTGAATACTTTGCAGTGGGGTATTGTTCATTAACAGTATTCCGCTGCTGACTGATAGTTTCTCAAGATACGAGTAGCTAGTTAATATTGACATATTGTCAATACCAATATCAGCAGCATGATCTACCTTTATACCCCTATTTTGTTCCAATACGGAGTTATCAATAAGATTTATCTTTAATGGGTTTGCCAATGTCTTCAATATAAAGACTGCTGAAACTGATTTTTCTTTTTCATGCAAGTGAAGGAATTGAACTCCAACATTTGGAGTAATGATTTAATCATTGTTTGACTACTCTATATCGTTTGTTGGAGTATCTAGTGTAGCTTTATGTAACAACATAGACGATCACAGTATTGCTTTGCTACTCATTCACATGAAAATGTATAAAAAAATTTTATTTCTTTTCCTATTTAACGCTTAGAAGGAAAATGACGCTGAGTTGCATTTATTCTATGGCAAAACACAATAAGAAAATAATATCATTAAAATATTAGATTTCATCTGGAGGAACGGGTTATCTAATATTCTAAAAGATGAAAATCCATTTGCTTGCAATACACTCGTAAATATACTATAGTTGCAATTCTCTTATGCATAATACGCATTATACAAACAAAATTTCCCTTGAACTAACCTTAAAAAGTAATGTTTTTATGCAGAATTATTAGGAAAGTATTGTAAGCTTCTGCTCTAATTGCTTATTAAATGGTAATTTAGCTTCCGATTTAATTGAGTTTTTCTTTTTAAGATTCGTTATTTATATATTCCCAAAAAATTAAGATAAATATTAAAATTAATTACCACACAAAATAGGTCAATCGTCTCCATTTGGGGTAGTACCCACTCATCAAGTAACGTTACCGTTACATTAATAGCGATAAATCTTAACTTTTTCATACCATTAATTGTATAGTTTTGTTCCGGCATGAACATTATTGAATTCAACAGCGGCATTCGCATTAATTATTCAATTATGATATTCGGCGTACAATGGCAATTTTGGCTTATCAGTATATTTTCGAATAAAACTTTTCTGTCGAAAGTTCTACTTCGACTTAATAACAATAAGTTAAAAAAAATAATTATTTTCTCAATGAAAGCATGATCTAACAATGTCTTAGATATTTGCATGGTTTATATACAACGTCTTGATTGAGATTTTTTTTTCTGAATTAGTTAGTCAGTTAGTTAATTATGTTTATTTTCTCATAGATTAAAGCTTTACAAAATATAGTATTATATATGCGCAGTTTGCTCAGATATTAGACATTATATTATATCTTATGACTGAAAAATTATTTAAACATTTTGGAATCAGTTTTTATTGAAGAGAACATTTGAAGGAAAATCTATGATTTAAACCTTCACTTAATATATGATACATTGTGTGTAGGTATGTATATTATATGTATATGGATGTGAAATATAAAAAAAAAACAATATTGCTGGGGCAATGGGCGATCTTGTGTTGTAGTTGAGATTCTTACAGAATATTGGCAGGGAATAATTGTATGAATAAAGATAGTTGTTGTTTTTTCTTTAATAAACATAAATTAACGACAGTAGTACAAAATTCAAGTTAAAGAAACAATTAATTCTGATAACGGTCTAAAGTTGTTGCTGCAAGCTGAAATAAAAGGGTTCAGTTTTTGGAGAAATTTGGATTCGAACATCCTGCAATACCGATATATTTTTGAAATAAAAATGGGTATGATTGTATATCAAATTTTTGTAGATGTATTATGCCCGAAATCTATTGAATTTTGGGAAAATTGTGACATTTTAAAACTTAAATTTGACAATAAAAGTTAGTACTATGTATGAATGTCGGTAACGAAACAAGGAGATTTAACTTTTTATAATTCTAACGTATTTTAGGAAACAAGATGTGGTTGATATATATTGAGTAAAACGTTTCTTTATGTATGTATGTAATGTTGAGACAGGAACCAGTGCCAAGATAAGTTTAATTTCCTTTGATTTATTTCATGTAACAGAACTTTGTTTAAGTTTAATATCTAATAGTACTAGTGCAAGACTTAGAATCAAGCTTCTAAACCTTGTTTACTTAAAAGAACATCTCTAAGGGGCGAAGTTTTGAAGGTTCTGTAGCTTCTAATTCTTGTTTGAATTGGCAGAGATTTCCGCAGAGTGTGGTATACCTAAAGAAGGTGTATTGGGTAACGTTAAATAAATTTTATCTGTGTTAAGTTGGAAAAAGATAACTAAACATAGTCCGTTTGACCCGTTCGCATTTAAAGACATACCGCTTCAAATTGTTAATATTTTTCCAAAGCAAATAATCTAAGGATTTTAACTGAGTGCTGTGATACGTGTTGGTAACGTTTCGCAGCCGTGCAAAAGAATTGACAAGAGTATGGTTCTTGCGAGTAAGGTTTTTGTTTTTACAAGGAGAAAACGATGTGTGATTTATAAGACGGGAATACCATCGTAAACTTTTCCAATAAAAGCATCTAAATATATGATCAGTCTAGGTAAGCGTTGCATGAAAAACGAGGTTAAGATTTATTGCTATTTCGACATAGTTTATAACGGTATCCTCTAATTTTGTACCAGACTATAAGGTACTACGACTGAAACAGTAAGGTTGTAGTTGGCGAAAAACGATAAATGTTGTCTACCTTGAAACATAATGTTGACTGATCAACAGTGTCGAGGAGAGTGAGGAGTTTCACATCGTTCCTATGTATGGCTTTTCGTGGTTCGTTGACAACATTCAAAAACTGGGTCTTGCCATTTCAGTATGAACAACACAAACCAGAATGGTTAAATTTTTTGTTATCTAGTCTTAAGCCTATGACATGCAACACAAAACACCGCGTGTGCTTATCTAGTGCATACCTTTTGTGATAACTTGATAAAACAAGTGAAAATATTTGATTTTTTTTTTTGAATCTTATCAGTTATTTATAAAATTGCATGGTAGTATGGATGTACAAATATAAAATAAGGACTAAAATGCAAAATACTTACGAGCACCAATGTGCATTTGTTCATTATAGATGTACATACTGTACAAGCAAATATACATACTGTACAAGCAAATATGCATACTGTACAAAATGTACATATGTATAAAAGCTTATCCATTGACAATTGTAATTTTCAAATCTGCTTAAAACGAATAAGCAGATTCTTAAATCGAATATTGTTCACAGAGTTACATTTTCAAATTAAGCGGTAATTTCAAATAAACAAAACTAAAAGAACAAGCAGGAAGTGTGAATAAATAGAAAACAAAATTTTATTGAAGTTATGTCATACGGTATATTGGTACATTATGATGATTTCATTCCTCACTTATTAGCTGTCACAAAGCCACTAAGTGCGCACACATGCATATATGTATATACATATGTTCAGATATACGTATCTAGTAAATTCGCCCAAAATTAAAAAAAAAAAACACACAATTCTTTTTAGCTGAGTCTAAAATAAAGCTAACTGCAATGAATATTGATGCAAAGTTGTTTCTTTAGAGGAACATCATCATTTAGTGATATAATAAAACTAAAACTGATAAAGCTTCGATTTTACTCAGGTTATAATCTGAACGTTTCTGCTAAATTAATAGTATGTAATTGCAGAAAATGAGTGAACAAATTTGTACACAAATAAACATGATCTTATAGTAATGACATCAGTAGAAGTTTTAAGAGAATCAACTCACGAATATAATTACAAAAGCTTTCCCGCACACTCGTCCAAACATCATCAAAAAAAAAGCTTTTCGTCTATCTGCTGACCCTACTTAACAATTTGATTCATTAACAATTCAAGTTGTCTGCAACGAAAATCTATTTTTAATTTAATAATATAGAAACATATATATACTTATACTAGTATTACATGTGTAGCTATGAGAAATATACCATATATATAAAAAAAAAAACACAAGTTACAGCCACAAGCAAAACGTAGTTTTCCGTAATTGTCTCTCTTTATTGCTGTTGGAGCTCTCAACTGGAGATAAATAGCAACAATTTTACCAAATTGTTAATCGCCTTCGTTCAGCACGTATACTAATGCCTAAATTCTTATTTGGGATGTGCCTTTCCGTACTTTCTGCTACAGTGACTAATAATAAATTGCAAGTTCGTTCGTTTCTCTCTGTTAGTATTCAACTTAAATCTTATTTTTGTATTATGGCATTTTTGCGTTTTTTCTCTTTTTGCTATGCCTTCGCTTTCGTGTGGCACACACATTTTTTGGGGTTGGCCTTCTCAATTGATAGGCAAACTAACAAGAATTCAGAGGAATCGACAAACGATGTTTTCAGTTTTAATTATAACTTAGCAATAAGCGGACGTGAAAGACTGGATGGCTGGAAACAGTTACATAGAAATTAAAGAAGAGCGCAAAAAAAGAAAAAAGGGAATTCAAATAATAAAACGGATTAATAAAAAGCGGAAAATATATTTTACAAAAGGATAATTTTATTTGCTGTTTATGTGAATATATGTATATATTTTTATATATTATTCTATTTTTTTCTGAGTAAAAAGGTCTTTAACTTCAATTGTCGTTGGAAGCGAAAGGTTTGTTAGTTTGCCGGTATTTTAATTTTAACATTGTATGTACAATAGTTATGAATTTTGATTTTTGATTAGCATTTAAAGTGATTAAGTCATCAGTAGTAGGTATTACGCCTGCGAGGCCGTTTAGTTATTTTGCATTTTCAAGGCAACTGTATCTAGACTATAATGACACATACATATGTACATATGTATATATATTTTTGTGACAAAACTAAAAAAAAACCATGTGTTTATTTAGTTTTTTTAAATAATTGTTATAATCGAAAAGATCTGATGTACATAATTTTGAAAAGAAAATTCATGGTTTAGTATTTTTATCAAAAAAAAATTATGGCATTCAAAAAAAATCTAAAATTGGCAGTTATCCAAGCATACTCGTTTTTGATTGCTAGGAAGTAAAGACCACATGACGAAATCGATGCATTGATGGAGTATTACGCACGTACATATATAACCAGCGTGTGTCATGCTAGCTAGTATATATTTTATTTTGGTTAAAAACAGAAATTCAGAATACGTAAATTAAAATAATTTTTAACTAAAAATACACGAAAAGCAAAATTGAGAAACAATGGAGAATGTAACATTTAGTAGGCATGAGTATGAACTTTATTTATATTATAAAGATTCCTCGCAAGTTTAGAAAAACTAAAAATAAACACGACTGAGTAGAATTTGTTTTAACATTAACAATTATATATATATATAAATTCACTATTTGTCCTTAAAATGCTATTTTTGTTCAATTCAGCAAAAAAAAAAAAAAACAAGAAAGGGATATTTAAGACATATATATGTATATCTAATAAATATAAACTAATTGTTTTTTAAAGAACGTATTTTAGAGGCAACGCAAACGCTAAAATTTAACACTAAAATTTTAAGAGATTTTAAGTTAATCATTAAGACGTAAATTGCTGTTTCATTGTGGTATAACAATGTTCTTCGAGTTAGGCGAGATAAAAGTATGCATGCCCATGTGCGAATGGAAACAAGAGAAACGAAAAGACGAAAATAATTTTTCCGATGCGGTAAAAGAAAACTTCGTAAATTTACGTATTTTTCAAAAGCTTTTAATTTGAACACATCGCATTTAAAAGGCGGAATAAGAAATTCTGTTGAAATCTTCTCCCATAATTATTTTGTTTGTTTGAATTACTATTTTAAAATACTCGTAATTCCATCTAATCTTTTGTTTTATTGTTTTTTTTTTTTTTTGTAGATTGAACGACACCCTAAAAGAGAAAGACCAAAAGGTTAGCAAGGATTTGGAAGAAATTGAAAACCATTTCAACCTTATATCTAAATTGCAAGATAAATTTAACACGCTTTTGGAGAAAATCAGCGAGATACATGTATTTGATTCGAATATAAAAAGAATAGAAGAAGATCTTAATCAAATACAAGTTACTGTAAATCTGACTGTAGAAGAAGGAAAAAAATTGATAAAATCCACACAAGAAAAGTACCTTAAGCAACAGAATCTAATTCCAACAGATATATTGCAGGAATTTACGTCTTTAGAGTTGCTCTCTGAGAGAGTACAAGGCGACATGGATACAAAACAAAGAGATTTTAAGCGTGCAAAAACTGTTCGTACTGAATACTTAACCGGCGTAGATGAGATTCAAACATGGCTACAAAAGGCTGAAGTTCAAGTACAAGATCGCACTTTGGAACCAGCACAACTGAAAGAAGTTCTCCACAGAGTAAATCAAGAAATCAGTGGAATTCATGATAAATTCAATTTGGTTAAAAGTAATGGCGGTGTTATAATTGAGAATTGCCGAAACAATGAAGAGAAAATTTTGGTACAAAATACAATTGATCAACTAGCGCAACAATTGGGACAGGTTCGGTCTTGGTTAGAAGAGAAAAAGCAACAAGTTGGTGATAGTATGGATGCATGGACTAGATTTATGAATTTATATCAAATAGTGATGACTTGGGTGGCTGAAAAAAGGGCATTCCTCGCAGAGCCACTTGACTTAAGAACTTTACAAGAAACACGCCAAAAATTGAATGATTATTCAAGCGGTGTTAAAAGTATTAAGCCAATTGTTAAGCATTTGAATGAAATGGATAAAGAATTGGAACATATTAGCCAAGTAACAACTGTCGGTGATCTCAAAGATAAATTACAGGAGGCAGAAGAAGCAAAAACAGAAGTGGAAGCTATTTTATTAGAAAGGGTAAAACTAGCAAACCGAAAATTTAATTTGAAAACAAATTTGTTTTTTTTTTTTTCTTTTTTTATTTGTCTTTTAAGAACGCATTACTGCAAGAGACTAGCGAAGAATGGGATCAGTGTGAACGTAAAATTAAGGACATTCGTAGTTGGATTGAAAAGACAAGATCGTATTTAGACTCAATCCAACTAAAGAAGAAACCACTTCGTGATCAATTAGGTTACTGTGAAAAGACTGTTGCAGATATAAACGTGCAAAAGACCAAACTAAGACTTTCAATAGAAAAACTTGAAGTAAGTCATTCACAATTAGAATAATTAAATTTCTAAACTGAGATACTATTTTTTCGGCTCTTTTTTTTTTGTTTTGTTATTTATTGTAATAGGTTCATTTCCGGTCTGGCATTGGTGGTGATCCACGTCTTAGTGAAAATGTTGATGATAAACTAAGAGTCTTAACCGAACTAAATGATTTAGTTAAAACCAAATCAAGTAGTTTAGAAGAGACACTTGGCCAAGTTGACATTTATCAGCAACAGATGCAGTCCTTAAGACAAAAAATCATACAAGAAGAACAACAATTACGTCTGTTATTGGCCCCAACATATCTTCCCCATGATCGGGAACAAGCCTTAGTTGAACAACAGGTACGTTTTACAAAAACAAAAAACAAAAAAAAATTTAAAATAGTTAGGGTTTCAAGATAGAGAACGTTAGATTTGTATAGGAATGCACAGGTGGATGAATAGGTTCATATTTTTCAAGTATTAAATACGTAGCAATTATGCAAAATTAAATCACTAAGTTTCAAGTTATTTCTGTCATTTGTGTTCACTTTTGTTGTTTTTATATAGATATATATTTTTGTCTGTGTACGAATACATTTCATTCCATTGTCCATTTGATTATCAGGTAATAACTTTCACTGTGCGTATTCAAAAATACATCTTTTTTTGCAATTATCTCAGAAACTGTCTGTACAAATTTTATCACAAGAACTCAATAATAAATAACCAATAAGCTTCAACTGCTTTAAGAGAAGCAGCTAAAAAAACACACACACATATTCGACGAGATAGAGAATTCTAATGAATCAAAGCAAATTATGCACTTACAATTATTTGTAAACATTTTATGGTATTTCACATGAACGAAATTCATATCAGATTAAACTGACAATTCATAAAAAATAGCATATTGGCGTTTTTAACACGTTTGTGTTTGTCTGCAAAAATTAATCTTGCTATAAATCAGTATATTATGAGAAAATGTATGACGGATAGATAAAAAAAAATCACCAAAGTCATTTTGTTTTGTTTATATTTCATATACATATTTGCTTAATATATAAAAGGTATTATATTAAAATTAAAAAAAAACACACATTTCGATTGCAATCACCAATTTGGATTTCATGTAGGATAGCACTTCCGCGCGTGATTTCGTAGATGTACTCGTAGTAGCTATTAATGTGGTGATGGGTTCTATTATAGTTAGTTTCTCCTTTGTACCTAAAATCTACAACCTGTTCTCATTTCATATCATCGCCACATACACATATTTATCTTAAAATAGCTTTTTGATAATTAAACTATGTAAAGTTTGGTTTGTTTTGGTTTTATTATAACTTTAGTATCTCGAATATACATAGATTTTTTTCTCTCAATTTATCACTTATTTTACCACTTATTTAATAATTTTATTTTGTTTACCTTTATTCTTTTCCATTTTTATTTCCGTTTAAAATAATGGTGTTGTTGCTCTTCTAAAAAAAAAACAATACGTACGAATATTCATAAAATATATACAAATACTTCAATCTTTTACAAACACTTACTGCTTGTTATAAAAACTATTAAACATTTTACACTAATTTATATGTTTATCCCCATAACGCATCAATTCTTTTTTTTTTATAATTGTACTAACTATTTAATTTTGTCATAACAATGTTGCACTGTCTAACATAATAATAACTTCTTCTCTGGTATCTGGGTGCTATCTGCCAAAACATGATGTTTGTTTTGAACAAATTTTTACCTTATCATTTAAATCGCTTGAGAAGGCATGTCGGGAACGCGTAAAAAATCTTCATTCAAAAATAACTGCTCGCAATGAGCGCATCAAATTACTTATACATCGCGGCACCCCGGATGATGCTATTTTAGACAAATAGTTGACTGTAGTTATAACTAAATTTTTATCATTTACATTTTATAAAAAAAAAAAAACAAAAAACAAAAAAAAAACATAAACATGAACGTTTACTTTAATGTACTTACAACCAAAGAAGAGGGTAATTCATATTTTATAATAGATTAGGTATTTTTTTTTGGGAAATAAGCCTGCAGAAAAAAGCATATAGGTATTTCTAAATTTAATATGTAAAGCCTGTTTTAATATATGCTACTTCCCATAGAAGACAATATATATGTGTACGCTTTTTAAGATAATACTTCTATGTCGAGCAGCAAAATAAAATAAAATAAATATATGCGAAGCACAATATGAATAAAAAATGAGGTTTTATTTATGATAAACGACTAGGTAAACTATTTAGGTTGTTAGCTAGGATAGGGAAATGTTTTATCTTCAAACATATATTTTTATAACGATCTATCCTAACCAATTTGGCACATCTCTTCAATTCCATTTTCCACGCGCAGGCTGTTCGAACAACAATCGAAGATATGAAACAAAAATATGATGTGATAGCCGCATTATCGTATACCCTGGATCCTTATTCAGTGGTAACAACATCATCAGCTGTATCTATGCTACTGAAACCATCGAAGTTGGGATTTACTTATGCGGAAGTGTTGTCGGGTAGATCAAGTCCTTTAAATTTTGTAACTGATCAACCAAACGAGCAAAGCACGAAACCTCATAAAGCTTCTTCAGTTAATATAATGCCAGAGCAGCAACAACAATTTGAATTACCATCCCAACAAGAACAAATGTCGTTATTATTGCAACCGGAGGAATCGCTTTTACCGATAAGCATTGAACCCATTGAAATACAACTACAGAATGAACAACCACAACAAAAACAGTTGCAGCACCCACCAAATCTACAACCGGAACAGCCACAACCACAACAGAAATCCACTCAAATAGGAAATATATCTATTTCGCAAGTGAACGTAGAACTTCCTAATGTAGATAAAAATAATTTAAATCAATTTATGACTCAGCAATTGACGGAACCACAATCATCAACAGACACTGAGCAATTCATTGCACATGAGAAATTATCTGAAGGTCACCAAAGAAGAGAGTCAAGGCGAGGCAGATCTCCCAGAAGGAAAAATATCTCAAGAAAAAAATCAGACGATACATTTATTTCACAATCAAATTTAGAACAAAATAATTTAAATGTTCCTGTTGAATCAAGGGCTCGATCAAGAAGTCCTATTTGGTGTCCAGGATCAACTTCTTATGCAGAGGTTCTCCGTGGTGCTGAATTAGAAAAACAGCGACAAGAAGCGCTTTTACAACAATTAGAAAAAAATCAGCAACATAAACAAGAAATAATGGTGGATTCTGGGACAAATAAAACTGATAGTTATGAAAATGAAGCAGTTTTTCCCGAATCACAAATAGATTTGCCCAATTACAATATGCCACAACAACAGATAGTTGAAAATGTGTCCACAATGCAGCCTGAATATCCAGATGCGTCAACCTATCAAGAAGAATCTTATGAAGTCTATCAACCTGAACAATCAATGCAAACAGCTGTAGCTGCAAATCAACCCTCGTGGCAATATTCCACTCAACAAGTGCAACCAAATTACTTTGAGCAAATACTACAATATCAACCACAACAAAACGCTGCACAACCTAACTACGGCAGTTATAATCTAACGCAGTATCCTCCAGGATATCAAATTATTAGTCAAACTATGACAGGCTATTATCACACCCAACAGCCAAGTATTGATACATACCAATATCAAAATACTGGTACAAATGTACTCTATTCTGAACAACCCCAATTATTTTATTCACAAGTTGACGCTATACCATTAGACGTTGGTTCGGTTTCCATTCCTACATACCAGCAATCACAACAGACAACTCGCTCTGATATACCTGCAGACGCGGTAGAAGAGCAAAAATTCCAATATGAAAACATTCCACCTACTACATCATCTTCATCTACATTAATAAATGAGAATGTTACCACACTTGCGTCACTAATACAAAGCACAACTCAAACACCAACATATGAAAGCGATCATGATAGAGTTATGTATCAAAAACCATCAAGTACTTCTGCTACTGAAATGGAAACTCGTCCTGATATTACATTTGGACAGTTTGGAATAAATGAAATCGATGTTGAAATTAGCAAGGATTCTAGTCCGACAGACTTTGTACGGTCGGCAACACAATTTGAAGTACAAGTGCCAGACCACCAGCACTCACAAGTTTTACCTTCGGAGATCCAGATTACGCAAGATCCTATCCCACAAATGGAACTAGCAGTTCATTCTCCAGTTGAAACTGTAATAAATAAGCCAAATAACATGCATGGAACCACATACGCAGAAGTATTGTTTGGCGTAATAAATAATCAAACTAAACCAGTTTTCCGGCCATCCAGCAGTCAACAAACACGACAAACATCATTAATTAGTTTAAGAGAGGAACAAAAACATAAGACTTCGAAAATGAATAAATCTGAAGCGATGATTATAAATCAACCGACAAAATATGTTCGAGACGAATTGCAACCAACTGTACCTACGAATACGGCCAGGCAACGAACAAAGTCTCCTTCTGTGGACTTTAAGGAGGTGCATAGAAGAGAGGACGTACACGCTCCAATACCCAAACCTAGGTCTCGTTCTAAAAAGCAAATTGATGTAAGGCAGGTGCCACTATCAAAGACGAAAGACATACAACCTACAAAGTCAAGTAGAATCGTAGAGCCAATTGTTTCTAAAGAAACGACAACTACTACGAAATTCACAACAAGAACAAATGTTGCAACAATAAAAAGCGATAACAAGGAAAAGGAAGCTTCCCTAAAAGCTCAGCCAATACATAAGGGGAGAACTGAGCTCCAGGAGGAAGAAAATAAAACTATTAACAAATCTAAAGAAGACAGCTTAAGTACTGAAAGTGGATTAGCTAATGCTGAACCATCTATATCAGTTTTGAAAGGAGAATCCATTAAACCAAATAATGATGAAAAGGAACTTAAGCGAAAAAAACAGAAGAAATCCCACAAAAGAAGTGAACCGGATATTGACAAAGTTGAGGATAATAATATTGAAAAGGTCCATAAAACGGAGCACATAGAATTTAGGGACAGTCCAATAACATTGGACGATAATATCGCACACCATTCAAAGAAAGCGAAAAAAGGTAAAAAGAATAAGAGTGAGATTAAAGAGTCAATAAAAACGATGATCGAAAGTGAAAAGTCTGCACATAGAGAAAGTAGAGTTGCGGCGGTTTTAGCAACTGAAAATTCAGATAGTCCAGTTGAAGACTTGAACGCCATCAAAATTACTCACCAAGTTACAAAAGTCGTTAAAGACGAAAATATACCCACAGAGTCTAAAATGGAAAAATTACCTACAACAAGTACAGTAATATCAACTCTTATAATTGAACCAAAAACCGTTCAGATTAGAGAAATTGTTGAAGAAGTTTCACCCTTGCCTAAGGAACAAACCAATGATGTAAACCAAATGTTAGAAGAACCCGATGTACCTATTTCCAATCCTATTGATAACCAAAGCGGTGTTGTCCGCACAAAAATTGTCAAAACCAAAAAGGTCATAAGAACTATTAATTCTCAAGGAGAAAAAATATACGAGAGTGTAAAAGATGAGCAACCTCAAATAGAAGAATCCATCAGCGAATTGCACGTTTCAAATCCTAAATTAGCAAATATTCCAAATCGTTTAAATGTTGAAAGTGTACAAGAAACGTCGAATGTCGCAGAAGGTCATAGTACGGCTATAACAGGCGTTTACAAAACTACTGTTACAAAGACTAAAAGAATAATAAAAAAAATTAACTCAAAAGGCGAAGAGGTAATCGAAAGTATAATTGAAGACGAGCCTCAAATTGAAAAGCACGTATCAGACGCTTCAAATATAACAGTTTTCGAAAATCCGCCTACTGTAAATACATCAACAACGGTTTCCGGAGGAAGTGTTGTAAAAACGACAACTACAACAACGACAAAAATAACAAGAAGTACTAAATCAGATGGCGATAGAATTATCGAAAACGTTTACTATGATAGTCCAGTAGTAAAAACTGAGATAGAAAGCAGTTTGCCTCTAAAT
Organism: Volucella bombylans; assembly: GCA_949129095.1. Classification (NCBI taxonomy): domain Eukaryota; kingdom Metazoa; phylum Arthropoda; class Insecta; order Diptera; family Syrphidae; genus Volucella; species Volucella bombylans. The sequence goes on along the minus strand of OX422144.1, from coordinate 172,553,058 downwards.
GTAAAAGAATACAACACAGATGGAAAACTAGAAGAATCGGTCGCCACCGTACAAGAGAATTTACCAACGAAACAAACGCTTCCTACTGAAAGCGCTATTCAGCAATTAGGTTTAACAGAGCAAGAATCGCAATACGAAACAGATTTAAATGAGTTAATTCAAGCTGAAGAAAATCGTTCATTAGTTAAAAATTTAGGCGAAGTAAATGTTCAACCAGACATTACAAGATTAAGTGAATCTCGGGTTGATGTCCATTCAATAGATTCGATTCTAAAACCGATCGATTCTCTTGAAAAAGAGTCAAAGAGTTCCAAAATTGTTCGTGAAAGCATTACAGCAGAAAATATTCAGCAGGAGAAAGCAGTGCTTGAGAACTTAATTGACAGTGAACCGAATACAGGAGTAACCGAGTTTATCACAGCTGACTCTACACTTTTAGATAACGCAGCTCAGCAAATAGTTCATCTATTAAATGTGAAAGATCAAGGACCAACAGAAAAATTGCAATATATAAAACAAACTGGAAAAGGCAATACTTTGCCGGGTGAACCAAACAAAATAGATGAAACCATTAAAACTTTCAATATCATCACTGAAGAAATGCCTGTACAATCTGAAACTAGTCAAGAAGGTTTTTCTTCAATTAGTTCGAAAGTTGTCCAGGGCAGTGTTGTTAGAACAACAACGGTTAAAACTAAAAGAATTATTAAACGCATCACTTCGGATGGAGAGGAGATAATTGAAAGTGTAATTGAAGACGAGCCACAGATAGAAACAAAAACCGAAAGCTATGAATCACGGCCAGAAGATATTAGTATCACATCGGTATCACAACCCAGTGCTTTCGAATCAGAAGTGCAGGCAGATCCTCATTTGCTAATTGATGCTACTCAGCCAGAAGAATCGTCTGTAACATCAATTTCTCAAGGCAGCATAGTTAAAACTACAATTGTTAAAACAAGGAGAATTATTAAAAAAATTACTTCTGATGGTAAAGAAATCATTGAAAATGTAATAGAAAATGAGCCACAAATCGAAACAATTGTAACTGAACTGCCTGCAACGACTGAGGTTTCGACACAATTTCGAAATGATGAACCAGAAATCAAGCAACCAGAAAGTAATGACAAACTGCAGATTGCAGAGGAAGACGAAAATGTACAAATTTCCAAGTCAACAATTTCAACTTATTTAGTCAATGAGGATCAACCACTGAAAGGAGAAGTAATACCTTCTCAAGAAAAATCTATTGATGTTGCTGAACAAATGCACATCAAATCGGATGAAGTGAAAGATAAAAAAGAAATTGTAAATATCGTTGACGATATGACAGATGGGGTTCAAATTGTTTGTTCAGCGAAGGCTTTGAATGAGGATATTATTGAAAATAATAAACCGAACAGCTATACAATTAGACTAACAAAAAATCAAGATTGCGAAAACTTCAACAAATCGACGACCTCCACTAGACTAACGACAACTACCCAGTACACTACCGTTATGACAAAAAATACTCAGGCCCATTATGCAGATCAGATAGAAATTTTTGATGAAAATGAAAGCGAAATTTTAGTACCCCAGAATAGAATACAAAAAATATCTTTAATTACTCATGAGGAAAAACTCAAACAACCACTTGTTCAAATGCATATGGAATTACCTGACGTTACCCTTAAAATTACAAAGACAATAACTGAAGGAAACGAATCCGTTGAGAAAAAATTAGAACAGTCAGAACTTTCCATTATTGATATTAGGGAAAATAAATTGGAACAATTTGAAGATCAGGCTAAAGTTATTAGTGATACTAAGGAAGAGAATAGGGTTAAACAAGACACTATTGATACAAAATTAACTGTTAGTAAACCAAAAACTGACGACTTACAGACTTTAGAGATGCTTAAATCTCACAAAATACCTGATATGCCAGATGACTTGACTAATGAGGAACAAGAACTTTTTGAACAAATTCAAAAGAAACTTTCAAAAAAAGACAAAAAGAAACGACCAACAATTCCTGAAGAGTTTCGTAGAGATAACAACACTTATGACCCTACATTGGTTGTAACAGAGGATAAGGCATTAATATCCGAAATTAATACTGGTGCATTAGGTGTCAGAGAGAATGAAAGCGAAGTTTTTCTAAATCAGGAAAAAAAGCAGATAGAAAATAATGTGCATAAATCGCAACAATATAATGTAGCATCAAATATTTCGTTAGAATTATCTGAAAACTCAAATAAACCCAATGATATTTCTGTTTTATCAAAACTGGAGGAAACTTATCACGAATTCGTTAGTAATGAAGCAAATTCTGTTTCCAAGTATAGAATTCAATTCCCGGAAGTCCAAGAAGAAGTACAGGCTAATTTAATTCATGTCCCCACTAAAACCGATCCGACAATTGAATCAAAACTCACTATTAACAACACTGATATTAATAAATTAAGCCATAATGTCATAGAGGATATTGATAGGCGCGAAAGTAAAGATGAACAAAGTAGCAATAGCAATAACATATTAACATCTGCTAATCTCTCACCAATACCTAGGCTAGCTATAACTCATGCTATCAATTATTTTGAAGTGCCGCGTTATAATTTAACGCTTTTAAATGGAGCGGAAGCTAGATATTACAAGGTTTGTTGTAGACAAGTAAAAAATGAACCTTCAAATGAAGTTGAATGTAAGATCGAGCTAGATGTAGATGAAAAAGAGTCTGTTCAGGTGCAGAAGGATGAGGTAAGCATTTCTTTACCTGCAGGAGCTTCACCAAGTTACAACAATTTTGAAGTTCCAAAGTATAATACAGCATTATTAAATATTGCGGAACAAAAATATGTCACTTTGGTTATGCCAACAAATTTAGAAACTACAATGAAGGACCAAATAGAAGAAAACAACCAACAAGCAACTAATTCAAATGAACCCTCTAAGCTGGAGGTTTTGATTTCCAATCTGGAAATTTCCGAAAAGGATAAAATTGATGAAAAACACGAACTTATATCTAGAACCATTAAAGAAGTGGCAACAACACAAACTTCAGCATATAACAATCAAGTTACATCTGAGGAAATTTCAGTCCCAGTTCTTGAAAAAATAATAAAGATTGATAAAGCCGTCCTTTCAGTTGACGAGAAACCAGATTTATTGATAGAAGTTCTGGACAAGACGGGGCTTTCCGACAAAAACCTACCCTCACAAAAATCCCAGCCAGTGGAACCGAAAATTGATGATACCAAAAAGCAGTTACAACCAATAGAGGCAGTCAAAATAGTTAATATAAAAGACAATGAGACAGTTGAAGACATAGAAATAATTGATGGTAAAACAGGTTCTGTTGAAGAACCTGAAATTAAGCCAACAAACCAACCGGAATCCGAAACAACAGTGGAAAGTGTAGTTACAAAGGAAATTCTTAAAGTTGTTACACAAGAAGAAATTTCAGTTCCAGAGACACCTAAAGAAAGTAAAAAAGTGGACTACGCCGGCCTTCCAGTTGACGAAACAACAGATTTATGGATGGAAGTTCTCGACGAACCAATGGTGCTTTCTGATGAAGAGGAGCCCGTTCAAATAGTCCAGCCGGTTGAACCCAAAGTTGAAGACGTAAAGCAACAATCAAAACCAGTAGAGCCAGTCAAAATAGTTACCACGGTAGAAAAAGAGACAGTTGAAATTCCAGTCACTCAATTGCTTTCTGAGATTGAAACTGAGAAACCAGTTTCTGCTGAAGAGCCTGAAGTGAAATATACAGTGAAGACAGAGTCGCCACCAAAAGTTAAGAATGCTAAAACAGCGGAGGGTCTTAAAGTTGAACAAGAAGAAATTGCAGTGCCAGAAGTTCCTAAAGTAACTAAGAAAGTAGACTACGCCGGTCTTCCAGTTGATGAAACAACTGATTTATGGATGGAAGTTCTCGATGAACCAATGGTGTTCTCTGACGAGGAGGAACCCGCTCAAACGGACCAGCCATCTGAACCTAAAATTGAAGACGTCAACGTTCAGCCACAACCAATAGAGGCAGTCGATGCAGTTAAAGTGGTAGAAAAAGAGATAGTTGAAATTCCAGTTACACAATTAGTTCCCGAAAACATAGAAATAATTGATGGTAAAATAGGTTCTGCTGAAAAATCTGAAATTAAGCCAATAAACCAACCAGAGTCCGAGATAACAGTAGACAGTATAATTGCAACAGAAACTACTAAAGTTGTTGCACAAGAAGAAATTTCAGCTCCAGAGATTCCTAAAGAAACTAAGAAAGTGGACTACGCCGGTCTTCCAGTTGACGAAACAACAGATTTATGGATGGAAGTTCTCGACGAACCAATGGTGCTTTCTGATGAAGAGGAGCCCGTTCAAATAGTCCACCCAATTGAACCTAAGGTTGAAGACTCAGTCAAAATAGATACTACGGTAGAAAAAGAGACAGTTGAAATCCCAGTCACTCAATTACTTTCTGAGACTGAGAGAGAGTCACCAGTTTCTGCTGAAGAACCTGAAGTGAAACCTACAGGGAAGACAGAGTCGCAACCCAAAGTTGAAAGTGCTAAAACAGTGGAGAATCTTAAAGTTGAACAAGAAGAAATTGCAGTGCCAGAAGTTCCTAAAGTAACTAAGAAAGTAGACTACGCCGGTCTTCCAGTTGACGAAACAACAGATTTATGGATGGAAGTTCTCGACGAACCAATGGTGCTTTCTGATGAAGAGGAGCCCGTTCAAATAGTCCACCCAATTGAACCTAAAGTTGAAGACATCAAGCAACAATCAAAACCAGTAGACCCAGTCAAAATAGTTACTACGGTAGAAAAGGAGACAGTTGAAATTCCAGTCACTCAATTGCTTTCTGAGACTGAGAGAGAGTTACCAGTTTCTGCTGAAGAACCTGAACTGAAACCTACAGAGAAGACAGAGTCGCAACCCAAAGTTGAAAGTGCTAAAACAGCGGAGAGTCTTAAAGTTGAACAAGAAGAAATTGCAGTGCCAGAAGTTCCTAAAGTAACTAAAAAAGTAGACTACGCCGGTCTTCCAGTTGACGAAACAACAGATTTATGGATGGAAGTTCTCGATGAACCAATGGTGTTCTCTGACGAAGAGGAACCCGCTCAAACGGACCAGCCATCTGAACCTAAAATTGAAGACGTCAAAGTTCAGCCACAACCAATAGAGGAGGCAGTCGATGTAGTTGGGGTAGTAGAAAATGAAACAGCTGCCATTCCAGCCACTCAATTAATTTCTGAAAACATAGAAATAATTGATGGTACAATAGGTTCTGCTGAAAAATCTGAAATTAAGGCAATAAACCAACCAGAGTCCGAAACAACAGTTGAAAGTATAATTGCAACAGAAACTACTAAAATTGTTGCACAAGAAGAAATTTCAGCTCCAGTGATTCCTAAAGAAACTAAGAAAGTGGACTACGCCGGTCTTCCAGTTGACGAAACAACAGATTTATGGATGGAAGTTCTCGACGAACCAATGGTGCTTTCTGATGAAGAGGAGCCCGTTCAAATAGTCCACCCAATTGAACCTAAAGTTGAAGACATCAAGCAACAATCAAAACCAGTAGACCCAGTCAAAATAGTTACTACGGTAGAAAAGCAGACAGTTGAAATTCCGGTCACTCAATTGCTTTCTGAGACTGAGAGAGAGTTATCAGTTTCTGCTGAAGAACCTGAACTGAAACCTACAGAGAAGACAGAGTCGCAACCCAAAGTTGAAAGTGCTAAAACAGCGGAGAGTCTTAAAGTTGAACAAGAAGAAATTGCAGTGCCAGAAGTTCCTAAAGTAACTAAGAAAGTAGACTACGCCGGTCTTCCAGTTGACGAAACAACAGATTTATGGATGGAAGTTCTCGATGAACCAATGGTGTTCTCTGACGAAGAGGAACCCGCTCAAACGGGCCAGCCATCTGAACCTAAGGTTGAAGACGCCAAAGAGCAGCCACAACCAATAGAGGCAGTCGATGCAGTTAAGGTAGTAGAAAAGGAGATAGTCGAAATTCCTGTCACTCAATTAGTTCCTGAAAACATAGAATTAATTGATGGTACAATAGGTTCTGCTGAAAAATCTGAAATGAAGGCAATAAACCAACCAGAGTCCGAAACAACAGTTGAAAGTATAATTGCAACAGAAACTACTAAAATTGTTGCACAAGAAGAAATTTCAGCTCCAGAGATTGCTAAAGAAACTAAGAAAGTGGACTACGCTGGTCTTCCAGTTGACGAAACAACAGATTTATGGATGGAAGTTCTCGATGAACCAATGGTGCTTTCTGATGAAGAGGAGCCCGTTCAAATAGTCCACCCAGTTGAACCTAAGGTTGAAGACCCAGTCAAAATAGTTACTACGGTAGAAAAGGAGACAGTTAAAATTCCAGTCACTCAATTGCTTTCTGAGACTGAGAGAGAGTCACCAGTTTCTGCTGAAGAACCTGAACTGAAACCTACAGAGAAGACAGAGTCGCAACCCAAAGTTGAAAGTGCTAAAACAGCGGAGGGCCTTAAAGCTGAACAAGAAGAAATTGCAGTGCCAGAAGTTCCTAAAGTAACTAAGAAAGTAGACTACGCCGGTCTTCCAGTTGACGAAACAACTGATTTATGGATGGAAGTTCTCGAGGAACCGATGGTCTTTTCTGATGAAGAGGAGCCCGTTCAAACAGTCCAGCCGGTGGAACTCGAATTTGAAGACGTTAAGCAACAGTCAAAACCAGAAGTCGAAATAGTTAATATTATAGAAAAGGACATTTCAGTCACTCAATTGATTTCTGAGACCGAAACTGAAAAACCTGTTTCTGCTGAAGAACCTAAAGTTGAAGCAATAGGGCAGGCAGAGCCGCAACTAATAGTTGAGAGTGCTGAAAGAGTGGAGAATCTTGCAGCTGTTGCACAAGAGGAAATTTCAGTTCCAGAGGTTCCTAAGGCAACTAAGAAAGTGGACTACGTCGGTCTTCCAGTTGACGAAACAACAGATTTATGGATGGAAGTTCTCGATGAACCAATGGTGTTCTCTGACGAAGAGGAACCCGCTCAAACGGGCAGGCCATCTGAACCTAAGGTTGAAGACGCCAAAGAGCAGCCACAACCAATAGAGGCAGTCGATGCAGTTAAGGTAGTAGAAAAGGAGATAGTCGAAATTCCTGTGACTCAATTAGTTCCTGAAAACATAGAAATAATTGATGGTAAAATAGGTTCTGCTGAAAAATCTGAAATTAAGCCAATAAACCAACAAGAATGCGAAACAACAGTGGAAAGTATAATTGCAACAGAGACTACTAAAGTTATTGCACAAGAAGAAATTTCAGCTCCAGAGGTTCCTAAAGAAACTAAGAAAGTGGACTACGCAGGTCTTCCAGTTGACGAAACAACAGATTTATGGATGGAAGTTCTCGATGAACCAATGGTGCTTTCTGATGAAGAGGAGCCCGTTCAAATAGTCCACCCAATTGAACCTAAGGTTGAAGACCCAGTCAAAATAGTTACTACGGTAGAAAACGAGACAGTTGAAATCCCAGTCACTCAATTACTTCCAGAGACTGAGAGAGAGTCACCAGTTTCTGCTGAAGAACCTGAAGTGAAACCTACAAGGAAGACAGAGTCGCAACCCAAAGTTGAAAGTACTAAAACAGTGGAGAGTCTTAAAGTTGAACAAGAAGAAATTACAGTGCCAGAAGTTCCTAAAGTAACTAAGAAAGTAGACTACGCCGGTCTTCCAGTTGATGAAACAACTGATTTATGGATGGAAGTTCTCGATGAACCAATGGTGCTCTCTGACGAAGAGGAACCCGCTGAAACAATCCAGCCAGCTGAACCTAAAGTTGAAGACCTTAAAGTTCAGCCACAACCAATAGAAGAGGCAGTCGATGTAGTTGGGGTAGTAGAAAAGGAGACAGTTGAAATTCCAGCTATTAAATTTATTCCTGAAAACATAGAAATAATTGATCAACAAATAGGTTCTGCCGGAAAACCTGAAATTAAGCCGATAGACCAAACAGCGACCGAAACAAAAACATTGGAAAGTATAGTTACAACGGAAACTATTAAGGTTGTTTCACAAGAAGAAATTTCAGTGCCAGAGATTCCTAAAGAAGCAACTAAAAAAATGGTCTACGCCGGCCTTCCAGTTGACGAAACAACAGATTTATGGATGGATGTTCTCGATGAACCAATGGTACTTTCTGATGAAGAGGAGCCCGTACAAACAGTCCAGTCGGTGGAATCCAAAGTTGAAGACTTCAAACAACGGTCAAAACCAGTAGATGCAGTCAAAATAGTTACTATGTTAGAAAAGGAGACGGTTGAAATCCCAACCACTCAATTGCTTTCTGAGACGACTGTAACTGAAAAATCAGTTTCTGCTAAAGGACCTGAAAGTAAACTAACAGGGAAGACAGGGTCGCAGCCAAAAGTTGAGAGTGCTGAAAAAGTCGAGAGTCTTGAAGTTTTTGCGCAAGAGGACATTTCAATTCCAGAGGTTCTTAAAGCAACTAAGAAAGTGGACTACGTCGGTCTTCCAATTGACGAAACAACAGATTTATGGATGGAAGTTCTCGATGAAGCAATGGTGTTTTCTGACGAAGAGGAACCCGTCCAAACAGCCCAGCCGGTGAAGCCCAAACTCGAATTCATCAAACAACAATCAAAACCAGTAAAGGCACTCAAAATAGTTGAGATGGTTGAAAAGGAAACAGTTAAAATTCCAGTCGTTCAATCAAGTTCTGAGACTCAAACTGCAAAAACAGTAATAAGGGAGACCATTAAAGTTGTTGCACAGGAAGGAATTTCAGTTCCAGAATTATGGATGAAAGTTCCCGATAAACCGATTGTGGTTTCCAGCTTGAAAAAGCCTGATGAAGAATCTTTGTTGATTGAACATAAAAGTGAAGATGTCATGGAGCAGTCAAGACCAATTGAGGCAGTCAGTGTTGTTTCTGAAGAAATGGAGGTGGGTGATAAAACCTCAATTATAGATTCAGAAATAAAATTAGAGCCAATACAAAAAACAGAATTCCAAAATGAAGTTGAGAATATAATGACTTCGAACACTAGTGAAGAAGTTATGTCTGAAGAAATATCGACTTCAGTTGCTTCTGTTCAGACTATAAAAACTGATAATACCAAACATCCAATTGAAAAGCCAGTTGATGCATGGGCTGAGAAAATAGTTGAAAAAGAAAAATTGGAAAAACCCGCCGAAAGAATAACAATTTCGGTTGATGATAGCTTCAAAGTTAATTTAAGTCGGCCTAACTTAGAAACTGGGCTCACTTGTACAGCATATGAATATAATATTCCGTGTAAGACACAAATTCAAGCAGATTATAACCAGCCGTTACAAGATGAGAAATCTGTTATAGATACTTGGTCTAGTGTTCTTGACGATTCTGCTTCACCGAGTAATATTCAAATAGTTTCTAAATTATCAGCTGATGCCCCCGAATTCACTCCATCGTACATGCGTACTTTGCATGCAAGGGAAACAGTTGATTTTATTACGTCTGAAAGGCGTGTCAATACAACAAGCCCTCAGGATAATTTAGAGTGCACTATTAGTAAAATAGGTCTCAGGGAATCATCTGATGTGCACTTGCCATCGCCGAGAAAATCAAAACTGGATCTTCATATAGTTAAAAGCGATGAACCTACATCAGACAGTCCGACATTGCCTGTTCAGAGTGAAGTGGTGGATATAACTGTACCAGAGGGTAAAAGTTATGCAGATGTACTATTTGGAGATCATAAAATCATCGGGAAGCCAAAATCGGATATACTAGAGGAATCTGATGAGGCGAAACCAGTTGAAAAGAAGAAACACTCTGATGAACCCAAGCGTCATAAAAAGGAATCAAAGAAAAGCATTACTGAAGTAAAAAGTAAGGAAAAGGTTAAACCAGCAAAACTTGAAGATGAAAATCAGATAGAAAACGAACCAATTTTGAAGAAAGAAACTATTGAAAGTATTAAACCGAGTGCAACATTAAACGAAGGACATATTGAATCTATTGTTGAAAAAGATGATATCACTGCAGTCCCATTATCATGGGCATCACTGGTAAGTCGACCTGGGGAATGGGTTGATGAAACTATTCACAAAAAAGAAAAAGATAACGTTACACAGATTTCGAAAGAAATACCGGAAGCTTCAAAAAAAATCAAAAAGAAGAAACAACCAGAATCTAAGAAGAAAAATAAACAACCTAAGAAGTTAGCACAAGTTGAAAAATTGGAGGAGCCAGTTTTAGAAATTAAAACTACTTCCGATTCCGATGAAACGGAAAATGAAATCAAATCATCACCAGTAGCTGAAATCGATGTTAAATCAATACATGTGCAGATCGATGAAAAATTGCCTGAAACGGAAGGTATTACTTGGGCTTCATTGGTTCGAAAACCAGGCGAATGGCAAGATAATACCATACATCCAAGAATTGAAGTGCAAAGTAAGATAAAAGAAAAACCCATAAAGCAAAAGGTTAAACAAGAAAAAACCGTTAGCAAGACAGTTAAAATTTTAGAAAGCTCTTCTCCTGTATCTAATAGTAGTGATAGTGACGAAGTACAGAAGCCGACCGAGAAAGTGCAATATAGCAGACCTGTGCCATTGGAGAACGTTGAACCTACCCAGAAGAACTTGAATCCTACTGAAGGCCTTACATGGGCTAAAGTTGCAAGTCAAATTGATACTTGGACTGAGACTACACCTAAAGTTGACAACAAACCAGCAAAACAATCCAAGAAAAAATCTAAAAAGTCACAGGCAATAGCTGTATCAAAATCGTATCCTAAGGAAACGTCCACTGCCGAAGAACCTTTAGAATCGCCCTCAAAGCTCAAAACAGAAGTTGAAAAAACTGAATTAGTTCCTAAATTGTCAGGCCCAACTTGGGCTTCTATTGTAAGTTCAAAGGTTGATACTGAAATAAGAAATAAACCAATATCTACACAAAAGTCAACTCCTGATCAAAAGGTTGTTATCAAGTCAAAAACCAAAGAAATATCAACAGTATTGATTCAGAAACCCATCGTGGAGACATATGTGGATGAAGAAAATGTAGCGGATGATTTTGAACCAGCCAAATCTGATATTGGAAATAAATCTTGGGCTGAACTTTTAGAAGATGAAGGCGATGAAGATGTGGTAATTCCAGTGAAGACTGAAGAACATGCTGAAGTTGAAATAGAACTATTTCCGGAAAATTCGAATGAATCTAATATTACAACAGTGTTGAAAGCTGTGCAAAAAATACCGGACACAACAGGAAAAGAAGATGTAGCACCACTACACGATGAAATTAAGGAGTTAGGTAAAACTGACTCTATTAAAGGACATGACACAGTACCTGAAAGTGTTATTTCTGAAACAGATTTCATCAATACTGACAATAATTTCCACATACCTTCTGTTACAGTATTACCCACAATCATCTGTCAAACAAATGAATTTGTAAATATAGTGGATGACTGTGAACCAACCAAATATGATAGTGGAAATAAATCTTGGGCTGAACTTTTAGAAGATGAAGGTGATAAAGATGAAGTAATCCCAGTGAAGATTGAAGAACATGCCGAAGTTGAAATAAAACTACTTCCGGAAAATTCGGATGAATCTGATATTACAACAGTGTTGAAAGCTGTGCACCAAATATCGGACACAGCAGAAAAAGAAGATATAGCACCACAGCACGATGAAATTAAGGAATTAGATAAATCTGATTCTATTAAAGAACATGACGCAATATCTGAAAGTGTTATTTCTGAAACAGATTTCATCAACACTGACAATAATTTGCATATACCTGCTGTTACACTAAAACCCGCAATCATCTGTCAAACAAATGAATTTATAAATATTGAAAAACAACAGTCCTTTTCGCCTTCGACATCAGAGAAGTTTAAACCAAAACTTGAGTTTGTAAAAGTTGAAAAGAGTCCAAGGGTTATTCTAAATCAGGATTCGAAGATAATTGATGAAAACATTGATGTAAAAATAAATGATGTAACAACAAATGATTCAGTCATTCAAACGGAAGAGCCTCTTAATAAATTACCCAATGTCACTCAAGGAAAACCACTACAACAATTAGTTGATATTTCCCCTACTGATCCGGACTTTAGCAATTTTATGTTCTGGAAGGATATACCCGAAGAAATTGTAGAACTTAAAGAAGAGTCTGTGGTTCCAGTAGAACTCACACAAGTTGTTGAAAACCTAATCAGCGAACCAGTATCAGTTAATGTAACTAGTGAAGTTGCCAGTGTAACGAGAAACAATGAACAATTGGAAGATGTATTACCAGAAATAAATAGTAAATATGAACTAACACCTGATTTAGCTGTTGAAGAAATAAAGGAGGTCAAGTTCGTTGAAGAAGAAAAAGAGGGCAATGAGCCAGTTGAGCAAATATCCTCAATGGTGCATGGAATCGTGATAGATGAAGAACTATTAGAGGAGCCAGTTGAAAAAATCAATGCGTTCATTAGAGAGGAACGCACACATATCAATCTTGCGGAAGATAATGACGATCGAAAGCAAATCTTACACCCAGAGGATGTTACAGAAGATGCAATTGATGATGTTATTGTAAAGACCGATGAAAATGTAGAAATCCCAATGGTTGAAGGAAGTAAAGTTGAAATCCAAAAATCGAGAGAAGAGGCAGATAAATCCGAGGAAAGAAGTGATATCCCATCTGAAGTTGAAAAAACTATTTTATCCGAACCATCAAATACTTTCAGTGATAATAATTTAGTTTTGCAAGAAACAGTCGATTTTATTCTTACAGAAAAAATTAATTTGGAAAGTGTAAAAGCAAGCAAAGAACCTGATACTTCAGATATTGTTCAGAAAGAAAAACAAAGAGTTCCTGTTGAATTTGTGGACCTAAAGCGTAATTTAGAATCTGATCAACCAAATATTTCATCTGAAAATATTGAGCCAAAAGAGAAGAAACGAAGATTGACTGAAGAATCCATTGAATCACCTATCAGCGCTGAGAAACCAAGTCTAGAAACAAAGTCAATTGAAATTGTAGACATTGAACAAAATCCCTTGATTAGTTCCAAAGCAGATAAAGCGTTTTGGTCAGTATTGGTGCAACGAAGAATTCCAACACCTACAGGTTTTGATGATGTAAAAATAATTAATGATTCTCATTCTAAGAAAACTAAAGAACCTGAAAAAGAACCTCCTGTTGAACATCTTTATTGTTTACCAAAGGAAGTTTCATCAAAAACAATTGATGCAATTGAAACAACACCAACTGAAACAATTCAAGAGTCATCTCCTATTAAAGTAAAAGAGCTCAAGCCGAAACAGGAAAAATTAAAGAGGAAAAATAAGAAAGTGTGTGAAGATTCAAATGTCGATAGTGAATTGGCGCAATCTACTGGTTCTTGGTCAGTAATAGTTCAACGTATTGTTCCAACGTCTTCAATAGAGCTAAGTCCTGATGATGAACATTCAGTGGAGGACTCTGATAAACCAGCAATTAAAAGCAATGTAGAAGATATTTCTATTAAATCACCACAGACCTTGCCAGAAGAAATAGTAATAACAACCGAAATGCATGAACAAATTCCGACAGATAATGAACCGAAACTGTCTATTATTTCTAAACAAACTGAAGAAAAACTGAAGAAGGATAAAATTAAAATACTGCCTGGAAATTTAACTGCAGATTTTGAGGTGGAACACAATTCTGAGGGGCTTTCAGAAATTCCGATTGATACCGCAAAAACTTTTAAAAATTCTACAGCAAATTTCATTAATGAAGAAAGGAAATATCATGATTCAGAGAAAGCTTATCCAAAAATTCGTTCTGAGATCATTGTAGGTTCCAGTGCTGATGAAAAATTGCCACAAGAGCCAAATTCAGTTTCGTGGTCATCAATAGTAGAACAAAATATTGTAACGACTACAACTCAAGAATCTGCTGAAACCTTATCAGAAAGATTGCCTTCAGAAAACTTGGAAGTGAAAGATAAAGACAAATCCAAATTACTTGACAAAAAGAAACAACCACATCAGAAAAAAGAGAAGCCGAAAAAGACTAAAACTGTTATCCAAAAACCAATTGAATTGTCTGTTGAAGTTGGTGAAAAATCAAAGCCTGACAACGAAGCAGTTATCGTGTCCCAAGTTAAATCTTCTTCTCAATCGGATGAAGATATAAAGCAGTTAGAAAAGCCTGATTCAATTTCTTGGTCAACAATTGTTCAACAAGACGCACAGCAACTGACACTCGATCTTTCCCCTGATGTTGTTTCTCACTCAACCCAGATAAAAGATATAAAGACTAAGGAACCGTCCCTACCGACAGCAGTCATTCCCACAACCGAAACGGTTTTAGATGACCCTGTTGCTAAAGCAAAAGAACAAATCCCCAGGAAAGAAAAATCTAAAAAGAAAAACAAAAAATTACCTGAGGATATTGCTGAACCTTCTCAAAGTGTTGCTGAGATTTCGAAACCGAATATTACAAGCATAGATGATTCGAGAGTGTCAGTAAAGCCCTCACATATCTATGAGATTGAAGTAACTGATTCAGAAATTAATGTTTCCAATGATGAAATTAAGCCAAAGTTAGAAGAAAAAATACCACAGATATCGTGGTCATCCGTAGTGCAACAAAATATTCCAACTCCAGTTCCAACAGCCAAACAACCACCAATAAATGTAATTGATAAACATCCTGTTCAAAAAGTAGAATTGTTAGAAACGGCAGTGACTGAAACCGAAATAAATCCTTCGACTTATTCGAAACCAAAAGAACAAAGACTCAAGAAAGATAAATCTAAGAAGAAAAACAAAAAAGAAATTGTTCAACAAATTGAGTCTGTTTTTCCAACCACTGAAACTGATCCACTTAATCAAGATATTCAAACTGAGTCAGACATATTCATTGAAAAATCAGTTTCTACTTTAAAACCGACTTCAAATGTTCTAAAACAAACGTCCGATTTCATACTTACGGAAATAAGTTCCTTTGAACCGGTAAATCAACAAACAGTATTACACGACAAAAAAGCCGGAGAGCCTCAGGAAATCATTAATATGGAGAAAAATAAGGAAATTACCACTGAAGCTGGTGATTTTTGTCTTAAGCCTGAATTGCAGAAAAAACCAGAAACAATTTCCTGGTCATCTATAGTACAACAAAATATTGATACAATGCCAGAACAATCACTTATTACAAATGTACATCAATCGAGTGAAGTAAGAGAAAAGAAGCCTTATAAAACAGCTGATACTTTAAAAGTGCATGATTTGGCTGAAGCATCCAACTTATCAACCATACTATCAGCGGTACCAGAAGAGAAAACTGAGTCGCATCTTCCCACTGTTTCAAAGACAAAGGAGCCAAAACAAAAAAAAGATAAATCCAAAAAGAAAAATAAGAAGGCTATTCCTGAACATGTTGAAAATGTTTTGCCCATCAATACCGTCGGTGAATCAAAACAAGATAATCAAGTCGATACTGTGACATTGGATGTCTCAGAGACGGTTTCCTTAAAACCGGGTCCGATATCTCAATCGGAAATTAATTTTGCAAAACAAACCACTGATTTTATTCGCACAGAGATAAATTATTTGGAACCGATGCAAACCAAGCTAGAAGCACATGATATGCCAAATGTAGATTCTCAGTCGATTGTTAAATTAGATGAAGGCCTCGAAATTAAACCTAAAACTATTGTCCCGTCCGATAAAACTGTAACTTTTACGATTGCAAAGAACAAACCGGAACAATTATCATGGTCATCAATAGTGCAACAAAATATAGTAGAAATACCAAAACAAACAGTAATTCAGCTATATAACGAAACGGAGGTAATAGATAAAACACCTAATGAAAAAGTTTATCCAATTACTAGTTCATCACCAACTATACTTCCACAAGGAGAAGAAGCTGAATTACATCTTTCAATTGATACATTACCAAGGGAAGGTAAAACTAAAAAGGATAAATGTGAAAAGAAGAACAAACAACAATCCGAAATACCTGAAATTCACGATCGAGAACTTAAGTTAGAAAGTTCTCTCGAACTAAAAACTACTGCCCTTACAGACAGAAATGACATAGAGCCTGTTGAGTCAAAACTACAACCATCTGATAAAAAAGTTGAAATCCGTACGGAAACTAATATTGGTGAGCAAATCAAAGAAGTTCTTCCCGAAACTCAGTTTTCATGTGATGAAACTGAGTCACATATTAAAACAGAACCGATTTCCTGGTCATCAGTAGTACAGCAAAGTACCAAGCCATTGCCCTCAAACCAGTCAGTTATAATTGATGAGCATGATTTAGCCGCAATGAAAGATCAGAAAAATTTGAATAGCCTTGAACCGGCTAAAGTTGACATTTTGCCTCAAATGATATCTAATATGCCAACCGAACCAGATGAAGAACCACAACATCCCACTGTTTCAAAGGTAAAAGAACAAAAAGGCAAAAAGGATAAATTGAAAAAGAAGAACTATCATTTACCAGAAGAAACCGTAGAACCTCTTAAACATGTGATTTCATCACCCGAAACTGAGAAATCGAACCAAAATATACCAACAATGTCGGTGATACCTGATGAAGAATCGACTTCCACATTCCTTCGGGGAAACCAACAAAAACCAAACCTTGAAAATTTCCCGGACAGCCATTCAAGTTTAAGACAACAAAGTGCTGATTTCATTCTTACCGAAAAAATTTATTTAGAATCTATGGGACCAAAACATGTGCCTGATAGTATTAAAAGTAATGCAAAGCCGCAGCAGGATATTGACGTTGAGGAATTCATTGAAAATATTACTGATATTGATGTTTTGCCTGGTAGGACAACAGATTCAGGTAAACAGGATTCGATGTCTTGGTCATCAATCGTGCAACAAAAAAATATTGAGAAGCCTGAAAGAGATCAATTGCCGATTGAAATTAAATCCGAGAAAATTAATAAAGAATGTAAACACATTCATGGAGTTGAGACGACCACTGAAGTGTTGCCGGATGAGCTTTTGACAACTATTCAAAAAGAGAAAAACGAAATTGTAGACACAATCAGATCAACAGAGCCTAAATTAAAGAAGGATAAGTCAGCAAAGAAAAGCAGACAGCTACCCGAAGAGTTTGTTGAGCTTTCTCCTAAAGTTTCTGTAGAACCAGTAGAACAGCCAAAGTCCACGCAAATGTCTTGGTCATCGATTGTTAGCCATACAACTGAATTCACCATTCCCGAACATATACTTAAAAAGAGTAATGTGGACTGCGATGACGTTCCAATGGAAAATATTGTAAAACCTGAAGCGAAGTTAGACAAGAATATATTAAATGAGGAAAATCAACAACCTCTTCCAGTTCAACTTTCTGAGCAATTGCTGATGGAATCGGTCTCCACACTAAAAGATGTTCCTATCGGTCAAGACAATAAGCCTACATGGGCAGCCATAGTGAGTAAAACTACAGAATTTGTAGATGATAATGAAGGTGAAGCGGTACCAATTCAGCCATCCGGCAAATTAAGGAAACCACAACAGTTTGTGGTAGATAATGACCAACGAAAACTCGATAACACCAAGAATGATGAGTTTGACGCCAAAATATCAGATATTAAAGAAGATACTAAGAAGGTGGTGGTAGAAAAACAGGATATGGAGAAGCTTCCAGGGAAAGCGCAGAAAAAACGACCGTTGAAACAATCGAAACAACATGATACAATAGTAAAGGTTCAAACCTTTAAAACACCAGAATCGAATGATAATGAATCACTCCAACAATTACAATTTTTAGAAGAAATTGAAATTAAAAATAAACAGGTTGACAACTTACAAAAAGAAAAAGAAATGAAAAAACCTGACAAAAAATCTAAAGTATCATCAAAACCTGCTGACAAACAGACTTACTCAAATGAGACCACAGTACAATTTACACCGAATGTTTGGAATTTAAGTGAGACGTATGCAGAAGTTGTTAAAAAATCTGGATTTGTTACCGAACCTTCAGTTCATTCATTTGACACAAAATCGATTACTGAGGAGGAAAACTTGAATATTAAGTTTGAGCCAGAGGATGATCCAATTTCGGATGTCGAACATTTATCTATAACAGATGTAGATGAGAGTTTAACCGAAAAGTTTGAACCAGAGCAGGTCAAAATGCTACCTGAAAAGATTTCGGAAGAATCAATCGAACCTGTAATTGATGATACTCAATATATTCAAATTGCAGAAGATACG
Organism: Volucella bombylans; assembly: GCA_949129095.1. Taxonomy (NCBI): domain Eukaryota; kingdom Metazoa; phylum Arthropoda; class Insecta; order Diptera; family Syrphidae; genus Volucella; species Volucella bombylans. The sequence continues at coordinate 172,534,836 of OX422144.1, read as the reverse complement.
GATGAAGAAGAATTGAAAACTATTTCTTGGAAAGAAATGATGAACGAAGATGATCCTTCTGACGTTAAATCATGGGCCTCCATTGTTAAGGATAATGTTCCTGCGCCAGAATCAACAACAGAAATTTTGTATTCTAATTTGGAGACTGCCGAAAGGAAATCTCGGTCATTGATTCGTCCAATAATTCAAGTTACTGAAGTAGCTGAATATTCTCATGAAATTCAAGAACCTATAGATGCTGATGGATTTATGGAATATGTTTCAAAGAAAGACAAACACAGAAGGAGATCTCGTTCTAGATCACAACAATTGACACAAGAGGCTTCGGAGCATCCAAAAGCGGAGGTAAAAGCCAAAAAGAAAAAATCAAAGAAGGCCGAAAAGAAAGAAGAACAGGTGAAGGCAGTGATCCAAAAGTCAAATGTTAAAAACACTGAGGAACCTTTTGAAGAAATTAATCCAAAGAATGATACCGAAGTGGTAGATATTTCATGGTCTTCAATTGTTTCACAAGCAGAAGAAGAAGAAGAAATGGGTGATAATGTTATAAAGAGTTCTCATGAACTAGAACAAAATAAAATTGAATCCACTGAACGAAATTTGCCATCATCAACCTCTATGAAATCTAAAGCAGATCATGAAGCACAAACTAAACTCAAACCCACTATAGCTGGTGTTAATGTTAAACCTTCTAAAGAGAAGAAGAAGAAAAAGAATATTAAAATTAGCGATAGAACCGTAGCGGAATCCTCTGAGCTCTCAGAACCTATTCAGCAGGGAAAGATCCAAATGTCATGGTCAGAAACAGTGAAACAAACTACTACTTTTATTGATTCAGAACAGCAAAACATATTTAAAACACCAATATCACCCAAATCAATAGCAGATGTGAAGGAAGCTGAAGTTACTTCAAAAGAAAGGGACACCGCTTTAGATTTGGATGTACCAAATGAGTTGACTCTTGAAATTACAGAAGGACAACCAAGACTTGAAGCACCGAAGACTGGAATCGCAATTAAAGTGGATGAAAATACTGAGACATTTGTTCCTGAAGTTAGTGTTGAACAACCTTTGGAAATTGGAGAAGAGACCCTTGAAGACAAAACAAATATATCAGAATCTATAAAAATCATGGGTACAGATATTCAAAGTGATGCTATAGCAGAATCTCAACTACCATTGGGGGACATTTCAGGAACGATAAAACAAACTATTAGTTTTATTGATTCAGAACAGCAAAACATATTTAAAACACCAATATCACCCAAATCAATAGCAGATGTGAAGGAAGCTGAAGTTACTTCAAAAGAAAGGGAAACGACTCTTGTTTTGGATGCGTCAAATACAGTTACTCCTCACACTACAAAAGAACATCCAAAGCCTGAAGCACCGATGACTGAAATCACATTTGAAGTGGAAGTGAACACTGAGACATTTGTTCCTGAAGTTAGTGTTAAACAACCTTTGGAAATTGAACAAGAGACCCTTAAAGACAAAACAAATATATCAGAGCCTGTAAAAATCGTGGGTGCAGATATGCAGAATGATGTTATAGCAGAATCTCAATCACCATTGGGGGATATTTCAGGAACGATAAAACGAACTATTAGTTTTATTGATTCAGAACAGCAAAACATATTTAAAACACCAATATCACCCAAATCAATAGCAGATGTGAAGGAAGCTGAAGTTACTTCAAAAGAAAGGGACACCGCTTTGGATTTGGATGTACCAAATGAGTTGACTCTTGAAATTACAGAAGAACAATCAAGACTTGAAGCACCGAAGACTGGAATCACAATTAAAGTGGATGAAAATACTGAGACATTTGTTCCTGAAGTTAGTGTTGAACAACCTTTGGAAATTGTAGAAGATACCCTTAAAGACAAAACAAATATATCAGAATCTATAAAAATCATGGGTACAGATATTCAAAGTGATGCTATAGCAGAATCTCAATCACCATTGGGGGATATTTCAGGAACGATAAAACAAACTATTAGTTTTATTGATTCAGAACAGCAAAACATATTTAAAACACCAATATCACCCAAATCAATAGCAGATGTGAAGGAAGCTGAAGTTACTTTAAAAGAAAAGGAAACGACTCTTGTTTTGGATGCGTCAAATAAGGTTACTCCTCAAACTACAAAAGAACATCCAAAGCCTGAAGCACCGAAGACTGGAAACGTAATTGAAGTGAATGTAAATACTGAGACATCTGGTCCTGAAGTTAGTGTTAAACAAAGTAATGTAATAGAATCTCAATCACCTGTGGAGGAAATTTCAGAAACGATAAAGCAAACTATTAATTTTATTGATTCAGAACAGAGGTACCTATTTACGAAACAGACACAAAACAAAACTATCCCAGATAAGACAACGGAGTTTTCCGATGCAATTGAACCGAATCTTAGTACTGGAAAACCTGTTCCTGAAGATAGTGATAAACAATCTTTAAAACTCGATGATGTTATAGAACCCGAAACTTCGAATACTTCAGAAAAAACTCAAGTAGAACTACTTCCTGAAGATTTATCAAATCAAGATAAAACTAACGAGGCAAAAGATAGTCAGTTAGAATCGATGGTTCCTGTACCTGAAACACTAAATTTAGTTAAGGATATTGATTCTACTACTGAAATCGAAGCAAGCATTCCAGAGTTGACAAGTGATTCGTCAACTTTATACAATGTGGGATTGTCAAATATTGTGAAACCTTTAGAGCCTGAAGTTTCAGAAAGTGAAACGACAACAAAGGAAATACGAATTGAAGCACAGCAAGAAACTTTACCAATTGAAAAAGACGAAGGGGACACAGATATACAGCCTGCTGAAACCCAACAAAGCATTCCAGAGTTGACAAGTGATTTGACAACGTTTGATGTTTTGTCAGCTTCTGAAAATGGAAAGACAACAAAGGAAATTCAAATTGATGTACTGCCACGAACTTTATCAATTGAGGTAAAAGATGAAAAGGCAACAGATATTAAACCAGTATTTGAAAGCAGCTTAGATTTGGAACCAGTCCAGTCAGGGTCTACGATTTCTGTATTTGAAACAGAAACTCTACCTGAGGATACTGCTCGTTTTACCGAAACTGAACATATCATTCCAGAATCGATAAGTAGTTCGTCCAATATCGTCGATGATCTAAATACACCAAAAGCTACCTTGAGTGATATTGTTTCCACGGAATCCAAAGGTAAAGACTCTTCTTTATTACCTACCATTACCTTCGCCACTGTTCCTATTACAATAGACACAAACGTAACAAGTAATGTTGAAGAATTGGTAGCTGAGTCTGCAGGCATTGAAAATGATGCGCTAAAGAAGATAACGGAGGCCATCGCGAAAACCACTGAATTTTTGCAGAAACCAGTGAAAAAAATTGAAGACGAACCTATTGAGGAATGCAAACCCTTAGAAAATCAAGATATTGTAAAATCGGAAATCGATTCACATGAACATGATTTTACTCCTTTAGATAGACAAAATAATGAAAGTATATTTATAGACAGAAAGGTGCAGATTAATTATCCTGATGAATTTCTGGAAACTAGCTTAAAATCCGAAGAATTACCCAGTATAGAAGTTGGTCTTTCAACGTCTGATCAGGTTCTTCTTAACTATTACCGTGATAATTTCCGAACAATGTATCCTTCATTAGTTCCATTTGATAATGCTTGGGCATTATTGCACACCCAGAATATCCCTTCCAAGACTGACATTTCTATAGAAATTAAAAAGACTGAAAATGAACTTATTGAACAAACTAATTCTAAGAACAAACAGACAGACGACACTCCGGGACTAGTTGGTTTTGAAAACGATGCAGTTAAAGATAATTTATGTAAAAACTTATACATTGACAATTTGGTAACGCCAGGTAGATCTTGTCTAAATGCATTAGAAGTAGAGTGTCGTATTCGTTTATATAATGATTCACTAGGCAGAAATGCACCTGAAAAAGACGACAGTAAAAATGATAATGACGAACTAAAATTTACAACAATTACCGAAACTACAGACAAACAGACAAATGTTGACGTTGAAGAAGATGATCGTAATCAAGACGAAAGAGGTTCTTCATCGCACGCCTTGATAAAGCAAGATACAGAGATATATAAATTCGACAATACACCGGTCGATTTTCCGATCGAAATTGGCAGTGCACCGGGTGTAAACTCTGCCATTGCATTAGGAGTTCAGGAAGAGAAACTTAAACCTAGTGATAACCAAATAATAAAAACAGAAATTGAACTTAAATCAATAATCCCTCCAACCCAAAATCCTATAACTATTTCCAATCCCACACTTAACCAAAACCTAACACCAGAATTAACCTCCAGTGTGATTGATACTGTAAGAAGTGTGGAACAATTAACTACCTTGCCCAGCACTAAACTTACCACTACCGCTGTTGCTGATATAAGCTCGCCCACAATTATTACAACCACTACCACAAGCGAAACAGTTTTACCTGAAAATATGCACCCAGAACAGAAAACAGTTACCAAAACTACCACAACGACAACCACAACCACTGATGAGTTATTAGAGCCTGAAATTATTGCAAGGACAAAACCCACAATTATAAAAAGGACGACTAAGACAACGACAACAACCTTGACTGCACCCCAAGGGGAGCATTCATCACCACCTACAACAAGTCATACAAGCAGAGACGGCAGCGATGATGTCGTCCTCCAATACAACCGCCAACAGAAGGTGATAACCATGAGTCTACGTTTTTTTGTAGCTATTATATTTGTTGCTTTTTTCTGTGGTTTTGGTTTTTGGTTTTGGCTTTTGAGTAGTTTGAATTTTTGTAATTGGTAGATTAATCAATAATACATTTAAGAAAAATGGAAAACTACCAATTTACAATCAAATGAGCGTATAAGCGCGTACTTATGGAAAAGATCAAAGTATAATTATTATTATTATTTTTTTTGTTAATTCAGCTTCGTAAAACCTTTTTTGTGTTCCTTAGCATTAGCATTTATATACAAAACTTTTCTTCTTTTTTATATACATACATATATTGTTTCATTTACTTTTCCTTTCGCTGCTACTGTTTTGCACTGATGCTCTTATTTTTATTTTTCTTTTAAAATATACTGTACTATAATTTAAATAAAAAAATACTATATATCTTATAATGGTTTTACGATTGAAATGTTAACAAAATACAATATTTTTATTTTTGCATGAAAATGTTTATTTTTATTTTTTATTTTGTTTGTTTTTAAAATTATTAATTAAATAAATAAATATATTTTACTAATCCATAACAAGAGTAGTTTTGATTTAAAAACAAATTTATACAAGTTGTATTATAAGAATTGCACTATAGTAAAAGGTATAAATGCACATTAGATTCATTATCTTAGCACTAGTAAACTGCATTAAACACTACTTCAAAACAAGTTAACAATAACTTACACAGAGAAGCGAACAAATGCATTTATCGATAGAAGCCATTAGTGCTATTTTCAATATATGTAGGTAAAGCCTTCAAAGAGATACAAGAGCTTGTAAATTAATAATTTGTTTACAAATTCTCCAATTCCCATACTTATTCCACCCACTCCCAGTCAATCTGAAAATAATTTTCAGGAACTTTCTTAAATTAGATCACTGTTTGGATCCCAATTAAATAACTTGTAATTGGCTTCAAATATTTGAATAGACACATTCGAAGACTGGTTAGAATTGAAATTCAGTATGTAAATTTCTCAAGATGACAAAAAAAAAAACACATTTTTTTTACTTCCCCAAAAATGCACATGTTAAGACTTTTGATTTCTTCAATATAGTTTAAGCATGCTAACGAGCACAGTGGTTTGATTAAACGCATTAAGTTTTGCCACATACACACATAAACGTAAACATATATACATACATATTATATTGTTGTGTATATACTTGTATATATATCTTTATGAACAATATGCATAAAGTTCAATGTCTTCAATAATCGAAGTAGTCACATATACACAAATTTTTAGTTCCTTAACACACCAATGCTGAAACATCGAAATGACTTAAAATAGAGTTTCCGCATACATGTTTCTAAAATAAATTGCGAATTCGCATTTGGCAGACATCAGTGAGCGAGGATAAACACTATTATCTTGAAAGTAAATTTCCTTAGCTGCATCAGCTCTTTAGTTTGACCATTTCCTAAGTAGTGAATTTGGAATCGTGCATTTCGAAAATATCCATTTTGGGATAGTGAATTTTTGTGTAGAATTGGATTTTTATTTCAAGAAAAAATTACAAATCGCAGAAAATACTCGTATTCTGACAATTTTTTTATTTTACATAAACATTTTTTGAACTATATATATTTTTTTTAATTTTATTTGAAGACGTTGAACATTTAAGCGTAGGAATTGTCTAGAAAATATTTGCGAAAAAGAGAAAATACAAATTAGGCATAAACATATTTATATGTATATTATTATTTCGTTATATGCCGTTACGATTGTATAAAGTCAGAGATAACATTGGCCAAATACTAGGTTCGAAAACTGAGAAAAATTAATACAAACAATACATAAACACTACTGGTTTTCCCGCTGATGTTCTTAATTAACAAACATAAATGTTTCGATGGTTATTCACTTTGACGTAATCAAATTTTAAACTAATGAATTTAACATAATTTATGAAAAGAAAATTATTATGTGGTACATCAATAAGATTTGATATTGGAAATATTTATTTTTTTTAACAATTGATTACGTATCAGAATAATCAACGAATTTCCTTATGGTAAGCTTACAGAGGCAAAAAAGTGTTTTATACAACTCAAACTATACAGAAAGCCAAGACAACCTTTTGCATCTTTTTAACATAAATTTGTTTTGATGTATTTAATAAAAACAAAAAAAGTATTTATTTTATGAAAAAATTCTAATATATTTTTCTTTTTTTTTTTTCTTTCTTACAACTTTATTTGAAATAACTATGATATTTTTGTGAAATATATATATATAAATATATAAACGTGTATGTGTATGTAGGAGATCATTTTACAAGAAATAGATGTATTGCTTCAGTCGCTTTCAACTATTGAAGACGGAATTGGCAATTTGCCAAATACTAGCCTTGATAACATGCTGCATGGCCTTAAGGTAAGTCGGATTTCGGTAGCAATTGAAACTGATTGTTAATTTATTGAATGCGTGTGATGATTAACACAAGCATAATGTTTCATACACCATCCATAAATCATGGTCAGTCATAAAAATTAGCTATTTTCTTGAGAACGTTGGATCCTTAATGTCCTTTAGTCTCTGAAAAGCAATAAGTATCTATAATTTGAATAGTGGATATTAGTATTTTTAAATGTTTCTTTAAAATTATCATTATTAATTGTGTGGATTTTTAGCTTATTCGTCAAAATTTGGATTTATATATGAAGGACGCTGAACGTATAAAGAATGCTAGTCTATGCCTTCCGACTGATCCACAAACTGAAAGAGTTCTCAATGACATCATAGATCGAATTGATTTCTTAATTTTAAGATCTCAACAGGGAACAACATTGATTGAGGTAAATTAAATAAAACTTAGATTTGGCTTAATTTAATATTTTATAATTATATTACTTTGGCCAGAGTGCACTACAAGAACAACGAAAACATCAGCAAGAGCTGGAGGATTATCGACGTCATCTAGGTGAAATTGAACAATGGTCGAAGGATGCATTTACAGAAATTAATAGCATAGATGCAGCTTCGTTAGAAGATCAAAGTAATGCTCTTAAAAACATTTCAGTCAAACTAAAAGAAAAAGAAACGTCTTTGAATGAACTTGTTGAACGAACGACAGAGCTGCAGCAACATAATGACACTGAGGAGCTAGCTAAAGTACTAGTTGAACAACTAACATTGGTAATAACTGTGATTCAAGAGCAAATTATTTTGGTAAACACTCGAATCAATGAAAATATATTGAAAATTGCTGAAAATAAGAAAAAAGAGGAAGAAGAAAAGGAAAAGGAAAAGAAACGAAAAGAAGAAGAAGAAGAGAGAATACGAATAGAGAAGGAAGAGAAGAGACGAATAGAGGAGGAAGAAAATAGACGAAGAGATGAGGAAGAAAAGAAGCGAATAGAGAATGAAGAAAAGAAAAGAATAGAGGACGCAGAAAAAAAACTAGTAGAGGAAGGAGTTAAACAGGAGGAAAAGGAAGCTCTAGATGGTATAGAACCTATTCAAGTTGAATTACTGGCTTCAGCATCAAGCAAAGAGAAACCACTTTCAAAACGGAAAGAAAAGGAAACAAAAATTCTTGAAGAAGATAAACATCATGATTCAATTGTTGATGAAAGCACACTTGATTCAACTTCTATGCCAGAAGAGGAAATTAAACCTTCACTGGCTCACTTTGCAGTTGAAACACAAACTTCCGATAGTCTCATGCCTCATCCCATAGTCGTTGAATCATGTGAAGATGAGGCACAAACCAGTTTTCCTATTGTTGAGACCATTGAAACAGCAATGCAAACACAAACAGAACGGAAACCAACCGAAAATATATTTGTAACTCAGAAAGTTTTAGGCAATGAGGAGACTATTCAAATAGATACTGTGCTTAATAAAGAAGTACCCGAGATACCAGAAGACGTGTTTGTAGAAGCCCGTTATCATAAAAAACCCCAACATGATGTTCACCGTGCTTCAGAACTGGTTATGAAAAACATACCTTCATCATTTGAAACTACTTTTGTTGAACCCGATGAAACAACCACTGAAGTGTTTGTCAGTCCGGATGGAACCAAGCAAATTGTTGTAAGAAAAATGACGCGTACCGTTCACGTAGCCGCACCTTCAAAGATTATCCATTCGGAAAAAGTTGATGGAGGTCCAATCTCCTCTTCGGCAATGAAAGGCAGCGATGTTGTTACAGCTCCAGAATTGAATATTCAAGACTTACCCACAACTATCACTGCTCATGAGTCTTCGAGTATTCGTGCAGCAGTCCAACAAATAACACGAAAAATTATTCGCAAAACTCGGAAGATTGTAAAACGTGTTGTAATAATCGATGGCAAGGAATCTGTAACAGAAGAAGTCATTGAAGAACCAGAAGAGATTGAAATAACCGAAGAAGAATTGCCACCACAAGTTCAAGTAAAAATTGTGCGTACCATTAATGGGAAAGTCGTTACTGAAGAAGAATTTGAAAGATTCAAACAACAACCCGGTGTAGTAATAGAAGAGCAAAAAGAAGAACATACACCGTCGACAACAACATCGGTAACATCACAGGTATTTGAATTAGACCAAGCACCAGTAGAATTGTTAACATTTGATAATGCACCAGTAGTAAAGATGATTACCGAAATACCTACTAGCATTAACGTTACAGACAGCAAAATAGAAACTGAAGCCATCATACAAGAACAAGTAGCCACACCTACCACCTCAGTGTTGCAAACTCTCCCCGATAGTTTAATTACAACTGAGTCTCTTGAAGTACCCCAGCACATTGAACAACCACAAGTTGAAAACATTGCAGACATTTGGCCAACAAAACATCATATGGTTTCGACAACAATTGACTTTTCACATCATGGCACACCAATTCATAATATCGAACTTGAAGTATTTGAAGAAACTGGTAAACCTTTGTCGGAGGATGTTGTTGAATTAAAAGAGGTGTGGCCTGTGAACGAACAGACAGGTCATTTTGTTTCATTAAAACCTGATATCGATGAACTTCTTCAACCAAGCTCTACTGAAGAGTTAACAGAACAAATAAGTATGCCAGTTTCAAAGGAATCTGTCGAAGATGTTGTGGTTTTACCTGAAAAAGCACCACCTGAGGAGAATATTGTTATGGAAATAACTCCAGACAAAGAAGTAACGGATAGCTCTATTACCACCGCAGATGAAAGTGTTCCTATAAAAGTTAAATCTACGACGATTTCACCACCAGTCGAGGATTTGACTTTGGAAATCCCTCGGGAATCTGCACTGGGAGAATTCCAGAATTTACCGAAGACTGACAAGTCTAATATTGAAATTCGACAAGCCACCCAATTGTTTATTGCTGGAGAATCAGTTAAGTCAGAATCACCTCGTAGGATTGTAACAATGACTGCACCGACCTCAGACAATACTGGTGAAAGTACATTAAAACTAGCATTGGATATTAAAGAGACATCTTCTCCAGTGCCAAAAATCAATCTAAGCATAGTTGAAACTGATGTTAAAGAAGTTGAACCTGCAGAAGTAACTCCAGGTGATGAAGCTATCGTAGAGCAAAAGGAAACTGAATTCATGGAAGATAATATCAAACCAGAAGGCGAAGAAAAGCAACCAGCCACGTCTTCAGCATCAGAATTGGAAACAACTGAAAACAAAGGTTATGAAGCGGACCTAACATTCGATAAAGACGGTGATACACCTCAACCAGAAGACTTGAAAAAGAAGCGTAAAAAGAAGAAAAAACAAAGAGTCAGAGTAAGAGGGGATGAAGATTCGTATTTACCGCTATCATCAGAAGACACCAACGACCAAGATTCTTTAGGTGTTGAATCAGAAGGTAAAATATTAGAAGAACAAGTTGTCGAATTAAGTAGGGACAGCGAGGTTTCCAGTATTAAAGAAGAAGAGTCTGTAAAAATTGTTGAAGAAAGCGTTATTTCATCAAGTTCTGATTCGCCACGAGACTGCCCGACTGAATTAATTATTCCAACAGAAGTTATTGAAGTGACTTATGTCGGGGATGAGGAACAGCAAACAAGTCCTCTAGAAGAAACGACTCCTGAAATTCTTAAAGAAAAGCCTAAACCAACTGAAATTAAGTCATCTCAAACATCGCCTGAACATCAGCCTGTTGTGCAAGTAATAGAGGAAACAGATACAGTGCCTAAGATTGATATTCAGGAGACTGAATCTCAAACTATTATAATTCAGCTGACAGAAACCGAAGCACAAACCACTCCCAGAACAGAGGATAGTGTTGAATCAATAGTAAAGGAAACTTGTTCTGAAGAGGCGCAAACGGATGAAATGTTACCAATTACAGAACAGATGGCTGCTGAAACTGTTGATACGTCTAGCCAAACCATTGCAATTATTACAAATGAAAAAGAATTACAAACCACTCCAAAAGATTCACCCAAAACTTCGCCAAAACATGAACAGGTGTTTGTATCAAGTGCAGTTGTAACTCCAGTATTAGATAGTTTAATTACAGATTTGGATCTACCAAAAACTACTACTAAAGATCAGTCTATTTTAACAGAAACGCTACCTACTACGGACACCTTTATGCAAACAACTGAAGTAGAATTCACAGAAAGTGTAGAACCTTCTACAACAATTCAAACAGAAACTAGAGATATGGCTTCTTCACCTCTAGGAGAATTAATTACTCAAGAAGACAAACAAACAGCAACACTTGAGTTAACACCTACGTCCGAAGTTGCTATGCAAACGGTATCTCATGAACCCAGCGGCGATGTGGACGATACGTCAATAACAATTTCTTCTTCTTCGGAGCCATATAATGTTGAAATTTGCACAAAAATCGCTATTTCTCCCGACGCCGAAGGTTCTGAACGTGAACCTGTAGTATATGAGTATAACCAAATGGTAGAATTGCCTAAGAAGAAATCGCACACAAAATCAACTGCACTCGAAAAAGAAGCCGAAATTGAAGACACTGTTCCGGAAGTAAATATTAGTATAAAGGTTGACAATAGTACTATACCTGATGCTGAGTTTGTAGAACAAAACAGTACAACTCTAGTAGAGCCAGATAAAAAACAAAAGTTATATGTAACTGCAACGACCATATCACCTGAGACTATATCGGAACCTTCTGAAAGCCATGAGCAAAGTAAAATTGTTGTTACTACAAAACAGTCTCGCTCCCGTCCAACATCATTAGTTATGATTGAGGAAGTTATGTCGCCCACAGAATTAATAGATGTTCCCATCACGCCTGGTCCCGATAATGAAGGTAAAGACTCAAATTTGTGGGCCACAGCCACTAGTTCATTAATTCAAAGTCCAAAGGATGCTACACAAAGAATGTTGATGTCGGAAAGTCTTATTCACTACCCTGGACAGAAAGAAACAACCATTTGGACTGAGACAAAGGACGCTATTGGAGGAAGAATTCGTCACTTAAAGGAATGTCCATTTAGACAACAAACACCCCTTAGCAATGTTTTGCATTTGGCGACGCTTAGTGAGCATATTAAAGATGAACCAGTGGAAAGCCGTATAAAAGACATCAGTGATTGTCTGAAAGCTTTGGATCATGTCATTGATGAAGCTAATACTACTGTCACACAAACTACAGTAATCACAATCATCGAAAAGGTGTCCACTTGGCTAGAAACTATAGAATATAGAGTATATTTAATTCGACAACAATCCAACGAAGGACCAAGCGAAGAAAAGGTCGATGGCTATAATCAATTAGGTAGCGAATTAAGCTCCATTAGACAAAGCGTAAATTTACTAGAATCAAAGGTTGAAAAGGCAGAATTTGGAAAAGATCTAGATTCTCAATCTCAGATGTTACAATGTGTTGAAACACTTAAAGAGCATGTAGCCGCTGTTGAAGATGTTACTAAAGACAATCAAGAACAAGACACTAAAGACTTGGAAAGATGGAATCATTTCCAAGTTCTTGTTTATGAATTGACTTCTTCGTTGGAAAACCTTCAAGAGCGATTTGAAGCGATAATTTCTGAAGATACAACGCCTGCAATCAGATTGTCTAATTTGGATAGTCTTGAGCTGCAAAATGTGGATACGTTAAATCAGCTTTCTCAGTTAATAAATACAGCTCGGTCTTTCCAAAGAGATTTCCCAGGAAAGAAGGTACCTCAAGATATTTACAACTCATTCGAGGAGGCTAAGAATCTTGATAACAATATCATTCAAGAAAGAGATCGCCTAATTCAGTTGCAATTATTGGCTGAAGATTATGAACAGACGCTTAAAGAGTTTGCGAAGATTACAGTTATAGCTAATAAACTCGTTGAAAGTCCTATAGTTGCTAGTACTTTGGAGCAGTTAAATAATGAAGTTCAAAATCACAGAAAATTCTTCGTCAACTTGAGCCATTGTCGAGCAATATTGGAATCTCTCGAAGAGAATATTGACTCTGAAACGAGAAAAAAACATAGTGCATTACATAAGGACCTCTATGAACAAGCAACGGTACTTTTAGATAAAGCTTCAGATCGTGCATCGAAACTAGCACAAGCAGCTTCTCGTTGGACCGTATTAGAAAAGGGAATGAAAGACGAAAGACAGTGGCTTCAAGTGGCTCAACAACGGGTACCGGATTTATCTACAGTAACTTCTGCAGATTATGATCAATATACCACTCTTTATCAGTCATTGAATACTGATATTTCATACCATTACGTTAAAATGACTCAATTGTCAAACATATCTAATAAGTTACAAGAACTTGTTCAAGCTCCAAATTTAGTTGAGGAAAGTAATGAAGGACTTATAGTTCTTCTTAAATTACGCGAGGAAGTTGCAACTTATCTACATCGTCTACTTATCTTTAAAGAAATTTGGACGCTATACGAAAATCAAACGGAAAAAATGGAATGTTTTGTTCGTGATGCCGAAAAGGAATTAAGTCAAATTCATATACCGGATGATCCGCGGGAACAACCAATAGAACATATGCGACAGTTCTGGGAAGTAAAAGCTCTATTTGAAATGCACAATAATATACGTCACGATGCAGGTATTAGCTTTGAAAAAGCTTTAACTGTGATTCCACTGGCTGATGAAATGCTTCAACGACAATTCCATGCGCAACTAGAGGATCGATGGAGAGGAGTAGCACTTAAAATTGAAGATATTCAAAATGCTATTATAAACAGTATGTCGTCAGAAGAATTGCCTCAGGAAGACAGATTAAAATTGCTTGAACGTGAACTGCAAGAAATCTACCTGACCATGACTAGCATTAAAGGTGTCATCAAAAACGAAGAAGAACTCAGCTTGTACATAGAACGAATTCAAGTACTTAATACTAGAGTGGGCTTTATCGGAAATGAATTGGGTCGCATAGGACTTCAACCAGCTTCGGAACCGGAAAAAATTGGTCAACTATTCTCGCTTTCTCATAAAATAACGACTCAAATAAATGAAGAGCTCGAGGGTGCCACTATCCTTAAGGAACGCCTTTTATCCATTCAAGATGGAATTAATAATTTACGAAAAAATCAAACAAAGCTTTCAGTTATTTTAGATGAATGTGAAAATGCTGAGAAACTGAGCAGTGATGCCATTGAAAAGGCCATAATTGATTGTCAATCAGTTGGAGAGGACCTCATCTCCAATTGGCAAGAGATTATGCGTTTAAGACAACTTTTACATACTCTTCCTATGCGGTTAAAGATGTCCGTTTCGCCTATTAAGTTAGAGCGTGAGATATCGCAATTGCAGGACGAACACGCATTCCTAGAATCACGATGTGCAAATATTATGACAATTTTGCGAAATCGACTATCGCTTTGGTTACGTTATGAAAAACAATTAGATTTAGTTCGTAATTCTGTCCAGGAAACAGAATTTATGATTGAACTATTAAAGGTTCATGGACAGGTTGACTACGAACGGCTAAAGAAGGCTACTGAGCGATTGGAGGTAAGTAAATGATTATTTTTTAAACAATGCTTCACACGTGAAAAACTAAATCGTTACTAAAAGAAATACGTATTTTTTAATTTTGTTGTTAAAAAATCGGCCAATTCTTGATTGAATAAAGCTCACCTTATTCTTTTGGCCAAATCCACAAACCTCTAGAGAAGGTGTTTCGCAACTTTTAAATTTAAAAAAAAGTCTTGTTGTTGCTAATAAACGTTTTTCTCTTAAAAAGAAAAAGCAAAAATACATAATATTATCTCTATCAGTCGCTACTTTTTCGACAAAGGAGGGTTTTAGAATTAAAAGTGTATTTTTGTAATAAATTTGAAATTATTACTAGAACTTAAAAAATATTACTAATTGAATATCGAGCAATTTATGTGAAATTTAATAGAAAGAAATCTTGAAAATAATAATATTACTCTCTTTCACATATATATGAGGAGTGGTATATACATATGTATGAACGTATAAGCATATATGGAAATGTTTAACTATTTCATTTTCGTTTTAAAAGCTTATTATGTACAACTTAAGTTGGCTTCCATGTGCTTAATCTAGTCATTAGATTTAGGTAATTCCCACATTGTTTACTTTTTGTTTTACGTTTGCTTTGTAATTGTTCAACCCTTCAAAAATTTGCTACCTACCACCTCCACAATTAAAACTGACTACAAAACAGAACTTGGTGCGTCGAAAAATTTATTATTCCAAACAAAAGCATCGATTTTACACCCTTTCAAGGCCATTTCATGTTATTTCTTTCAAAATGTTCCCTCTGGTTTGAAATTGCATTTTAATGCTTCGTGCGTTTTCGATTTGCAAGTATTTTCATTGTAAGATAAAACTTAAAAACAGCGACAAATTTTGAATACAAAATCCTCTTTAATTTCGAGGCGAAGGTATCATTATGTGGCGAGTATGTATGTACATACATATATTTAATAATACGTTTCCAGACAATTGTGTATTTCAGTTTGGTGCGAGCAGAAGTACTGTGTGGACGTTCTATCCCATATATTGATTTCTTTGTTTCGATTAGAATGGTTAAAGTATTAAAAAGAAAAATTGTTATAATTAAATAGGGATTGTCAGATGATCTTCTTAATCGTGAAGAACTTCTTGAAGATCTAAGAACATCAGCCAAGCCGTTGATTGAGACGTGTGATGGACAAATAGTAGAACAAATCGAAGCTGCTGTTCAAGAAGCTGTTGTTGCATGGAACGATACATCTGAAAATCTTTCAAATCTTTGTACAAGATATCAACGAGCTGTTGAACTGTGGGAAAAGTATCGCAAAGCATCGGCCGTAGTGAAGACGTTTGTTGAACAGCAAATGGACAGTGTAAAAACTTTGGAGGAACCCATGGATACGAAACAACATGCCAAGGTAAATTAGTTAATGAGTTAGTTATTCTATTGCATATGTAAGCTTGTAAATATGAATCTGTTGGGGTGTACTTAGATAAATTTCTGTATAAAATACACCTCGAAAAGTTTGTATTATAAAAAGGCTAAATATGTACGTATAATGCGAAATTAAATTTTGTAAATGCTGCAAAAGTGATAAAAAAAAGCTTTAATGACGGAAATATTTAAAACATTTTTTTTTCTCTTAAATATTATATTCCATCTACGGAATACATGTATACGTAATTCTTATCATATTTTTTTTTATAAATAACCCACATAAGGTGATAAGCAAAAAATAAGTAAAGTACACTTCACAGCATCAAAAAGGGTGAATTAAAAGTAATTTCTTAATTCGGTAAAAGCGCAGGGAAATTCTTATCTTCTTCAAAACAAAATTAGCCCATCGGTGATCAAAATTAGAATTAGAATATGTAAACAAAAATAGAATGAAAACTGGCAGCGGACGTTCGTTATTTTCGCATACCTGCGATGCTTTCTGTTTCGTACATACCATATGTACATACGCTTTCGTGTTGAGCGCACCCTGACAGGATGAATAATTTGATTATTTATTTGTTTGCTTGATGAATCATCATAATTGTTTTGTATTTAGGTATCACAACAAAATTTGGTAGATCATGATGATAAACTGAAAGAGCTGCGTGAGATGGTTACAAAAATTTCAGCAGATGTTGGTTTGGATATATCGAACTTACTGCAAGGTGAACTTGATGCTTTGGGCCAGAAATTACAGGAAGTGAAAGAAAGCATCACAACTTTAGCTAACGTAGCTGAGTCAAAGGACAATGAACAGAAGGAAATCGACGAAAATATTAGCCAAGCTCGTATATATTTAAACAATGTTCAACAGGTAAGTGATACATGTTCATATACTATGTACATACATATTTAAATTATGTATAAGAATTGTGACGTCAGATGTAACGTTGATATTATAATTGCGTTCTCGTCTTAACCGCGACATAGAAGCAACGAAAATAATAAATGCAAAAACAGTTTTATTATTTCATTATTATAAATATCATTTATTAAGTTATCCTGCTGAAAATAATATTTTTAATTTAATTTATCGCTGTTACGATCTGTTTTGACGGAAAAGTAATTTGCCACGGAAATAGATTGTTTTTGATTTTATTTGTTAACTAGTTTAAATATTGAAACAACTTTGAAACTACTATATGTTTTGTTTTTTTTCAAGGATATGACTCGAGTTCTTGCAAATACAAAAGATAGCGAAGACCAGTTAGTCGCTTTGAGAAACCACCTGCAAACACTATCGAAAACTGAGGAGCAGCTTAAAGAATTGAGGGAACGAAACATGGATGGTGGCACATCGGATTTATCAATTATAGAAGTTTTAGAATTATGGCAAAAAGTTTTCCAAGACACCTTTCAAGAATACCATAGATTGTCATCAAAATTGGTTCGAAGTCAAAATAGTACAGAAGCCCTGAAACTCTGGAGACAATATCTCCAGCACGTACAATCATTCTTATCGTGTTCAATTCCTGATGATTACAATACCCTAAGTGAACAACGTCATCTTTGTGAAATACATACAAACCTACTTGTTAGTCAACAATCTGTACAAACTATTCATATTGATGCTAATAGAAATCTTGATCCTACTATAATTGAACAGTTTAAAGCCCTTACAAATGTTCACAATGACACTCTATCCAGAATTATACAAAGAAACAATGAAATTGAAACTAGAATACATACATGGAGTATCTACCGCAATGAATTGAATGCATTATTTGAATGGCTTAAGGGTAAAGAAAAAGAAAGATCAATGCTACAATTAAGGTATATTCATTTAAAGAGAGTGCCAAGATTAAAACAGAAAATAGGCAGTCTTATTGAACAAATACCTATAGGCGAGGCAATGACAACACAACTTAAAGATCGGCAAAATAATTTATTAAGTTTCAGCGATGATGCCTTAGCCACAGCCATTCGAATGGAACATGCATCTGTTAGTCAGAGAATACAGAATCTTCGAGCTGCTCTTGAAACATGGAGAAACTTTTTACAAAAAATAAGTGATCTATCCGAAAGCTATGAGGAAAAAGTTAAAAGATTAAGATTAGAGTTTTCTAAAGTACAAAATCTAATTGAAGAAATCACAAACAATTTGCCTTCTGATCCAAATAGTACTCATGAAAAACTAAGTGCCTTAAGAAATCAAAGAGTTGAAGTAGCAAATTTTGTTCATGAACTTGAAAGCTTAAACGTTAATCAAGAGGAATTGAAGGAATGTGTAAGTCCACATGATATGAAATCAATTCGTCAAACGGTTTGGATTTTGTGGCAACAACACGGTGATTTGGATTATCAACTTTCGAATTTAATAAACACAATTGAGGATAGAATATCAATACTGTCAATTTATAATACTCGATACCAACGGATTTCTATTTGGATTGACGAATTAGAAAAACAAATCGAGAAAGATTCTTTATTGAGTCAAATGCAAAATCCTGAGGAAGCTGCTAGAAATCTTGAAAAGCAAATTAAATCTGAATTGCAACTCCGTGAGAAGGATCGTGAGTGGTTGTTATCAACGAGCAGGGAACTCCTTTCTATGTACAGTGAAAGTCCCAATACTGAAGCTATTCGTGTTGATGTTCAACAAAAAGCTGATGCAATAATTGATCGTTGGGAAAGACTTAAGTATTTATGTAAGCAACGTTCCAATAAAATTATAGATTTGAAAACAACAATCTTGCGTCTGGAGGAAAGGATAGCTATTATTCGACAATGGATGCTTGAAATTGAAACCAAACTAGCCGAACCATTAAATTTCGAATCGCACAAAATATCAGTAATTGAAAACAAAATTGGGCAGCATGATAAAATTCAGCGCTCAATCGAAAATCAAAGTAGTAATGTTGGAGAAGTTCTTAATCTAGCAGAGGTACTGCTAAGTGATTTTGATACATGGAAAGCTAATTTAAATACAGGCAATCTTCAATTAAATGCTCAAAATTTGGAAAAACGTTGGAAGAGCATTTGCGGGCGATCAACAGAAAGGAAAATGCAAATTTTAAGAATTTGGGATTTATTGCAATATATTGTGAAATTTACAAATGATAATCAATCATGGGCAAGTAAGCAAGAAACAGAAGTAGCTGCTTTGGAAAAAGATTTAAAATCATTGTCGAGAACTGAAGTTGCGGATCGTCAGAGAAATGTCGAAACAAAAATTGCCAGTATTAAAGCTAACGAAGCGAAACTCAATGAGTTGGAGCAATCCTACGCTAAACTAGTGATGGAAAAAGGAATTGATGTGGAGAATGTACAGAAGTTAACATTACCTACAAAGGTTTTGATCACAAAGTGGAAAGTACTAATTCCACGATGTTTTGCTATTCTGGACACAATAAATAAAGAGGAGAAAATTTACAGAGACTTTATAACACAATATGAAAATATTCTTTCAAATTTGACAGCAACTAACTCTGATCTTGATAATGTTGATGACGTTGATCCTCGGACAAGCCTTAAAAATATTGAACGCTTAGAGAAAAGTCTAAAACAATATGGTGATGCTATAAAAAATGCGGATAGTCTCGGCGATAAGGCAAAAAAACTGAAACAAGTAGATGTTTCACGCATAGTCTCTCTTATAACCGAATACACCACATTATGGCAACAGATTCAATTAAAAATCACAACAACAAAGACAAATCTTTTGAGTAAGATATCTGCATTAGAAGTTCCGCTTAGTGCTACAAAGCTACTGGAAAGTGACGCAGGTGTACAGGTTGATACACTCTCTAAGAAAAAACACTTACAACGTATGACTTCCATAACGGCCAAAGATGCCTACATAATGGAGCTTGAAACAGCGATAAAGGAATGTAAAAATAACTTAGATGAACTACAACGAGCAATAACAGACAAAACTCGTAAACCCGGTCCACAGCGGATATCGAAATTGATGGCGAATGCACAATCCTCATCTGAGTTAATGAAGCATTTAAGCACAATTCTAATAACCGAATGCTCAGCCAGTAACAAGGAAGCTGAAACGGAAATAGTAAACGAATTGATTTTACGTTTTGAGACTTTACAGTCACAGTGGAAGGCACGTTCACAACATGATGAAAGTGAAAGGTAAACTATATAATCTATGTATGTTTATGTAATTCAATGCACATTGTATTATGTTTTGGTTTTGGATTGGTTTTTGGTTAAGTTTGGTTTCCTTTTTAAGTTGGGTTCAGCTTGTAAATAAATTTTCACTTAGGTACAGTTCTCTTCTGAGACTTTTACTCTGAAATTCCTGATCTTCTTTAACAAACTTAACTCTAGCCCTCCAGTTTTTTTTGTCATTTTTTTCAATTCAATACCTCTTTAAAATGCAAATACAAACAATTTATTGTTTTTTTTTTATCAAATTTTTCGTATAAACGCTGCTCATTTTGCTGTACCATAATAAATGCAAAATAAACAGGTCTATTATCCCTGCCGCTTACAATCTCACATGCCCACAGTAAGTATAAAATAATAAAAAAAAATATATATAAATAATAAACTAACAAAATTAGACAGTTGGTTGCTGTAACACTTTGTAAATATGTCATTTGAAGTTTTGAACATGTAAAAAAAAGCCTCCTAAAAGCTTCTTATGTGTGTTTTTATGTATGTGGTTTTGTATATTTTGGAATTGTATGATTTTGTATTTTTTTATATTATTGTAGTGATGTTGGCCGATTAACTTGCCCTCTATGTACTCAACGAAACTGGCAGCAAATTGACAACGATTTGTGGCGACTTGAACAATGGTTGCAATTTGCTGAAGGAACCCAGCGATCACAAACAACTCCACCAAGCAATATTGAAATACTGGAAGATATTGTTCAGGATCATCGAGAATTTCTATTAGATCTTGAGAGTCATAAAATAATAATAACATCCTTAAATGTCGTTGGTGACCATTTGGCCACTCACACACTTGATACTGAGAAGGCTGAACAATTAAGAGCTCGACTAGAGGATGATAACTCTCGCTGGAACACTGTTTGTATCAATGCGACAAAGTGGCAGAGTCTTTTACAAACAGAATTAATGGGAAACAGTGAATTCCATCAAATAATTGATGAACTATGTACATGGTTGCAACAAACTGAACAAAATATAAAGGCATCGGAACCCGTCGATTTAACTGAAGATCGACAAATCTTAGAAGCGAAATTCCGTAAATTCAAAGATTTACGCGCTGAACTAGAGCGTTGTGAACCAAGAGTGGTTAGTTTGCAGTTTGCAGCTGATCAATTATTAAAGACTGTCGACGAGAGTGGTAACTCTTCTCACACATATAACAGGTAAATTGTTTAAAAAACTAACTCAATGGGCGGAGAAGTTCGAGCTTAATATAAATAGATTATGATATAGTTGGCTTTGAGATTTAATTTAAATACTCGTACAATACGAGTACCACTTACAAGCGCTATGTATATTTCTATGTTATGATTAATTTTGTTTTATTCTTCCGCCCATATAAAATTTATTTACATAACTTGTGTAACAGTTTTATGACATCACAAAATTATCTTCAGAACTCTTTCTAGGTTAACTGATTTAAGATTGCGTTTGCAATCGTTACGAAGATTGTCGGGTATTTACATAGTCAAACTAGGTGCAGTACTTGGTTATGACGGTGATAATATAGGCGTTTCTCTGCATATGCTTTCGAATGAGGTAAGCTTAATTTGTTTGTAAGTAGTAATCAAGTTTGATATTTAGAAACATGTGTTTTTGCACCAAAATACAGAGTAATAAAAACGCTTTCACTTTCTATGGTTTTAACTTTTAAAAAAAAGAAGTATAGTACCGATTTTTATTGTATTTATAATTTCTAGAATTTTTATATTTCTGTTTTATTTTATACGTTTTATTTTTTATTTTCGTGTCATGTATTTGTTTTTGCTGCGCAGCTTCTGGAACAATCTGATTTAAGGATTCAACCTTCTTCTTCCTCTTCTATTCAGGCATCATCGCACAACACTGAAATTGCAAAGTAAATATTTGAATTTTCTTTATTATTTTGTATGACGTTTTTTAGATTTTTTTTTTATATAGTTTGGTCTAGTGTAATGTTTACTATATTGTTTAAGTGTTTTATTTTGTAACTTTGAGTTATTAAATTAATGAGCTTAGTTGTATTGCTTATTTTTTTTCGATATTTTTGTATTTTGCTCTACTTAAGGAATTGAGTTCTTTTTTTTCTGAATATTAGGAATGTGAAAAATTTGTGATAAATCTAAAATTATCGGCCAAACAAAGTACCATAAAATAATTTGTTGTAAGATTTGCTATGAAACAAACAACAATTAAGAATAAGTTTTTGTTAACAGTAAAATTCGAAGTTCCTATCGATCCAGTAAAAAGGTTCTTTGTGATACGTATAAATGTATATATTTTAATATTTTAAACGAAATCACTTCCATTGAAATATTGTTCGAATAATATTTATTCATAATTTCTATCCATGAAACACGAGTCATTTTGAAATAATATCACGTCCCAAATCAGAAGTGAAATAATCTGAACGATTTTAATAAAATGTAATTTATATGGAAACGAAAACTATCATACTTAAAAACGTAGAATTAACAAAATGGGAATTAACATATGAACATAAGCAATTAGATGCAGAGCATGCTGTATGGACTGTCGCTCCATGCGTTCACACTTTCCTTTAATTGTGCACTTCTAAAATACATATGTATGTATTTATAATTTGTAACAAGCCAAGAAGAGTGAAAATCTTCGGCGTTCATACGGCGGCATTTCAATATGTTGAGATTAGTGAGCCAGCCCCATAAATTCCAACATATTAACTGAAAACGTATCATATAAAAGTTTCCTTATTATTACTTATTTTCGAGAACTTGTTATTGTAGGCAAAATGTTTGGGCATGCTCAAATTTTATTTTTATCAGGAAATTGAAAAGGAAATGCTCCTTCAAAACGTTTAATACCATCATATATATGTAGATAAAAATTTGCGAACTCTGCGTAAGAGACGGTCTCTCATAATCGATTTTCCATTTCATTATTTAATTAAAAAAAATCGAATCATGTATTTGGTACGAGTATTTTAGCATTACAATTATTTGTCAAGCTCAATTCCTTTAGTGGACTTTTACGTGCGGACTGTAATATTACAAATTTAAATTATTTTCAAAAACTTTTAGCACCGAAGATGCTGCCGATGGGGATGTTATCAACACTACAGTTCTTGCTCGCGGCTACCGATTCTTAGGTCGCGTGGTGCGTGCTTCGCTGCCCATTCAAGCGCTCATGTTGCTATTACTGGGTGTTGCCACTCTTGTGCCCCACGGTGAAGACTACACTTGCATGTTCTCTAATACATTCGCTCGGAGTTTAGAGCCAATGTTATCGTATCCTAATGGACCACCTCCAACCTAAACTCAACATTTCAAATACTTTAAGTAATTCATTCAATATTATATCTATGCCTACTATTTTTTTTTGTATTTTTTATTTTTGAAAGTGAAACTCATTGTTTTAAGTGATAAAAAATGGTTGCAAAAGAAAGAGAAAAAAAATCAATTAAGAAACAGAATATGTAATTTGTAATGATTTAAAAATAGCGATGATAATGTAACGATTGTGTTATATCAGCATTATTTGATTCATTTGCATTAAATAAACAAAAAAAAACAAGTATTTAATTTCTTTTCACTTAAGAGCTTTTGTCAACTCAAAACCGGTGTTGTATGAAATAATATAAACTCTGGGAATCATAACTCTCCCATTTATTCAATGGTTCTCAGGGTTTTTTTTCGATCTAAACAACATAATCTATTTTCATTTTATTATTACTCTCCCCTTGAATATCATGGAAATAGAAACATAAGTTTTGAAGTTAATACAAAAAGTTCAAGAGTGAAAATACAACGAAAGTATAACTAAACACAAAAAACATACTACTATATCCTACCGGTGCTACATCCCTTACTTTTTATTTTGTAGGAATTTAAGTTAAAAATCAAAAACATTTATGAACAATCCATCCATTTATTTTATTTTAAAAGTTATTATGTTTTGTTTTGTATTGTAACATATAACTGTGTAATTTTTTTTTTATTTTTTGTTGTTGAAAATAATAGTTTTGTGAAACTGTAAAAAAAGCTATCAAAGTCATGGAAATTATAAAAAGAGAAATGTTTATATAAAAATATTTGTTACTTGCATGAGGCGAAAATTTAAAATAAGATGTGAAAATTACAAAAAAAAATTAAAAAAAAAACAACATTGTACCTATTACAATTTATATTATATATCCACAATAAAAAAGCTAAATTTTAGAAAAAGACGTTTTATTTGACATGGTGTCAAACACGATCACTAGTTTGTTAGTGGTAATACAAGGATGAGGATGTTCATATCATTCCTATTGCTTATGAATAAACGCTAGCCCTCAACCTCTAGGGTACGAATACTTTTAAAATATTTGGGCATGTTTTAATTTTTTTTAGAAAATTGGATGGAGAGCCAAAGGAAGTTGTTATTTCGCTGTATAGTGGCAGGAGAGTAAACTAAGAAGACTAGCTATTCGGTCATGAGACGTTAATGAGACGTTTTTGTATTCGTATGATGTTTGTATGGCCCATCGTTAGTCTGATCTAAGTTTTCAGCATGGCTTTATGAGTAAGTGGATTAAACGTTCGGTTTAAGCGAGTTCTTCTCTTATATTGTATTTGCAGGTTGTTAACAAGTGTTTTCGTATTTATTTTTTGTTGAAGCGGCTTAGTCTGGCTTCTCGTTCCCTGCGATGCCGTTGTGCCCCGGAATTCTTGAAATCTTAAGTGCGGATAAGCTTATCATGAAGAGTTTTCGCGATATAATCGTACATATTATGAAATCTTTAGCTATACAAATTTAAGAAAACTCCAGCAGTAGTCCCTTCTATAGTTTGTCGGACTTCAACGACATGAAAAGCAGTCACATTTTCTGTTTTTGTGTCATCGGTAAATAGTTATTGTAGCAAGAGTACTTAAAGATCTTATTGTACATAAATCTGCTGGAAACTTCTTAATGACCGGCAGTATGGTTTTCGTAGCAACAAGTCCACTGCTGATTTTCCACGGAAAAGTGGAACCAAAGTGTACATCAATCTGGCGAAAGCAATATAGTTGCACTTGATATTTCTAAGGCATTTGACAGAGTTTGGTATCAGGCTCTTTTGTCGAAAATGCGTGCATTTGGGATCGACGACTCTCTTCTTCAATGGATTAGAAATTACCTATCGGAACGTTCAATTCAAGTTGTCTTGGACGGTTTCAAGTCTGATATTCTGCTAAGCTCATTAAATTCCGATATCAACAGTATAACCAATTTGGGAGCTATCAACAGAGTGGAATGCTCACCAAAACACAATGCTGTCTGCTGTCGTTAAAGCGAAATTTAAACACCCAGCCATTATCCATGGATGGCACTTGAATCGTTGAAACCGGAAAACTTTCCATTATCGGTATGTGTGTTAATGACAAAACTTACGTTGGAATGACCACATATTTGATGTCGCTAAAAATGCTGCGAAATTTCTAGGTTTCCTCAAGCGATGTAAGAAATATTTACCCCCTCTGATCTAGCCTTAATATATAAGGAATTCATCCGCCAAAAATTGGAGTACAATGCCCAAATCTGGTCAGGTGCTGCTGCACCTGTTAGATAGGATTCAAAACCATGCGATGAAACTTATTGATGATACTAATATCAGTCAATCAATTGACACCCTCGAACACCGACGTAATGTCTCCTGTCTCACTTTGTTTTATTGCTATTTCCACCATTTTCAACAATAAAACCCGTCTCGCAATGAATGCTCATCAGTATACCCTCAAGCCCATTTTCGGACGTACTCTAAAATATCGTTATTCATTCCTAAGCCGTACAACTCGCTTATGGAATGCCCTGCCGATCTCTGTATTTCCTGGTTTATAACTTGCTAACATTTAAAAACAATGTACATCGGTACCTCTCTTTTCTTCCTCCCTAAATTTCCTTTGCCCGCGCTGTGTACAATCACTTTAAGGGTACACAAACCCCTTGAGCACGCGCTCATTATAAAAAAAAAAACAAAAAGACAGCACGGATAACTTCGTTGCCTGTTGTGGCTTGCGCATTTTGGGGTGGTTAATGTTAACTGGATTTATTCTTTATTTTTTGTTAAATGGGTAAATGATTTTTTCTCTTTTTGCGACTGAAAAGGCGTTTGCAATTTTCGACTGGTTTTCTTTGTGGTACAATTTTTCTGCAACCGTCATGAATTCGGGAAGGCAATGGGAGTATATTTTTTGCATGGTCATGGATCTTAGGTATTCATATGGGGCAATTTGGCATCGGTCAACATTAGTATTATATGTGTTGTTCTAAATGCTTTCATCCACATTCTGTTTCCTCCATGATGTCGTGTTGAGATAAATTGGACGATTTGGAACATTTTCCTAAATTGCTAAACCGTAGCAAATCATAATTTCACATAGTTTTTTTTACTTTAATTTTCAAAGTAAAATAAATTCAAAATAATGAATTTAGTATTACATATTGATTCAAATAATTAATTAATAAGTAAAATTATTATTATTAAAATTTTATTAAATTGTAAGTAAATTACGAACTTAATAATTACCTAAACTAGAGTTAGCTGTCAGGGCCTACAACTAGTTAATTAGAAAAAAGAGGAAGAAAAATTAGATACAGTTTTCGAGTTTAAGAGAGGTAATAATCTTATAGATATAGACAATATTTTTAGTATTTACATTGGATAGAAGAAAACTTAAACTATGGTTGGAAATAGATTTGCTGACTGATGAAGCTTTGCTGCAGAAGAGAAGGTGGGTCATCGTAAGAGTAGTTCTTTCTTCGCAAAGATGGCATAGTGGGGGTAGTTCCTTATTGAAAATATGTTGGTGGGTGAGATATGTGCGTCGAAGTCTGAAGTCTCGTGAATATTTTTCTTTTCTTTTTGAGACATTATTTGGGATAAATCGGTTTGACGCCGTTAGGATTGAAGTTTTTGTATGTATGGTTATAATCTCCCTAAGCAATTTTCCTTCTATATTTAAAATTAATGAGGATGAAGTCTTTAATGTCTTTTTTGCTATACTGGTGGAACATTAATAAGGGTTCATTAACTGCAGATTTCGCTGCCTTATCAGCAGCCTCGTTGCCTTTGATACCTATATGGCTGGGAATCCAAACAATTTTTAATGTTGCACTATTTGCTATAAGAAGGTCACGTATTGTGCCGACGATTGCAATGGAAGAGGCAATGTTTTTTATAACAGATAAGCTGTCGGAGAATATAATCGTCTTTTTCTTTTTTGAATATTCTATTACTTTGAATATAGCAAAAGCTTCTGCAGTAAAAACGGAGCAAAAATGTGGAAGAAGACCTTTGGATAGAATAGAACCATTTTCGTCGACAACTGCAAATGACACATGATTTTTTGTTTTAGAAGTATCAGTAAAAATCAGGTTCCAGCCAAGGGATTTGTAGTTGTTTGCGATGCTAAGGAATAAGGCTTTGTAGGTGTTGTCATTAGTACTTGATTTACTATAACTGCTTAGATACGTAATTATAGTGTGTTTAGGAAGGTTCCATGGGAGTTGAGTGTACCTTATTTGTTTATTTATATGGATCGGAATATCTAAATCCTTAGCGGAGGTAAGAGCATTGCATAGACTTGAATGGTGTTTTTGCGTTCTTCTACGAATTAATGACTTTT
The DNA here is from genome assembly GCA_949129095.1 of Volucella bombylans. Classification (NCBI taxonomy): domain Eukaryota; kingdom Metazoa; phylum Arthropoda; class Insecta; order Diptera; family Syrphidae; genus Volucella; species Volucella bombylans. Next base: position 172,506,970 of record OX422144.1, on the reverse strand, counting down.
TCACATCAGTGTGGATAGGTGATATATGTGGGGAGTTGATTTTTTGAATGATGTTGGAGGTAAGGTGGTCGAATCTCTCAGTCAAATGAGGAAGTCTTGCTTCGGTAAGTAAATTCTTGATGGGAGTAGAGCGAAGAGCTTTTATACTTGTCCTGATGGCAGCGTGGTAGGGTATTGAAATTAATTGAAAAGAAGATTTAGAGCATCTACCATATATTGGAAGACCATAGTCAATTTTTGAAAGAATAAACGATTTTATAATATTTACAAGGGTATTTATATCAGCTCTATTATTTTTGGAGGATAGATACTTAATTAGATTTACCCTGGCAGTAAGATTTTTTGAATGTATGTACAATGGTTTTTGAAATTATATTTAGAGCCAAAAATAAGTCTAAGGATTTTAATTTGGTTAAAAATTTGTGTGTTTACGTTATTTAAACTTAATTTAATATTTTTATTACATGAATGTTTTTTACAAATGTGAAAAATTACAGATTTTGAATAAGAAATAGAAACACCTGAGTATTCACACCACCTTAGCAAAGCCTCGCCAATGTGGGCGAAGGTATCAGCCACCGCTACATCTTTACATTTGAAAAAATTACATTTTAAAAAAATAATAAGATCGTCAGCCTACCTTTCGAAAATTGTCAATTATTATACTGGTATCGTTAAACGCTATGGAAAATATTGGTGATCCCTGTGGGATACCATTTTTCAGTTTGAGGATGTTCGAGTAGATGTTGCAATGCCTAAGACGGAAACTCCTGCTGCACATGAAAGATTTTATGAACCCAACAATTTTAGGGCCAATTCTCCATTTTAATAGTGGGTTTAATACAACGTGTACACCAATCCTATCGAAGGCTTTATCAAAGTCAACATGGAAATGCGGTTTCTCTCAGATAGCGTTAAAGACACAAAGTGGTCAAGATGAATGAGGGCATCTTGAGTGGAGAGCACTGGTAATTCTTGTAGTGTTTGTTTTTATAATTTTCTGATGTCAGCCCAAAGCTTTTGCGACGTGCTGTTAGGATTTATGTTCGCAGTAAATTTTTTTAAAGCAGGCCCTTTCTTCAGCCTGGATTTTTTTTTGAATTTAGCGTTCAGCTTGCGATAAAGGACGAGGTTGGGATTAGTGGGGGATTTTTTAAAACTGTACCAAGCCTTTTGTTTTTGTTTGCGAAGACCACTAATTTCTTCATTCCACCAGGGAACTGTTTTTCTATGAAATTTGTCGCTTGTTTGAGGAATAGTAAGGTTGGCGGCAGCGCGTAAGGATTTGTGGATAAGGGCAGATTCTTTGTTGATGTTGGGGGATACTATCCTGGTAAGAAGTTCGTTTGACAGAGTGGAACAGAAAAGATCCCAGTTAGCTCTTTCGATCAGAATTTTTTTATTAGGTTTAACGTTTAAATTCCACGTAGATTTCGGAAGGAGTGAAGGAGATATAAAGGATAGGTCAATGTACTGTGTGTCGAAAAGTGGGTGGGGCGGCCGTCATTAGGAATTGATAACTCTGAGTTAATAATGAAATGATCAACAAGCTTGCCGCGTTTGTTTTGTTGTTCAGAACCCCAAGAAGGACTCCAAGAATTGGAGTTATAAGTATTGTAGTATTTATCCCAACCAGGATAGCTTGGAGATCTTGTAAGGTGAAATTTTGATCGGGGTAAATGTAAAGGGAAATGACAGTTATTAGGATATTGAGGTTAATTTCGACACCAATAGCCGAAATGTTTGAATTTATTGTGATAGGAGTGTGTGGAATAGATTTGTGAATGAGAATTCAGACGCCTTGTTTAGAAGTTGTGATAGAGTCATGGTTATGGGAGTATTCCGAATATTGTTTAGGTGGGAAGGGATAGGAGTTGGAGGGAATATGGGTTTCTTGAAGGGAAATTATGTTTGGTTTCATGTCGCTTATCAGAAGCTGTAGCTCATGTAAGTTGTTCTTATAGCCATTTAAGTTCCATTGCAAAATATTGAGAAGTAGATTTGAATTAGACGACGAATTCTTATCAACGCGAAGTGTTTCACGTTGAGCAGAATTTAGTGTGGTGTTGTTGTTGGGGTGTTCATTATGACTCCGAGGTACGGATATAGAGGCATGCAGGCCTAACGAGGAGCTTGACTGACCCAATCCCCGAGCCGCGGACTCTGAGTTTAGGTTAAAATTAATGATATTAGTCTGATACATTTTCATTATTATAATCAGTAATGAAGTAGTTGTTATTTGAGATAAGAGTGTTTGTTATATTGTTGAGTGGGGAAGGAAGGTTTGATGGGGTTTGAGAAAGGATGGTTGTAGTAAAATTGAGTGAGTCGGGAGATGGAAAAGGAGAGTAGGAAGTATTGGTTTGGGTTTGAGGAATGACTGACGTGTCATATTATTAACTTTTTACGATTCATCTGGCTTTGCATATCAAAAAACTTTAATTGATTTAATTTCGATACACTGGTTGTTCTGTGTACCTGCTCATTGATGTTTGCTATTGTGTCATATTTAAATACATTTAGTTTACCACTTGTTTAAGAGAGATTAGTTTTTTTAAACAAGAGAAAGGATTTTGTTTATTATCTGTTCCCAAAATCACGAAAGTTCTGGACAAGTTAAAAGTTAATATTTAATCTTTTGCTATTGTAGTTATTATATTATAATGGCATTTTGGAGTCTATGGGTTTTTACTTTGATATTGTAAGTTGTCTAAAAATGTCGTTTAAATTGTATAAGCGTCCTTTCGCATTTATATCGATAGAATTTGAATACGGAACTGAAAGTGAATTAAAATGGGGAGGATATTTTTAAAAGCAGGATTGAATTGAGCGCTTTTAACAATCATAACGAACCAGCACTAACATAGATATTTGAGGTTGATCTGAAAATAAGTATATGTATATATTTGAATTAAACATAAATAATGTTATTGCACCTCCATAACACACATATGTATATTAGTTTTGGAAAACAGTTAGTAGCCAAAAAACATTTTTCTAATCTTGGTTCTAACCAGAGTATTTTCTTTTCACCGTTAGACCTTTCAATAGATGTAACTTTCAAACCGTGCTGTTATATAATCGACCAACTAAACTCGCTATTCGCCATCTTGTGGATAAATTTCGTACCACATGTATACCATAGATGAAGTAACATAGATGGTAAACTTTTTAGATATTACAAATCCAATATTACGTACAGTGTATCTGTGGGAAGTTTAAGGGTTTGCAAAATTATTAGTAGAGTTAGACATCTAAGTTAGTTCATCTATGATGTAGACTGTACATGACACAAAGCCAACAACGTGCCAATGTAATGTGCGTGCAGCATAAATTGTAGCCGTCCAGAAAGTTCAGATCTGTCAATTCGACGGCGATTTGAACAGTCTGGCCTTTTTCGCTTGTATAACATCCAGGTGGAACAGGAAGTAAAGCAGCGAGACTATGGCTTGCACCGTTAGGGATTTTGAGCAGCTTGAGGGCGATCCCTTTGCCGCAATTAGCTTGTGAGCAAGTAAAATTTTCCGTTTATGAGTGAATAAAATTCAGAAAAGCCTTTTGAGGTTAAAAGCCTTTTCAGATTCACCATGCTGGTACACCATCGGTCCTTAATTGTAGAGTCGACTGAAAAGAAGGACGAAGAAGAAGATGACTTCATTCAACGATAATTTTATACGAGGGCGGGTCAATAAGTCCGTGACTTTTGGAATAAAACACAGATTTTTTGATAAAAAAATAATTTTATTTTTCAACGTAGTCTCCCTTGAGCTCTATACACTTTGTTCAACGCTTCTCCAATTTTTTTATCCCTTAAAAAAAAAAATGATTTGTCGAAAAATAGGCCTTTGTTTGCGAGATGACTTCATCATTGGAGTCAAATCTTTTTCCACCAAGCCATTTCTTCAGGTTTGGGAACAAGAAGTAGTCGCTCGGAGCCAAATCTGGAGAATAGGGTGGATGAGGGAGCAATTCATAGCCCAATTCATGGATTTTTGCCATGGCAACTGCACATGTGTGCACCCTTGCATTGTATTGGTGGAAAAGAACTTTTTTCTTTTTTATTAGTGAGTAGTCTGATAAAAATAGCTGTCAAACACAAACTAACTGACGCAGCAAGTTTAAATTTTGACAGGAGTCAACTGACAGATGCCTGTGGACAGGAGCAGTGTTGCTGTTTCAGTAAAGAGGTCAGAAATTCAAAAAGTCACGGACTTATTGACCCGCCCTCGTATCTCGAAATGATATTGAATTTGTCACCGAGATCGTGTGATTTGTTGCCACTCAATTATGTTACTTCTGGTGCTGTTATATGTATGTATAAAGTTTTTGATGTATTCAAAACATAGTGTCATCAGCCATTCTTAATATAGAAAAAAGGATTTTTGATTAAAATTAAATTCCTGTAGTTATTGTTTACAAAAAAGCTATATATCTCTTCAAAACACACACTTTATATTAAAAAGAATGCACTTCTCTTAGTATAAGTTTATTAATGACACATGAATAAATGAATTAGTTAAATTAAATTAGTTAGGTTACGTTGAAACACGTATAAAGTATTAAGTTTAGCTTAGAGCGCTCGCACAGGGTCATATTAGAATAAGATAGTAGCTAAGCGTGTTTGCTTTTGCTTTCAAGTTAATATGAATATGAAAGAACTGTCGGTCTAGTGATTATATCGAAAACTAGTAAAATTGAGACACACATTTTTAAGTATTATAGATTTCTTTATAAATTATTTAAAGATTTTTATCATGTTTTACATATTTTGATTTATTTATTTTAAGTTTAATATTTACGTATTGGTTATTCAAAATTGTTCATTGCTATATTGGAGTGTATTCTTTAACTGGAATTAGAAAATTAGAAATGAAAGCGTTTATTTTTGCAACATAAACAAAATCTGTTATCATAGTTTTCCATAGAAACCAAACAACTTAAATACTTTCAAAAATAACAATTGTAGTAACTTTATTTCAACTTCAGAAAAAGCGAAAATTAATTTCTATTATTTTTTTCTAAAAAAAGTAAGTAAAACATTTTGTATTAAGCAAAATGGCTGCAGGGGACCACGTAAGCTTTATAAGTAGTGTTACTGAGTCGGACAAAGAAGGTAAATTAAGTTTAATTATATGCATTGTATATGCAAGCACGCTAACATTTTATTGGTTAATTATTTTTCAACCTACAGATGATATTATAAATGAGCAAATCCAGAAAATTCCAGAAATACCAACTCCCAGTTACACTGAGGATGAGATAGACAAGCTTGTTACTTTTGTACAGAGAATGACTATTTTATTTGGTTTTGACTATCGAGATTGGACTGATAATGCCCTATCCGTGATACGTAGTTGGTTTTTTAAAGTTGACGAATTTATTTTGACAATATTTTACGACAACAATAAAATTGTTTGTTGCCTTGGTGTTCCTATTGTGTCAGTGCAAGACTTGAGTTATTTCATGCGAAAACCAAATGAAATTTTTAATGTTGAAACTTTTCATGATGAAGTCATTTATGGAACTTTATATGAAAATGTTGATAGAGCATTTTTGTGGACGCTTAATTTGGTATATGCACCGATTTTTCGTAATTTTTCGGATTGGAGTGATAATGTTAAAATTCGCTTTCATAAAGCATTGGATATGGTTTTGGCCAACGCAACAGGGTTGCATTATAAAATATCTGGCATGACTGTGCTACATGTGCCCACCATACAAAGTGATATTAGGCAAGGAAATGTAGCAAAAGACCACGAATTTGTGAAAAGTCTAGAAGTAATTGCAGTGCATTGGGGTACTCAAATAAGGGCGTGTCTAACCGACAAGGTACTAGTGGCTACACATGATTTAGTATGTCCTATTGAAGAATATGAGTTCTGGTTGTATCGATGTAGGTATATTTTTAAAATTACTAGGAATTACACATACATATACTTCTATTATATATTATTACAATGAAATTCTTAGATGAAGTCCTCCAATGTTTATGTGAGCAATTACATGCCAATGACACTCAGCTTATTTTTCAAATACTTCGCATCGCTCAATCTGTATATACAAAACAAATGGATGAGTTGATTCAAGATTGTGACAATGAGTTTATTGAAGCGAAATCGAATGTCAGATATTTGCAGCTACTTATCAGGCCATGCAAAGACCTGGACGAAGTTACAAATCCGGCGCAAGTACTACCATTGCTGCCACGAATAATACATCTAATTTGTTTTATATGGTGGAATTCTGAGTTTTATAACAAAGTCGGACTTATAACGAATTTATTCCGGAACCTTAGCAACCAAATAATAAAACTTTGCACAGCCCACACTAACATCGATAAAATTCTGGATGGCAATTCAAGGTTTGGCGTATTGATGTGCAATATGTCCATTGAATGCTGTTTGTCATACAAATCAGTATTTAATAAAATTTTCACTCAATACAAAACAAGTCTAAATAATGTTGGATATGAAGTTGATAAGGCAATGATATTCAACCATGTCGATGCTTTTGAGGAACGACTATATGATTTGATTGATGTTTGTCAGTCAATGATAGTATTTGGGAGATTAGATGAAACAGAAAATATTCCGAAACCAATATTTGGAGGTACTCGAGGGACTTATTTCGAGAAAAAAACTGAGCATGTGGAAAGCACTTTTTTGAATTACCTTAAAGGGTTTAAGAACGACTCGAAAAATCTAATTTTGGATGTTCATAGCAATGAATGGTAAGTAAGAATTTAGTTCTTAAATTTCCTTATTATTTTTTCGGAATTCTTCAGTGTTTAATTTTTTTCTAAATTAATTTGGTGGGAGTTCTGAGCACTTTTTTCGATAAAATTCTTAGGTTTCATAGTTTAAAGTTAAAGTTCTAAGTGTTAATCCCTAGGGGTTTTTTTCTTTGATAATTTGAGCAGAAAAATGTACATACATTTAATATTTTGACCACAGAAAATTTTAACTCGATATTTCGAAATCTGGATTCCATTTGATACGAAGATTTTTTCGATTTGATTTTTGTGAAATTGTAGTTTGTTCCGGAATGCATTTTGTGGAATTTACGAGATGAAAATCAATAACTGACGAGTAATTAATATTGACTGCTGATATATCATATGGTATATGGTATAATAAGTATTTATTTATTTATTTATTTACAAAAGCTAACAGATATTTATAAAAATTAGATGTTAGCTATTTAGCCGGAGCAACGAGGCCTTAGGCTATATACTCGTATGTATGTGGATAGTGGCATGAAAATTATATTAGGCTATACAAATTTGTTTTTCTTAAGAAGTCGATAATAAAGTTAGAGTTATCTGGGTTGGAGAGGAGTTCACTGAAACTGATTTGGGAATTGGATCTGTGTATTTGGAATGCTGGGTAATCGAAAAGGATATGGCGGATGCTAATACAAAAATTATTGCAAAATGAATAAGTGGATGATTTATTTTTGTTGAAATAGTGTTCGTGGCAAAGTCTACTGTGTCCGAGTCTGAGTCTAGTGATTTTACTTGTATCATTACGGGATAGTTTAGAAGCTGCAGCGTAATCTATGACAGAAGATTTGTTTTTGTTGATGGTTCTGTACCAATCCGACGTTTTCTCCCAGATATGTTGGGTTGGGTCAGTAGATTTTCTAATAAAATTGTTTAAGTCGTGACTATTGTAGTTAGTGGTGAAAAGGGAAGGGGTTTCAAGGATTTCCTTGGCTGTTTTGTCGGCGAATTCATTGCCCGCTATTTGGGAATTGTAGATGTAAAAGATTGCGAATTAAAGAAGGATAGTAACATTGGTTGTTGGGGTTAAGGATAGCATCAATGGAAGATAGAGAGTCCGTGCAAATAGCAAACTTTTTTTTTGACTTTTTAGTGAATTGCAGCGCTTTAAAAATGGCTATCATTTCCGCTGTAAAAATGGAGGAATATGAGGGTAATAGAAAGGAGCAGATAGTTTCGCTTTCTGTGGTGACACTAAAACCTATCCTGTCGCCCATTCTGGAGCCATCTGTATAGATAAACGAATATTTTTGAAAACTATTTTTGAGTTCGGAAAAATACGCTCGGAATATTCTAGGGGGGGTGTGGGACTTACTGTGGGATCTTAGAGAGGAAATGATGGAGGAAGATTGAAATAGCCAGGAGGTGGATATGAAGGGGAAGGTTGAATGGGTTGGTAAGGGATGTTCAATTCGGTGCAGAGAATAGAAGAACGTGAGGTAGAGGACATTATTTTTTTCTCTATTTTTTTATTTTTAACTAATCTATGGAGTGGGGAATCTTTGGAGAATAAAGTGGATTTGTATATCTTTAGAGTGGATTGATATCTAAGGTTTTCAAGAGTTGGCAGTTTTGCTTCGAACAGTAAATTGTTGTTTGGAGTGGTAGGGAAGGCGTTGAGGGCCTTTCTTATGGCGGAGTTATAAATAGTTTTAATTTTGTTGAGGTGGGATTTGGAGGAGAAACCATAAAGAAAAAGACCATAGTTAATTTTGCTAACTATTATGGATCTGATGGTGGAAATGAGGGAAACAGGGTTGCAGTTAAATTTGTTGTATGAAAGGGATTTTATTATGTTCAGTTTTTTCCCCAAAGTGGGAAGCATAAATTCGATGTGTTCATTCCATCTGTAATTTCTTTGAAAAATTAAGCCCAAGATTCTTAGTCTGTTAACTTTCTCTAGATTTATGATATTTGAAACAATTTTGCATGTGCATTTGTGTTTTCTACAGATATGGAGATGTTTGCTTTTAATAGGGGATAATTTAGCTCCAGAATACTCGCACCACGATAGTATGTCTTGAAAGATGGAGTTGAGATCAATAATGGGGGAAGAAGTATTTTTATTTATCTCTTTGACAATTGTAAAATCATCAGCATAGGCGAAGAATTTTATTTCTTTGTGGAGGGATAGGGTGATGGAGAGTTTGTTAAATGCTATAAGGAACACCGGAACAGACAAGGGGGAGCCTTGAGGGATGCCGTTGAAGAGGGGCAAAAAGGACGATGATGAGCTTCCAATTCTGGCCGAGATCTTTCTGTTTTTCATAAAATTGAAGATATATCTAATGATGTTCGGGCCTACCTTCCAGGCTTTGAGTTGATCGATTATTGTGTGGACTCCGATTTTGTCAAAGGCTCTTACGAAGTCGAGGGAGATGAGGGAAAGATGACTACTTTTCGAAAGGGAGTTGGTTATAAGGTGGTCTAGATAAAGAAGGCAATCGGTGATAGATTTTCCCTTCTTGAATCCCATTTGGTAACTGCAGAGAAGTTTGTTGTGGGAAACAAACCACCAGCGTCTGTTGGCTATTATCTTATCAAGTACTTTGGCGCAACAGGGGTTAAGGGAGATAGGTCTGTACAATTCCAGAAGTGTTTTATCTGATTTTGGTTTGAGTATGGGAATGACATTACTGTTTTTATAAAGTTGGGGGATAAAGTTATGGAAGATGGAATTGTAAAGCTTGACAAGTCTAGCTTTCATGGAAGGAGAGAGATTCTTTAACATTGCATATGATATTCTATCATTGGCGGGTGTCTTGCCTTTTAATTTGTTTAATGCCATGTCTAACTCTAGAAGACTGATATCTTTGTCAATTATTTTTCCATTTTCTGAGGGGGAGTAGGAGACAAAAGGGGTAGAGAGAAATTTGTTTTGACAAAAACGATTGGAGAAGTTTGAATCGTGAGACTCTTTAGACCAGAATTCGGAAAAGTGCTTGGCAATGGAGTGGGGGTTAGTGATATTAATGTTAGGGGAGTTAGTGGGGGAAATGCAGTGGATGGGAAAGGAAGAATTAATGCCACAGAATCTTCTGATATTGGACCAAATTATGGCAGTGGGAGTATTGGGATTAATTTCAGAAGTAAATTTATGGATAGATTCTGATTTAGAAACTTTTATTTTCCTTTTGTATAAGGCGTTAACTCTTTTATAGTTGATAGCATTTTCAGTCGAAATATTGCGTTTTAGAGAATTCCAGAGTCTGTTCTTTTCTCTTTTTAGCTGCTCAAGTTCGTGATTCCACCAGGGTACTCTTGGGTTCCCTGCTGAGAAAGTGGTTTGAGGAATAGATTGGTTAGCGCTTTGGAGAATGATTTTGTGTATATTAGCAGCTTCTTTGTTAATATTATCACTGAAAGGGCGAACAGAGCTATGCTTATCTAGAAGTCGTTGGTAAAGAATCCAGTTGGCTTCGTCAGTTTTGAATTTAGGTCTTCTTTTCGCGGAAGGGGGGGGGGGGGAGAGAATGGAACATAGAAATTATAATAGGGAAGTGGTCACTTCCACAGAGGTCGTCAAAAACTGACCATTTGGTATCAACAGTTAGAATTGGGGAACAGAAAGCAAGGTCAATATGGGTTAAGGTTGAGTGGGTGCTAAAATGTGTGGAAGATCCATCATTAAGGAGTTGGTAATCAGACTTAGTTATGTAGTTGGATAGAGTGTTACCACGATGGTTGTTTTTGGGCGAGCCCCAGCTAGAATTCCAGCTATTCAAGTCGCCAAGTACTAGAGTTGGTACATGTTGAGAGTAAAGGACATTCTCTAAATTGGTTATATTAAAATGTTGAACGGGCGGAATGTAGACATTAATGATTGAAAATTTGAGTTTGGATGAGATTGTGACGCCAAGGGCTTCAAAGTCGTTGTTAAGAATAAATTGGTTAAATTGAACTGAAGAATGAATTAAGAAAGCAATTCCGCCATAGGGACTTAGGGAATGGTTTTGAGGGATGAAATGATAGTTGACTGGGATGGGAATATTGGTTATGGATGTCAGGTGGGTTTCCTGAAGGGCAATAATTTTGGGAGTGATTGATTTGATAAGTATTAATAAATCGTTATAATTATTTAAATAGCCTTTGATGTTCCATTGAATTATTTTCAATGCAGGGTTTATGTGTGGTGAGTAGTTTATGGTTGGTGATCTGATGTTGAAGTTGGTGGGACCCCGTCGTCCTTGATTAAGGTGTTGGTTGACCAGTGTTGAGCCCAAACAGGGCGGACTAAAGATGGCGGGGTCAGTAGCGTTGGAGATTAATGTTTGTTTAGGACGAATCATAGTCATCCGTATGTGTATGTTCAGAGAGAAGGTACTTGTTTCGCATACGTTTTGTGTTGATGCTTGATTGATGGCTTGAAGAAGATTGCGGTGGATCTATCGGGCTATAGTATAAGTTTTCTTGAATTAGTTTTTGTGTTAAATTTGTGATTGGTGATTTCGGAGAATTGGTTTCTAGTACAGTTGATTTTTGTTGGTCATGTAAAGTGTTTTTGGAAGTTGAAGTGGAATGACTATTAGGTTTAGATGAATACTTTTGCGTAGTTTGAATATCAGAGGAGGTCGAGCTGTGTTTTTGTTCGTTGTCACTAATGATTTGGACTTTATTTGATGGGCCAGGAGAAGAAGCTTTTTGGGGCTGAGTGTTGGAGGAGGTTGATGATGTAATGACGGGACGGTGGTTGTCGGAGGCTTTTAATGTTGTTGCAAAAGTGTTAGGAAGTATAGGGGTTGGGTTTTGGGTTTTAAATATTTTCTGTGCTTCCGACAGCGTACATATGTGTATGGTTTTAATTTTTAGAATTTCTCTTTGCTTGAGATAGGCTTTACATTGTCTCGAAGAAGCTGGGTGTTCCTCGGAGCAATTAACGCAGCAAATTGAGGTGCAGGTCGCAGGGTTGTGAGGAGGAAGGTTGCAGCTAACACATCGAGAAGGATTGTTGCAATCTTTTTGTGGTGTGTCCTAAAAGTTGGCAGTTTTTGCAACGCATGGAGGTCGGGAAATATTCCCTCACTCTGACGTTATATGGTATAATAAGTAGGTGCAGCGAAAGAAAGCGTTTTTTTTTGGCTACCATTTACACTGTTACTGTCCAATGTATCCTGGTAATCTATACATCGACTGAGAATTTCGATTTGTTAATTCCGAGTGAATTAAGAGTAAGAGAGCGGCAGAAATTGTAAATTGTAGAAGTTTGTCATTGCCCGAAGAAAAGTTAGCTCTCGTTTTCTTTTCTTTTTCCGTGTAGCGTCCGAAATTGGACCACGTCTACCAGCGTAGTCAGCGATAAAACAGTCAATTTTAATGTTTCGAGTTTATACCGTGTGAAAGTTGTGAAAGTTATATAAATTTTGCAAAGATCATCAATAAATTTTGAATATAATTATCAAATATTAGTTTTTATTGAATAATACGTGAGTGTGTATATATGTATGTATATTTTTAGGTACGCGGAAGCCCTTAAATATCGGAAAATGGTTCGTGGCCTTGAAGAAATCATACAACGCTTAATAACGAACGTTTTTCAAAGTACATGTAATACAGAAGAAGGTCTTGAGGTTTTAGTAACACTTTACTTTTACTCGTTCCGAGATACTTTGCGTGAAATATACTTAAAACATGTCTCTCATGTTTGGGGTATGTTCATTTCTGATTTATCAAGTACGAATAATAAGATAAAAGATCAATCAGAGCATCATGAATCATGGATTCCAAAATATGCCGCTAAATCAATGATTTATCGAACAAATTTGGAACGATTAACTTGGATGAAAGAGCGCTTACAAACTGCTGAATGGATGCCACAAGTTTCATTACATAAAGTTGCCCTAGATAAATTTGAATTATGCAAAGAGGAATACCTCAACGAAGTAAAAAATCATTTCAAAATGTGGACTAAACATTTTGAAAATGATCTAACTCAAAAATTAAATCGTACACTATTACTTAGAAGTAAAGTGCAAAGTGGCCTGTTGGAATGTAATATTGATCGATCGGTAATGCAAATTTGTATTGAGGCGCATTTCTTTACTCAAATGCTTTTTCCAATTCCATCAAATATCAATAAATTATACGGCAAATATTCGAGCCTTAAATTTATGTACAACAGTGTATTGACTGTTTGCTTAGATTATAATCGTGTATTAGGAGCATTATCGTCAGGGGAAAGGAAACTATTTTCGGTCTTAATGCAAACGTGTGATAGAAAAATTGCTCCTGGTGTTTTTAAGCTTACATGGAGCGGTGAATTCAGTGATGCGTATATCGCAGATTGCTCTAAACATACAAAGAAATTACAAAACACTGTGGATATATATAAAAGAGCTAATTTCAACATAAGCCGAGTTTGCGAGATGATATGTAACTTAACCTTCTTTGATATTTCGAAAACTAATCAGCGTTTAGAAAATTTTGCAAAAGATTTAGATAGACAGTGCAAAGCAGCTGCTGATGTTTTGTCAAGACAATATTTTATTATAATTGAATTAATATTGGCAGTTATGAAGGAATTTCAAAGCGTTTATAGTGAGGTAAATAAGCTTAAGTGAAATCGAAAACTAAATGTAAATGATTTAAATCATGATAAATTATTAGATGATTCCCGAGTGGACCAATTATATTAATCGATTAGATGATATGCTAGAGTCGGCTTTTGTTTCCTGTGTAAAATTTTCTTTAACAAATGTGTATAATATTTTACATGGAAGCGAAAGTGTGGGACTCGCACAAATATTGCTGGTATTTGTTGACATTGAGGATCGAAAGGTATCTGCTAAACAGTTAAATTTTTATTACACAAAACATTGTTGGCTTTTTATTTCAGATAATATTTTCACCTAAAATTTCAAGCATTACGGATATATTTAATAGTGTATTACCGCGTATCACTCGAGTTTTAGATAAATATCCACGTCTTTGGCAAAAGTTTGGTCTTTCATCAAAAACCCGTTCATTCAGTGACGCTGTCAACTTTAATCTAGAATGCGTTGACATTAACAAAAATATTTTATTAGAAGTTGAATATAATATCTCCGAGTTGAACGCATACCTTGTGAATTGGCTTAAGTTTCGTATCATTTGGGAGATGCAAGAAGTAACTTTTCTTAAGAATTGGGAAGAAAATGAACAAACAGCTTTAGTCTTTGATAATACCATTGCAAATTATACTAGTCTAGCGAACGAAGTTGCTGATCAAGAATCAATTTCTGCTATTCACTCAATTCTTCTTAATTCAACAAAATTAAAAAACACTATTCTAGATTTCATAGACCATTGGCAAGAAATCAATGTTAAATTGTTGAAAAACAAATCATCGGCTAGTATAAGAGGTAATATGTGTGAAAATGTATTCAATTTAAAAATAAATAATAACAATTTCCAACTTATAGGTGTATACAAATATATGAGCTACAATATTGAAAAGATTTCTACTATACCACGCACCCTGCAAGAGATCAAAGAATCAACCAAACTCTATGAACGTCTTGTCAAAGAACTACCAGAAAAAGCAGACGAATTTCCATCGATTTTCGCACTTTTTAAAGTGATGGATAAATATCAGATTGAATTTCCATCTAACACTCATGAACTTATTATAAATTTGGAAGCCGAATGGCAAAATTACATAAAGAAACTCTTGGAAGCTGACGAAATGTTAGGTAATACAAAAGAAGAGTTCAAGGCGGCCCTTCTGGGACAAGCAGAAAAATTTAAAGATGCAATTAAATATCTCATGGAAGATTTCCTTCTAAAAGTTCCAACTTCTTCCCGAATGTAAATTCCCTTCAATCATGATGTCCGTTTTTTCCTTTCATAAATTTCCAAATTCTCCCTTTTTTTAGACCTCCAAAAATAGCATTGAAATACCTAGATTTATTTGTAAAAAAAATCGAAGCCTGGTTTAAGTTTGAGCAAAGTTTAGCATCGGATTTTCAAGTTTTTGGTATAAGTCATCTATCTAACTTGGAGCTGAAAAAAATTGACAACGAATTAAAAATTGTGTATGAGATTTGGCAACAAGTTTTAGAATGGGATACTTCTTGGAACGAGTGGAAGGTTGGAAACTTTTGGGAAATGAATATAGAACTTATTGAAGATACTGCAATATCATTTTTTACTGAGTTTAATAAATTATTTAAATTGCATAATGATCGAAATTGGGAATTTCTGGAGACAGTTAGGAAAAAAGTTGATGAATTTAGAAAGACTATGCCGCTTATTACGGCATTAAGAAATCCTGCGATGAAAACTCGTCATTGGAATAAGGTTCGAACAGCTGTTAATAGGTATGTAGTTTTTAACAACACCGAGTTAGCTTAATTACAGCTAATTACTTGTTTAACGGGTACAATCAAAGTTTACTTAAATTTAATAATACATACATATGCACATATATATGTATATGTAACAGCTAAAATAAGCATACATTCAATACACACAAAAAAGTGGAAGATTTTTTAAACACATTAAAGAGATCTCGAAAAAAATATGAAACTCCGTCCAAAAATTTCCAACAACATTATAAATATGGTTCATCTGTTTTTCAAATTTCAATAAACGTAAAGATTTTTTTACTAAATTTTAATAATTTAATAAAAATAAATCATATGTGCGTAGAACTCTTACAAAAAAGTGCATTCAATTTCATTTCAGAAATTTTGATGAAAGCTCATCGGACTTTACACTGGGCAAGATAATTTCTATGAATTTTCAATCATATTCTGAGGAAATACAAGATATCTCAAATTCAGCAACCATGGAGTTGCAAATTGAAAATGCAATAAAAAATATTGGCGCAGTATGGCAAGATCAAAAATTTGAGGTTGTAGAGTATAGGGATGCGATTTACAAAATCAAAAATGTAGATGATTGCATGCGGCTTTTAGAAGAGCATCTTGTTCAAATCTCTACAATGAAATCCACAAAATTTGTAGAACCCTTCATTAAAGAGGTTAACTACTGGGAACAAATTCTAGCAAATCTATCTGAATCTCTCGAAAAAGCTCTTGCTGTGCAGCGCCTATGGTTATATTTAGAGAATATTTTTGCCGGAGAAGATATTGCCAAACAATTGCCCGACGAAAATGAACGATTTCAAATAATAACAGACGAATGGGCCGCTATAACATGTAAAATGTATTTAGCTAAATCAGCCGTAAAGGCGGTTCACCATGAAATACCCAATTACGTCCTTAATCAATGTAAAAAATTAGAAGACGAAATCGAGGAGATTCAAAGAGCACTGGAAATCTATCTAGAATCAAAAAGACAAATTTTTCCTAGATTCTACTTTATATCAAATGATGACCTTTTAGAAATATTAGGTAATGCAAAAAGACCCGATTTGGTACAAATCCACTTAAAAAAGCTGTTTGATAATTGTTATAAAATAGAGTTGAAAAAAAGTATGGGAAAGACAATACGTTGGCAAGCATTGGGCATGTATTCAAACGATGGAGAATATGTAGAATTCCTTTCAGTTTTATACATCGAAGGTGCAGCAGAGAAATGGTTATCAAACTTGGAATTCTTCATGTTATCGGTTCTCAGGAATAAGTTAAGACTGTGTAGAAATTCTCTCAAAGAATTTATTTCAAATCGTGAGCATTGGTTAAAGCTATGGCCAGGTCAATTGTGCCTAACGTCATCTCTAATGCAGTGGACTGTAGAGTGTACACGTAGTTTGATGCATTGTAAAATAATTGATAATAGAAAACCTTTACGTAAACTAAGGCGAAGGCAAAATAAAATTCTTGCCACACTTTCTGAACTTAGTCGAAAAGAACTGCCGAATTTGTTACGTTTAAAAGTTAACACATTGATAACAATCGAAATTCATGGGCGCGATGTAATTGAGCGTATGTATAAGATAAATTGTAAAGATATAAGCCATTTTGAATGGTTTTCACAACTGCGGTTTTATTGGGAAAGAAATGACCACACTTGCATTATTAAACAGACAAATACATCATTTTGCTATGCTTATGAATATACGGGGAATTCTGGAAGATTGGTCATAACTCCATTAACAGATCGTTGTTATATAACGCTCACAACAGCACTGCATTTGTACAGAGGTGGAAGTCCAAAAGGGCCAGCCGGAACAGGAAAAACTGAAACTGTAAAAGATTTAGGAAAAGCCCTAGGCATATGGGTTGTCGTCACGAATTGTTCAGAAGGATTAGATTATAAGAGCATTGGTAAGAACTTTTCAGGACTCGCACAGACCGGTGCATGGGGTTGTTTTGATGAATTCAATCGGATTAATATCGAAGTACTATCAGTGGTAGCACAACAAATTCTTTCAATTATGACCGCACTTTCCGCTAAACTTACTACTTTCAATTTTGAAGGACATATTATAAGACTGAAACCTACGGTCGGCTTATTTATAACAATGAATCCAGGATATGCTGGAAGAACTGATCTTCCAGATAATTTAAAGTCCATGTTTCGACCAATTGCTATGATGGTACCTGATAATATAATTATTGCTGAAAACCTACTTTTCTCCGACGGTTTTCAGAACACAAAAATACTTGCTCGAAAAGTGTTTACCCTTTATGAATTAGCCAAACAACAGTTGTCTAAGCAGTGTCATTATGATTTTGGTTTGCGTTCAATGGTAGCTCTTTTAAGATATGCGGGTAAAAAACGACGTCAATTGTCCGAAACTAATGAAGAAGAAATAGTATATCTGTCAATGAGAGACATGAATGTTGCTAGACTTACAGCAGAAGATCTTCCACTTTTTAATGGCATCATGGAAAATATTTTTCCTGGTCTTATAATACCCGTCATAGATTATAGGGATTTTGAGGCGGCTATATCAGCCGAACTTCGCAGCAATGGAATGCAATTGGTCCCAATAGCCATCAAAAAGGTGATTGAAGTATTTGAAACAAAAAATTCCCGGCATTCTACCATGATAATTGGAGATACGTGTACAGCCAAGAGTGTAACCTGGAAAACTCTTCAAGGTGCTTGTAATAGGTTAAAAGCTTTGAAGAAGGAAGGATGGGAGAACGTTGTTGTTTATCCATTAAATCCCAAAGCATTGAATCTTGCAGAACTTTATGGAGAATATAATCTTGCTACAGGAGAATGGCTTGATGGGGTTCTAAGCTTAATAATGCGAACTGTATGTGCCGAAGAATCTACGACATTAAAATGGATCTTATTCGATGGCCCAGTAGATGCTGTATGGATTGAAAATATGAATTCTGTTATGGATGATAATAAAGTGCTTACATTAGTCAACAGCGAACGAATAACTATGCCACCACAAGTTTCTCTTCTTTTCGAAGCTGCAGATTTAGCTGTAGCATCGCCTGCAACAGTATCGAGATGTGGTATTGTTTACAATGATTATAATAATTGGGGATGGCGTCCGTACGTTCAGTCATGGTTGGAGAGACAGCCCTTAAAAGAATATGTCAATTATTTAGAAATTTTATTTAATGATTATATTGATCGAATTTTGGAATTTAAAAAAACACAATGCAACGAGATAGTTGTAACGAGTCAACTTAATGTTATTATTTCTATGTGCAAGCTGTTGGAGTGTTTAGGGACCAAAGCAAATGGAATAATTGCAGGAAATAATGAAATTCTAGAAACTATGACGAAGCTTTGGTTTTTGTTCTGCATGATTTGGACAATATGCGGGACAATTGATGAAGAAAGCCGACTTAAAGTCGACGCAATGATTAGAGAAAGAGAAAGCTGCTTTCCAATAAAGGACACAGTGTACGACTATTATGTGGACCCATACCATAAGTCTTTTATTTCGTGGGAAAATAAATTGTCCGAAACCTGGAAATACGATACAAAGTAAGTATTCCGTTTCCGTACTACACCTACATAATACATATGTTTTGCCTGTACATATGCATTTATCCTATTGATATTTTTTACGTAATTTACAGTGCTCCATTCTACAAGATAATTGTGCCGACGATAGACACAATCCGATATGAGTATTTAGTTTCAAAATTATTAATTTCGGAAAGTCCAGTTATGCTTGTCGGTAAGCCAGGTACCGGAAAAACTTCAATAGTTAAGAGTGTTACAACCACAATGAATCGTGACACATATACAATTTTATCAATTAACATATCAGCTCTGGTAAATGAAAACTATCTTAATTGTAATTATTTTTTATATATTGTATTTCTATAAGACAACACCTGTGGGACTTCAGCAATCAATAGAAAGTCGCACTGAGAAAAGAACAAAGGTATTATATGTACCAGTTGGAGGAAAGAAGATGATATGCTTTATGGATGATTTTAATATGCCTGCTAAAGATACTTACGGATCTCAACCGCCTCTTGAATTGATTCGACAGTGGATCGACTACAAGTTTTGGTTTGATCGGAAAACTCAGCAAAGGATCTATGTGCAAAACACATTATTAATTGCGGCAATGGGGCCACCGGGAGGTGGACGACAGGAGATATCAGATAGGACATTAAGTCGTTTCTTCGTTATTAATTTAACCTTTCCAACGGACGCAATTATACAGCAAATTTTTGGCACCATATTAAGGCAGAAACTCAGTGATCACGTTCAAGAAATTGTCCCAATGTGGAAACCCATAACTTTGGCAACTATAGACTTGTATAATGGTGTGGTTAAGAAAATGCTACCCACTCCATCTAAAACTCATTATCTGTTTAATTTGCGTGATATTTCGAAGGTTTTTCAAGGGTTGCTACGCAGTGAACCAAAGTGTACAGTCAAAGTTACCACCATGCAGCGCCTTTGGATTCATGAATGTTTTCGAGTATTCAGTGATCGTCTTGTAGATAATTCTGATCAAGTTTGGTTTGTTTCAGAAATTAATGATGTTATAGGTAAATATATGGGAGTGACGTTTCATAGCCTGTGTCAGAATAGAATTGTTCCAATATTTGGAGACCTGCTAAGCGCACATGGGCATTATGAGGATATAAGCAATCTTGACATTCTTCGAGATTATATGGTCAGTAAATTGGAAGAATACAATTCAGTACCTGGTGTGGCAAGAATCGATATAGTATTTTTTAGAGAGGCTATAGAGCATGTCACAAGAGTAGTTAGAGTTATATCGCAGCCTAAGGGGCATATGCTGCATATTGGTATTGGAGGTTCTGGGCGTCAAGTTCTTGCAAAATTGGCTATTTTTATTTGCGATTTTGGATTGTTCAAAATCGAAATAACTCGAAAGTATGGAACTGCAGAATTTCGGGAAGACTTAAAAGCGCTGTATAAGTTAGCAGGCATTAAGAATAGACCTGTTGTGTTTTTATTTAGTGGAGAACAAGTTATAGAAAGTGGTTTCCTTGAGATTATAAATAATATGCTTAGTACAGGTGAGGCAAATCTTTTCAGGACCGATGAATTTGAAGAACTGAAATCTGGTCTTGAGAGGCAAGCTAAAAAAATGTCTATACAACCGACAACAGAGGCTTTTTATAACCTTTTTATGCAAAATATTTGCCAAAATCTTCATATCATAATATGTTTAAGTCCAATCGGTGAAAATTTCAGACTTTTTCTTAGGCAGTACCCAGGTCTTGTTAGTTCAACAACCGCAAATTGGTTTCGAAAGTGGCCTCAAGAGGCTTTACTGGAAGTAGCTCAAAAGTTCTTATCTGATATTCAAATAAATGCTCCAATTCCTGGGCAGCCGATTTCAAGAAGTAGAGACGATCTTTTAATAATTGAGGAAGAAAATCTGCAATTAGGCGTAGCACAAGTTTTTTCAATAATTCATTCAAGTGTTTTAGATATTTCTACGCAAATGTTCTTAGAAATGCATCGTTACAATTATGTTACTAGCATAAACTATCTTGAACTTGTAACAGGGTTTAAGGATCTCTTACAAAAAAAGAGGATCGAATTATCCTCGAGTTCGAATAAACTTCGTAATGGTCTTTCAAAAATCCAAGAAACTCAAGAAAAGGTATCGATAATGTCGGAGGAACTAAAAGTCAGCCAAGAACAAGTTAAAGAACTTACAAGTCAGTGTGAAGTATTCATTGCTGAGATAAATATTCAGAGCCAAGAAGCTGAAGAACAAAAGGAAAAAGTTGATGAAGAAAGTAAAATTATTTCACAAGAAGAGGTAGTGTGTCTAGAGTTGGCAGCTATTGCCCAGCAGGATTTGGACATTGTCATGCCAATGATTGAAGCAGCAGTCAAAGCACTCGATGCTCTCAATAAGAAAGATCTTTCAGAAGTTAAATCATATGCTAAGCCACCGCTGAAAATTGAGAAAGTGATGGAAGCCGTAATGATACTTTTGGGAAAAGAACCCACTTGGGAGATGGCTAAGAAAATGCTTGGTGAACAGAGTTTTCTGAGCGACTTGAGAAATTTTGATCGAGATCATATTTCAGACAAAACTTTAAAGAGAATTGCTTTGTATAGCCAGAATCCAGAATTAGAACCGGATAAGGTTGCAACTGTATCTTCGGCTTGTAAATCACTTATGCTTTGGATAATTGCAATTGAAAACTATGGAAAAGTTTATAGGATTGTGGCACCAAAAAAGGAAAAACTTGATAGTGCCAAGCAATCGTTAGCCGAAAAACAGATGCTTCTAACAGCTGCTCGTCACAAGCTAGAAGAACTAAATGACAAATTATCAAGATTGAAAGCTGAGTTTAGGGAAAAATCCGATCTGCTTGATAGTCTTAAGGATAGAGCGGATCTACTAAGGTACACCGAATTTAATATTATTTGGTTTTTAAACCTACGTATATTGGTGTAGACTGTAGATTATATTTTTTTCAATTTTCGTTTGTTTTTAAAATGATGGACCACGGCATTGCCCTTTCTACTACTATGTTGTTCGTCATGTTATTTCTTGCAATTTTGTTTCATTGTTATTATTTTTCTTTTTTCTTTTCTCTGTAGAAAGCAACTCGATCGTGCAGTAATATTAGTCGAGTCCCTATCGGGCGAACGACAGCGGTGGATGGATACAGTTGCATACCTCGATATTTGTTTTGAAAAATTACCCGGAGATTGTCTAATTGCAACTGCGTTTATATCATATTTCGGCCCTTTTGATTCAAAATACCGCGAAATCCTGATGGACATCTGGCAAAAGAATATACAAGAGAAGAAAATACCGCATAGTGAAGACGTGAAGATTATACGATTTCTTAGCGATCTTGTTACAATTGCAGAATGGAATATTAAGGGATTGCCGCTTGATGATTTTAGTACTGAAAATGCTGTAATTGCAACTCAAGGTCATCGCTGGCCATTGATTATAGATCCGCAAAATCAAGCAAATAACTGGATCCGTAATCTAGAGGAAACAGAATTAAAAATTGTTGATTTCAGCCAAAAGGACTTCCTTCGAACCATGGAGAGATCCCTGCAATTTGGTTTGCCAGTTCTTCTGCAAAATGTAACAGAGGTTCTTGATCCCATCATTAATCCAATCTTAAGATCGGATTTTGCAATTCAGGGCGGACAAAAGTGTATTAAGTTCAATGATAAATTTATAGCGTATAACAATTTATTTCGATTTTATATCACAACAAAAATAAGTAATCCTCATTATCCACCAGAAGTATCTTCCAAGGTTGCAGTTATAAATTTTGCAGTGAAACTGAGTGCCTTAGAAGCACAATTATTGGGCATTATCGTTCGCAAAGAAAAACCAATCATAGAACATCAGAAAAATGAAATGGTAGTTACCATAGCAAAGAACAAAAGGGTCCTATTGGATCTTGATAACCAAATTCTTAGGCTCTTAAATGAGAGTAGAGGTTCACTTTTAGAAGATGACGAATTGTTTCATACTCTTCAAAAGTCTCGGCAAACTTCAGTGTTGGTTAAAGAATCACTTAGTACAGCTGAGGCAACAGAGATTGAAATTGATATTGCACGTCAAGCATATCAGCCTGCTGCAACAAGGGCATCTATTTTATTTTTTGTATTGTCTGATCTAGCTAAGATAGATCCAATGTATCAGTTTTCTTTGGCTGCCTACATTTTGCTTTTCGTTAAATCGATTGAGCGAAGTTCGAAGAATCAGGTTGTCGCTGAGCGCATAACTAACTTAAACGAGTATCATACATACTCAGTTTTTAGAAATACCTGTCGGGGCTTATTTGAAAAACACAAATTACTGCTTTCAATTGACATGTGTGCAAAAATATTAGATAACGCAGGAAAGTTGGTGCTAGCAGAGTACAACTTTATATTAAATGGTGGCATAGTTGTTGATAGGCATGATCAAGCCCCTAATCCCAGTCCAAGTAAGTTCATAAAATATACGATCATAAATATGTATGCCTGTATTACAAACATTTCGTAATTTAGATTGGATTACTGAAGAAATATGGGATAATGTCACAGAACTAGATAAGGTAGCTGGATTTCATGGCATTATAAAATCCTTTGAACAATATCCAAAATTGTGGCATGGTAAGATAAATTTACTGTAAATAATTGAAACAATCTTAAGGTAAATAATATTTTCATAGAATGGTATGGCAACAGCTTTCCTGAATCTGAAGATCTAATTGGTGAATGGAATGAAAAATTGAATGATTTTCAAAAGTTTTGCGTGATTCGAAGTTTGCGATCCGATAGAGTAATATTCTGCTTTACCCAATTTGTCAGTTCAGTGCTTGGACAAAAATATGTCGAAACCCCTATTCTTGATCTGAAATCAGCTTTTGAAGAGTCCTCTTGTGAAACTCCTCTTATTTTTCTTTTGTCACCTGGAGTAGATCCCACAAGCAGCCTCTTAAGTCTCGCGGAACAATTAAATATGTCATCTAAGCTCTTTTCTCTCAGCTTAGGTCAAGGGCAGGCTCCTCTTGCAACTAAGCTCATAAGAGAAGGTGCAAAAAATGGTAATTGGGTATTTTTGGCAAATTGCCATCTATCGCTTACCTGGCTACCTGCCCTGGAAAAAATTATTCAAACCCTACAAGGATCAAGAATAAGTAAAAAGTTTCGATTATGGCTCAGTTCCAATCCAACAAAAGAGTTTCCTGTCTCAATTCTACAAGACAGTATTAAAATGACAACTGAGCCTCCGAGAGGGATAAAAGCTAACATGAAACGCTTGTACAACAACGTGTCCGTAGACAATTTTGAACAATGCAAAGACCCAAGCACTTATAAAAAATTAATATTCGCTTTGTGTTTCTTTCACTCTATACTAATTGAGCGAAAAAAATTTCAACAGCTTGGTTGGAATGTTGCTTATAGTTTTAATGATTCAGATTTTGAAGTATCTGAGATTTTGCTATACCTTTATATAAATGAATATGAAGAAATCCAATGGGAAGCTCTTAAATATCTAATAGCTTGTGTCAATTATGGAGGGCATGTGACTGACGAGTGGGACAGGAGATTATTAATGACATACATAAATAGTTTCTATAATAGTGATGCTATAAATACTCCAGACTATAGGTATTTCTTTTTAATTTTATTTAAAATTAATAAACATTTTTCTGTTCTTTAACCAAAGACTTTCTTCATTGCGAACATATTTTATACCACCAGATGGAGATGTACAATTTTATAAAGATCATATTGAACTGTTACCAAATTTTGATAGATCAGAAGCTTTTGGACAACATTTGAATGCAGATATTGCATCACTAATTGGTGAAACAAGACAACTTCTTGAAACTCTGCTATCGATCCAAGATCAATCAATTCGAGTTGAAGGAGAAAATATGGAAATAAAGGTTTTAAGAATGACTCAGGATATTGAGTCAAATATACCAGAAGAAATAAACTATGAACGAACTGCGAAAATGATAGGATCAAATCGTAGTCCTTTTGACGTAGTCTTACTGCAAGAAATTTGTCGATATAATGTACTACTTAAATTCATCAGAAATTGCTTAAGAGATCTTCAAAAGGGCATTAAAGGTCTCGTTCTAATGGACATTGATTTAGAAGAGATTTTACATGCCGTTTATGAGGGCAGAGTTCCTTCTAAGTGGTTAACAGGTATTTCAGATCTTGTACACATAGCCATTTGTTATATTAAATTGTAATTACACAGCCTATCCCTCACAAAAGCCACTAGCATCATGGGTACGTGATCTGGTCTTAAGAATTGATTATTTCAGTCAATGGGCAAACACTCTAAAGACACCTTTATTGTTTTGGCTATCAGCTTATACTTTTCCAACAGGATTTCTTACTGCTGTACTTCAGACATCTGCTAGAGCAACTAAAACACCAATCGATGAACTTTCATGGGAATATTCTGTTTATGTAGAGGATGAGGCAGCTGTAGCTAGAATGATTCAAATTGAAGGAGTTTGTATTCGTGGACTGTTTCTTGAAGGGGCTGGTTGGAATAGAAAGGCTCGTTGTTTGCAAGACGCTCTACCGATGGAACTATTATATGCGATGCCTGTCATTCATTTTAGACCTGTAGAAAATTCGAAAAAAAAAACAAAAGGCATTTATCAATGCCCCACATATTATTATGCGGAAAGAGCTTCGTCCTTTATTACTACTGTTGATTTAAAGTGTGGAAATGAGCCTGCTGATTATTGGATAAAACGGGCAACAGCACTGTTGTTGAATTTGAGCTCTTGAAATTGTTAATAAAGGATTTTGTTTTTTTTCTTTCTATTAAACGTTTTCGACCTTTTAATAAATTCATATTTTAGTTTGTAAAATTATTTTTAGAAACGCTACCCATAATTTTACTGACGTGGAACCTAACTATCAATAGAAACCCAGATCGAGGTGGTATAAGTCCTGCAAAGTTCACATCTGAAATTTCTCGCACTCCCATTATGATCTGGATTGCTTCATTTTAAAGGTGCAAAACCAAGGTTGAAGGACTTCCGAGGTCTTGAAGTAGTTTAGGTATAGACACTGACACTGACACTGACCTACCGTGGGGTTAAGTCTAACGGCGTTGTACTGCTCCACCAAGTCGACTTGAGCTTTCAAATTGGTTTTAAAGCCTCTTGCTAAGATATGGCTATACGGTTTTCTCTCCTCACATTCTTCCAAAAGACATTTCGGATCACGGGAATAGCCGTGGAATAGTGAAAACTGATGTGAGAAATAAGTGAAGAATGTTAAAGAGAAATTTGTTCAAATGTTTACATTTTCCACTTCGAACAAAATTAGGTTTTTGCTATAGGGTCAATTCCAAGGTATTTTGAAGCTTGGTGTTTTGCCCTCTTCTTCCGGCTTCCCTGTTACTGTGCAGATAATATCCAGTCCCTCTATTTCTCTTGCTTGCTCTGTGGCCGTCATTTTAGATCCTGCCAAATATATGCGTCGTTCCTTTTTATATTATTTCTTCATCTACCGGTCGATGGTTCATTTGTTTTCTTTTGTTCAAGTGACATATTTTTGTTGGAAAATTGTAGTCAAGCACTCAGAAAAGAACTAGTCTATCGTAATGTTTGTTTGTTCCTTTCGACGCAATATCTAAGCCTTTGGTAGAAAGATGAGTGCTCAAAAATAACAGCGGCCACCACATCAGTGTCTAGTACCAACAGATTGATGCAAAAGTAAGCCGGACATTCGCGGTCCCCTGAAAAAAACCTTGATAAATGGAATCAAGTTCAGTTTCAGTTTTAAATGCATTTTATTTTCTTAACACAAACTCCTACATTCTAACAAAAAATGCTTAAATGCTAGCTTACAATTACTTGACAATCTTATGCTAACTTACTGGCCCCACACAGACACTCTAAGCAACTCTGAATACTTATGTCTTTCGACTTCATTAACTATGTGTTTTTGTACGCTCGTTAATTCGAAGTGATTGTCGAGTCGGGCCGCCAGCAAACACGCTGTAATTCGAAATCAGTAGCTGGTTTCCTCTCAGTAATTCGAATTGTTTTTTTTTTTTTGGTTTTTGTTTTTTGTTCTCTGTTCTCTGTTCTGTGTTCTTTGCAATGTTTTAACAGCGATGGGCATGGTTGACAAAGCGTGGAAAAACGTTAAATCGACAACTATTTCAAACAGTTTCAAGAAATGCGGATTTATTACAGAGCCAGTGAAACGATTGCAGGAAACAGGAGGGAGGAGAACTGGATCATTCTACCTCGCAGGATGGATGAAGCCTTTTTCCTAACTTTGATGAATCTGTGACTTTCGATTATTTTGTACATGTTGACGATGACGTATAAGTCTGCGGTGCTCTGTGTGATGACAAAATTCTGGCAGCTTCAAAGTCAAGCAACAACAATGAAGGCGAAGATGAAAACGAATGAATCGGAACCAGAAGCAATTCCGGCCGTCACGTCAAAGGAGGCAAAGTCATTGTTGTGTACATTGGGTCAATATTTACTAAGAACGGAAGTGGGCGACGAGGTATTCTCGTCACTGGTTGTCATAGACAATGCTCTTGACCAAGGACGCTGGAAGTTATTGAAGCAAAAAAAAAACACTGATTTCTTTACAAAATAAAAAATTTGAGTAAAAATTATACGTATGCAATTCAGTGTGTGTTTTGTAATAAAGTGTGTCTATTTTATTGTTGCATATGTATATATGTAAATACTCGACAATTTTTCATAAATTCGAACTCTCGTTAATTCGATTTTTTTGTAAGGTCCCTTGAGTTTCTAAATATCGAGAGTCGACTGTATTTGTTAATTTAAGCTATTAAAGAGTAAAGAGATTCCCAACAAATTGATTTAATAAGAAAACGCTATTTTTTATGAAATAAGCGCCCATATTCCCGTTGGCGTTCTTGTTTTAAAACGAAATAAAAACGACATTTTGCCATCACCGTTGTCGTTATCGACGTATATCGAAAACATATCGGTATTCTGTAATTTAAAACGAAAATAGAAACGTCAAAGAAACGTTTGTTTTCTGTCGTCGTCATAGTTAGCAACGAAACAAAAGCGAGAAGAACAAAAAAAAAAATTAAAAATGAAAATAACAACGTTCCGGCAATTTGAAATTTTGATTTCAGAAATGGAGATGAATCCGGAATATGCTAAGGGTTTTAGGAAAGGCATAAAACCAGTAAATTTTGATGCTTTTTGGAATCAATTAGCAGGCAAAATAAATGCAATTGGACCTCCAGTTTGTGACGGAGACGGTTGGCACAAAGTAAGTAAAACTGAAAAGGCAAAAGTTATAAAATACAATTTTAATAAATATGTAATTAAAGTTAAAGGTATGGAAGGATTTAAAATTTAAAATAAAAAAGAAGTTGGTGACCAACAAAACTGAAGCCAGAGCAACGGGAGGGGGCGCCTTTAAGCAGATTCCACTGCTTCCACTGATTCCACTATGGAAGAAGCTGTAGCAAATTTATTGGAATTTTATAAGCAAATTAATCCAATAGGAGATGTGGTAGGATTCAGTGAAGAAATTAACGAGCTGACAACCATGGAAGATGAGGCGAAAGCGTTTACTTCTGTCAATACTAGCAATGACGAAGTACCCACCGTTTCAACAAGGCCCCAGTCGTCCACTAATAATAAAAATGCTGAAAAGGAAAGGACCACATTACTGCGGAAGCAAACCGAATTGCAACAAGAGAAATGCAATCATTTAGAGTCCATGAAGGGATATTTAAAAGACATTTCTCGTTACCAGAGAAAGAGATTGGAAATTGAGGAAGAGCGCCTTAAAATTTTTAAAAGAAAATCAAGCAAAGAAGAAGAACTTTTGATCCTCAATCTTGAAATAAAAAAGAAAAAACTAGAATTATTAGAAAAACAATTAAATTAGCTTTTTATGTTATTTTTTATTTATTTTTGTTACATTAATACGAGTACTAAATCCATTTGAAATTTATAACGAAAAAGTATTTTTTATTGTATCTCTTATTCTGGCAGCATCCGTCCTTTCATTTCTGTCATCATTTTCATTATTTATGTTATAATTTTCAGCTTCTTCGGAAGGCATTTGAGCATCATTGTCGGGAAAAGAAGCATTATAGTGTATGCAAATATTATGAAGAGCAGCACATGCATTAACAATTTGTGTAATTTTTTGGGAACCATAATGCAATTCACGTGCTCCAAGTAAGCATCGAAAACGCGATTTAAACATCCCAATTACTCGCTCTATTATATTTCGTGCTTCTGCATGTATGGAATTGTAACGGCTTTTTTCACTGTTTTCAAGAGCTGATGTGTATGGTGTCATTAAAAATGGTTGCAATGGATACCCAGCATCTCCTAAAAATTTAAATGATAAACTGATTTCTGTATATTTGAAACTTCATACCAAGAATCCACGAATTACGTTCACCAGCTTCATAATCTTCTTGTAAAGACCTTTTAGCTCGGCTTGTATTCCAAATTAATGAATCATGACCAGAGCCTGGATGTCTTGCATCTACGTATCTTATACGCATTTTATGATCGAAAATCTAAAAATTAGATGCTTGTATCTTAATTCATCGTTAAAACTTACAATCATGGCATTTATGCTGAAGAAGCCTTTTCTGTTGTAGTACAAATGTTGAGAACTTTTGCTGGGACCAATTATTTTAATATGGGTTCCGTCTACACAACCTATGATTCCAGGAAAACGAGTTCGTTCATAAAAAAATCGTTTGCATTCCATTTTTTCTTCTGCAGTCATTTGAAATTTTACCCACTCAATGCATATTGTACTACTCATCGCCTCCAAGACTTCTGATAAAATTTTACTAACGGTGGGTTGAGCCAACGATAAATTGAAGTCATTACCCACGCTTAGTTGATATGATCCTTGAGCAAAAAACCGTAGAACAGTAGCAAGTTTTATTGTTGGTGTAATTGCAGACTTGCGCATGTTGCATTTTAGTTTTGGGGAGATTTGTTCCAGAACGTATTTAAATGCAGTTTTATTCAGTCTAAAAGTGTTCACAAATCTAAAAATTATACGTACATATGAATAAATGTATGAAAATATTTTATCAAAATTAAGTTTCTTGCACTGAATCTGGAATGGCAAACACATTAACATTTTGTCGCAACATTTTCCGATGTAAAGTAATGTCCTTTGTTTCATCATCTTCACTTGAACTTGAAAAATAAAATTCCGTACTAGCCATTTTATGTCTCTTTTAAATAAAATAACAAAAATATTTCAAAAATGCTAAACTAACAACACAAAATATAGCACCGTTACCTAGATTTCGTTAACTGTCATTATATTTTTCGATAACTTTTCGTCTTCGTTTCAATATACTTCAGGAATACCAATTTAGGAACGAAACGACATAGAAACGACAACGATATAGAAACGACTTTAAAAACGACAACGACAACGAGAATAGGGGCGAAGATCTTATTTTTATTTTAATTGATAGAAGAAGGATTTACATTAACAATACAGTATAAACACATTAAACAATAACAAGTTGTGTATATAGAGTCTTACCGACAATCATTTTCTACGCCACAAATGCGGCAATTCTGCTTACTAAATAGTCTTGAAGATGGAAATGTGCTTCATGGCTCAAAATAATTTGTCGGTTAAATTCTTGATCAATTTCAGGCCACACCCAATTGGCAATGATGGTCGAAAGGCTTAAATTCTTGCGACAGTTAATCTTTTGGGCTTTTTCACCAAAATCTTTAAGCAAAGTTCAGTGGAGCATTGCTTGAAATATGCCCAAATCTTGAGATCGACGTGGAATCGACTAACATTTTATTTACAGAATAAATCTAATTACAGAAGCAAAAATCCCAGTTCTTCCTGTGTGACGGATACGATTTCGGTTCCTTACGTCACTAACTTGTGCCTAACCTTTCACTATTTGTGCAGTATGAATCTTTATTTCGGTGCAGTATTCCATCATTATTAATGGCGTTGTCAGAAAATGACCGCACATAGCGGTGTAACAAAATTGCGGACTGTTCAAAATAAAAGCTTTTATTGGAAAGATCTGTAGATTTAATAATTTTTGAAATACTATACATATAAAAGTGTTGTTTTACACAGGGTGCGTTTTATGTTTCAGACCGACTTCATCATGTTCCGTTATTCATTCATTAAGTTCAGACGTGTTTAAATTTCGCTCTGCTAATTTATTTCCATTTAATTTTTTTCCTGCCTAATTTGCAATAACTCGCACAACCTATTTCTCGGTCATCGCCTTTTGTTGTGTTTTGCTGACTCGATTTGTTTATTGATTAAAAGTGCATAATAATATTAAAGTGAAATTAACAACTAACCCAATTCTCATTCATCGAATTTTGTGTTTTAAAATTTCTCAACTGACCTACCCTAACTAAATCATCGTCATCATGTCTGAATTATGTGGAAGTGTGAATTGCTCCCTAACAAGTGACCTAAATTCTGTTATGGTGATCTGCAGTGGTCTTTGTAGCAAGTCGTTCCATGCCCTTTGCATTGGCTTGAGTAAAAGATCCATCGCGTATCTAAAAGATTTTAAAAACAACTTTTTGTTTTATTGTGATGAGTGCAAGGATATCACTCCGTCCCACATGTTACTTGCTATTAAGTGTCTCAGTGATTCGGTCAATAACTTTGCGGCAGAAAACAACCATGCCTTGAAATCAATGCAAAACCAATTTACAAAATATGATGACCTTCTGAAATCAGTTGAAGATTTGTCAATTTCACTCGAGCAATCTTCAATCTATAATAAGAGTCAATTTAGAAACTTATCCATGCAGTTGGCTCAAAACAGTGACTTAATAAAACGAAATGACAAACATGACTTTAGTGAAGATTCAAAAAATGTTCTATCCCATAGTGTTAAATCAATAATAAAATCTTACATCCCCACAATAACAGACTCTTTAAGTTCTCTACGGTCTTCCCTCGATTTTCATCTTCAAAGCACATCCAGAAGCAGCGTTCCCTCTCCGCCTAATAATGATCAGTTGCTCATAAACATCATGTGCCAAATAAGCGATTTAAGCAACGAGATAACCGAATCACGCGCGCTGTTAATCGATATTGCTGATCACATCCCGATAACTTCCAGTAAAATCGAAGATATACCGGTGCAATGCCAGCCCCCACCGACTGCGTCATACAACACCTCGATTCTTACTGAGATGCTTGAATCTGCAATTATGGAACAACCAGTAACTCCTGGATCATCTTCTCCTCCACCACAACCCTCTTCGGTAAACGATGCTACTACACCAACTCCTGAACTCACAATCTCTAGATTCGGAATTATGGACACTTTCGGAGTGGAACACGAGAATAAAAAAGTTGAACAATTTCAACAAAGCTGAGTCAGTTGCCTTTTTAATAAGAGGTACTCTCCTCGATCGAAACAGGCTAACTAGTCTCTTCAAATCTAAATTTAAAATAGATGTCAGCAACTGCAGTAAGATCTCCACCAACACCTTCAAGGTAAGCATCCCGTCAAAATATGAATGGATGTTTATCAACCCTGCTTCCGTCGTCATCAATCTGGGTGGATTAACTATGGAAAGAATTAAACCGAATAGAGGAAACAACAAACATCGCAAGGATACTACCTTTACCTCAAAATCCACTAAATCTAAAAAACAGAATAATGTTAATTTTAAGTCTAATCCTATACCGAAGCCTAACTCTTCCAAAAAAAACCCAACTCCTAACAAACAAACTCCTGATGCAAATTGGAGTTTTAAAGTTGGTACATTTCCTGACTTCACTCCTCCTTCAATTCATACTGCCAATCGCGCATATACTAAACGTTCTTCCACCGCGTCCAACTCAATTCCTAAGCGCGTATCTTTCAATCTAGATCCTCCTCCCAGTCATTTACAAAATCCAACATCTTCTCATTCCCCTCATACAAAAACGGCATACCCCAACTTTATTCGCTCCCATATTTTAAATCCCTCCCCATGTTCTAAGCTACACTCCCTCCCGAATACCACACCACCTTCTTTTTTAGACCCCATTCTCCCTCCAAAGGCAAAGTTAACCAAGCACCTTATCGATTCTGGGGAAGATGGCCGATATGTTCTCTCTCGTTTAAGAGACCACAGATTATATGATAATGTTCGTTTATATCTCGCCTACCTACATGACAAGCCTGACTCTGTCTGTATCGTCGGTATAACGAAAATCAATGCAATGGTTTCCATTCTGCAAGAAGGCCTCTCCACTAATCATAATGATCTGCGGAAACTTTTTAACAATTAGATATGACTCCTGATGACGTGGCTAATGATCTCTCTTCTTTCGCGTCTCATGTTAGCTCCAAACGCATACTAACACGGTCTAGTTTCAAAAACTACCATCGCTCCTAACCCACCACTCAATTCTTTGCCGAAGCCTCCCAAATATCTGTCCCTGTATTATCAAAACGTAAGAGGATTACGAACTAAGATTTCTGCTATATATCTTAATTCGCAGATTCTGCCATACGTCATCTTTGCCCTCACAGAAACCAATCTCACCCCTGATATTAAGAATAATGAATTATTTTCCCAAGACTTCGATTTACACCGTGACGATGGTCTAGATAAAGAGGAGAATTTATATGGCCGTGGTGTACTTCTAGCTATACACTCTCGTCTCTCGTCTCACCCTTTAAAAAATCGTCCACTGCATTATTCGAATTCGTTTGCGCTAGAATTCCTATTTGCAAACGCAACCTCTATATATATGTTGCTGCTATATTCGCCCCTCTCAACCAATTCAAGGTTACCAGCTAGCTGTTGATGCAATCGACTGCATTTTTAATGCTGCTGATCCCAATGACGTTGTTATTTTTTTGGGTGATTTTAATCTACCTAAGCTTCTATGGACTCAGACTGATCAGTGCTACTATACTGCAACAAATCCTACCTCTGATTAAGAGAATCTTTTCATCGACTGCCTAACTGACTCTGGTCTATATCAATTAAGTGGTGTCACCAATAACATTGGCAGACAACTCGACCTAGTCTTCGCCACTGATACAGATAACTGCGTCGTTTTAGAAAGTAAACATCTGCTTTCTAAGTTGGATAGTTACCACCCTCCCCTTTCTCTTACGCTGACATATGACAATGGTCTTAATCCCATTTCCTATGAATATTCTTACAGTTTTAATTTTCATAGGGCTAACTACGCCAAACAGAACAACCTCCTCAGTATGGTCAATTTTAACTTTCTCTACAATAACCCTAACCTTACGGTTAACGATGCTCTTGCATCCTTTTATACCGAAATTTTAAAATGTCTCTCCCAATCTGTGCCTTTTTTACCCAAAAGGAATCCCTCATCGTCACCACCCTGGTATAATAAAGAGCTGCGATCTCTTCGTAACAAGAGAAATAAGCTCTGGTATTCTTACTTAAAAGCGCGTTCCGACACCGATTTCTTCTACTACCAGTCTGTCCAAATTAATTTCTCTGTACTTTGCCAAACTCTCTATAACAACTATTTAAACCGAATGGACCACACACTCATTTCCGACCCCAAAAGATTCTTTCAGTTCATCAAAACTAAAAGCAAATCGGATAACTATCCATCATCTCTAAATTTTCTTGATACTCGTAGGTCCTCGGGCGATCCCTAAATTATTGCAAATCTCTTCGCAATCTTTTTTTGGCCAAGCGTTCGCCATCCATTCCCAAGAGCCAGACCGTTCTTAATTTTCCTACTTAAACAGCTGCCCACAAACAACTTTAGAATCGGTGTCTATAACTTTAGAGCAAGTTAGAGATAAAATAATAAAACTCAAAGATGATTATTCTGCTGGCCCTGATGATCTTCCCATTATATTTTTAAAGAAATGTCAAATGCATCTAGCCCAACCTCTTACAGCTCTCTTTCAGCTTTCTATCACGCAGGGATTATTTCCATCAACCTGGAAAATGTCGTTTATTATTCCCCTACATAAAAAAGGTAGAAAAGACGATATTTCCAACTATCGACCAATTGCTAAGTTGTCCTGCATACCTAAGCTTTTTGAGAGCATTATTATGACATAATGCTTTTCCATTGTAAATCTATTGTTTTCCTAAACCAGCACGGATTTTTCAAAGGCAGATCTACGACCACCAACTTAACGGAATTCGTATCAAGCACTTTATGTGCACTGGAATCTGGAAATGAAATAGATGTGATTGCCAGCGATTTCAGCAAAGCCTTTGATAGAATTTCTCATGATATAATCCTTCTAAAATTAAAGGCAGACAAACTTTATAACTTGGGTTCAATCCTATTTAAGTGAACGACTTTACTATGTTCTATTTAGGTCCATGGTTTCTGACCCAATTAAAGCCCCTCTGGTGTCCCCCAAGGCAGCCACCTTGGCCCCTTATTATTTATTCTGACCATTAATGATGTTGCTTGTATCATTAAAAAAATATTTAGATATATATCATCTTCCTCAGACAGCCTACTTCTGCAGCAAGATCTAGACAGGTTTTGTACTTAGTGTCAGAAGAATTTTCTTGAGCTTAACGTCAATAAGTGTCAGGCTATAACTTATACCCGTAAACGCCTCCCTACTTCACCTCGTTGCTATCTAATCTTTAATCTGCCTGTTCCCTTAGTGAATGAGTTGCGTGATTTAGGTGTTATCTGCGATAAGGAACTCAATTTCCGTTCTCACATTGATAGTATAATAAAAAAAGCCAACTCTGCCCTTGGTTTTATCAAGCGCTGGTCTAAGGAGTTTTCCAATCCTTATGTTACCAAATCTCTTTACATAGCCTTTGTTAGGCCTCTTCTGGAATATGCCAGCCAAGTTTGGTCACCCTACTACAGAACTCACATCCTCCGGATAGAAGCTGTTCAACGCAGGTTTTTACGGTTTTCTTTACGTGGTCTTCCCTGGGATGATAGCCATAACTTACCACCTTACACTGACCGGCTGAAACTTATAAATTTACAACCCCTTTCTATACGCCGAAAAGTTGCCGACATTCTCTTTATTCATCAAATTTTAGTAGGTAATATCGATTGTCCTTCCTTACTTCAAATTATTTATTTTAACACCAATCCCCGCAATCTTAGGTCTGTGCCACTTTTCCGGCTCAATCTTCACAGAACGAATTACGGACACCTGGAGCCAATGTCTAGGATGCTTCGCGAAGTTAACGATATTCTGCCTCTCTTCGACTACCATCTCAACAAACTCTCCCTCAAGAACATACTTATTTCCACCTATGCCTCACGTCCTAACTTTCTTTAACCGCTCCCACCCTTATTTTTTAAGTGAAAATGTTAGTTTTAAGTTTTAAGGTTAATAAATCTGTCCGGGATTGACCCGGGCCGCAAAATCAAAATCAAAATCAAAAGACTTTGTTTGGCTTTTTGAAAGTCTTGAAGAGCAGTTGATAACAATTTATGTATTTTCGAGCAACTGACACGGTAATAAGTTATCAAAATATTTTATTAAGTTTTTTTTTTCAAAAAGAACTTAAAACAAGTGGGAACTATCTACACTTAATATGCCTAATAGGAAGTGTTACGTTTTTAGGAGAAAGAAAGATTCTTAGGTTCAGTGATTATTTCGCTCCATGTTTAATGAGGAGACTAAATTATTAGTGTAATTGAACTTGTTGTTGTATTCTAGGCAACCAGAAAGATTGTGAACGACCGGTCACCTCTCATCGACGCAGTACATAGGAATTGGGAGTGCTTCCAACCTTGCATTTGCATTTTGATTTAGACGGTAGCTAAAGGAAATTTTTACAGCCTATTATAATAAATATATTGTCATGCCGTGCAACGATGTAGTGAGGGAATTTGCCATTGAGTGTAGTTCCAAAAGATCTGATCTGAATTCTCGCAACCTATGTAGACCTGCTGAAAGTGTGTTTACTCATAGAATATTAAATAATTCCTGTTAATAGTGGTTTTGTCTGCGTGCAATTCTGGACGTTGTGCGATTTGTTAACTACAATGTTTTAGCGTGTACTCTGTTATTTGTGATTTAAAATTTGATAGTGGAATACGTTATTGCATAAACGGCCTCAGTTTTGACAAGTTCGTCAGTTTTTTAATTACCAAGGTGATCGTTATGCTCAGTCACCCAAATTATGCTGACTCTATTTTAACAGCTAACAGCCAGTAGCTCTGAGCGACAGAGTTCAACTCTTTTGGATATGTCTAGTATCTTAATGATCGCTTGACTGTCAACGTAGAAGGCTATATTCTCATGTGATAACTGCAGTACCCTCGCCTTGTAACATATATGGTTGAAATCCTTGCTTGAGAATTGAAGCAGTCGTTGGGCATCCCAAGCATATTGTAGGATTATGTCTCCCAGAGTATATATGTAAGCACCTACTCCTACACCATTATCTAAAGTCAAAGACTACTTCATTGTCACGTAAGAAAATAGGTCTAATCTGGCCGCAGTGATAAGGGTACATAGTCCCACTTATCAATGAATCTATGATAAGAAGGCTCGCTACTGCTTTCATCTTAATAAGTGATTTCATGTTCTTAATTTCGTATCCGCCAATCGGTGCAGCCAGATGTTAGTATGGTACTAACAGAAACGGTGTGCATGAAATTTGATGATAGCCGACCCTGAGAATGCTGGGTACATTTTTTTATTTGGTTGATAAATAATACAAATTCAAATCCGGATCTGTATCAGATATTATTACACCTTCCATTTTACAATCGATAGCTTTTTGCCTACTGGCATTCTTAAAAAAAGTACACTTACTCGTATATTTGAACAAAGTATGTAAAAATATCATAGAAAAGATAGCCGACAAATTAAGTGGCTTTCCACCCATGAATATCAATCATGTACATATCTCATTGCACTTAAATTTCGTATCTATCAAGTTCTGTCAAACCAAAATACAATAGATTTCAGTATTACGGCAACGCTTCATCAATAAAAACATTATTTGGAGTGGATTTAAGAAATGTTCTTCGTAAATTAATTTAAAATATAATATTTAGTATTTATCAAACCCATAATCATGAGATACTCATATATCCTGGTGGTTTTTATAATGCTTGAAATAACTATCAATATTGAGTCTTCTAATATTTTGTGCCTCTTCACAAGTGCTCATAAGTCACACATGTTAGTGTATACGGCGCTTATAAAGAGTCTTTTAAACCGTAATCATAATATAACAGTCGTTAGTGTATTACCAGTTCAACATTTACTTCCGAGAAAAATTTCTGTTGTGCAAATAGAAAAGCCTTCATATCCATATAAAGCTTTTGGAATTTTCCGTCAAATCGCTGTCATACAAGCAAACAGCAAAGTTTTAGATAACCCGGATTTTAAACGTTTTCTGGAAGAAGATAATCAGTTCGATTTAGTCATTCTTGGTTACTTATATAACGATTATCAGCTTGGCGTAGCCGCTCATTTTAAATGTCCTATCATTGTTGTTTGGATAAATCAACCAATAAGTTTTGTAAACAGATTTACCGGCTCTCCAAATGGGTGGTCATATGCACCATCTCCATTTGAAAAAAACCAAAATGTTCAATTAAGAGGTGTTTTATTTGGCATTTTTGAAACGATTTTCAGATGGACAACCGATTTTATAATGGAGAAAGCTTATAGGTAAATACTCGTACTTATATTTGTACTTAAGTGAATCATCCAAATTTTGTGTCAATTAATTTTGTTTAGTTAAATTTTATTTTACCCGTAATTTTGTCATTATCCTAAAAACTTGGTTGTTGAAAAAAATTTGATATTTGCATGTTTCCTTGTACGAGCGTATGTTTAAGAGCGGCCATTCCTCGAACTATATGTTACTGGCTGATATAATCGTAATTGATGGATTCAACCTTGTTACACTCGTGGACAAATAGATGTAGCATACTGTTAGGGTATAGCAGACGAAATTAGTCAAAAATATTTTTCTTGTTATAAGCGTAGTGTTTGAGCTGATGGCTAGTCATCGCCGTTCAATAATAGTTTTCTTGCCGTGCTGATAAATACGGTTTATCAGCTAATTATTTGTATTTCTTTGATTTAACGTTTATATCTTGTATGCATACCAATTTTTATTTAAGTTGCGAATAATTGTTGGTGACTGCTTTCGGTCAACCGGTCAACCCCTACTGTGGCGTCCACAACATTTTATTAGTGGCGTTTTCCCCAATTTTATTTGAATTTTCAGTCAATTTATCCAGTTCATACTTGCCAGGCATATGTAAGTCCACGAGCAATAACACAGGTCAACAAAAAAAAAACATTTTTGGAGCTTTTATTTCAATAGTTATTTATTGAATCATCGAATATTCGTATCTTTGAAAAAACGGTGCTTTTGTACAGTTTACAATGTTATGTGTATACAAAGAAAAACGTGTTGCATTAAGTAAAATCGGCAAGTAGCGGTGGGAGAAGATTTGACATTTTGCTCACGTGGTTCATTAGTTAGTATGCGAATGCACCTTGTAGCGATATAACGT
The DNA here is from genome assembly GCA_949129095.1 of Volucella bombylans. Lineage (NCBI taxonomy): Eukaryota > Metazoa > Arthropoda > Insecta > Diptera > Syrphidae > Volucella > Volucella bombylans. Next base: position 172,467,897 of record OX422144.1, on the reverse strand, counting down.
ATATTGTGTAACAGTAGTTGCAAAAACGACCTCAAGGGCTAAAAGATATTATCCCAATCTCAAACTACAAGTACCAGCTATAGGAGCGAAGACTTGGTGATCAAATCAGAAAGTTCCGCTCCACACCTCATTAACTCCCATGGATTAAATGACTTTGTTAGAGATCTGAACCTGCCTAAAATTAAACCAGAAATTCTACCAATGTGGTTGAAAAAGTTGAATTAACTTGAAACAAATGTTAGAATAAGTGATCGAAGAAGGATTCGAAGACGAACTTTGCTATTGTAATGATCCGAAGTTTGAAGAAATCGGAATTCCATGCGTTCATTCTGACTGGCGCGTTTCTATAGGCAGTTCCAGAAAATGTTTAAAACCTGTCCTTCATACTCGTATATACCTTTGGCTCATTCCGTGATACTCAAAAAAAATTGCGAAAGTGTGAAAATGGTGTTTGAGAGTTTAAAGTATCATATGGTATGTACATATAATATATGCAGTACACCTGGCCAGTGATAGCGGATTTTACTATGGTTGCCTTTCTGGTGGGAAT